>OY977954.1:22576002-22913502 GCA_963854355.1 Epinotia brunnichana
TGCCTAGTATTCCTTCATTGACGAAATGAACCAGACTAAAGTATTCCGTCAAGTCATTTTGAATTGGTGTGCCTGAGATCAAAATCCTCCTTTTTGCTTTCAAGCCCATCAGTGCTTGATAGGTCTGGTTCTCACTATTCTTTAACCTATGGCCTTCATCACAGAGTACTAAGCCAACCTCTGACGAATGCAGTATATTTGAGTATATCCTGAACGTCTCATAGGATATTATCAACACTGGCGTAGCAACTCTAGTAGCTGAGTATGTGTTCATGAATTGCTGTAACTTCAATGTAATGTCGGCTTTAGAGCCCCCATCCATAGCTAAGGCGTTAATCCTCGATGCCAGCCATTTCTGAATCTCATTGTACCAATTCTTGACCAAGCTGCTTGGGCATACAATGATAGCTTTGCAAATCGTTGGCTTGCACTCCGGGCCCTGTCTTAGTAAGGTCCACAGTAAAGTGATACATTGCAGAGTCTTTCCAAGACCCATCTCATCAGCCATAATGCAGCCGAAAGCGTTTTCGATTTGTTTTCCAGTCACGCAATCATACATGAACTTCACTCCTTCCCTCTGATGTGGTCTTAGTACGTTCCCAAGCACTGGATCGACTACAACTGCCACTCTTATTTCGTTAGGGCTCATTTTCATCTTTTCATGTTCCGGTATGTGAGGCGGCCGATGCAGGACTAAGGCGTTAGGCTCATCAGGATCGTGCAAAGCGCGACGGACTTGTGTACGTTTTAACCCTAAACTTTTGCTGCAATACGACGATACGTAATTCGCAATAGGTACCTTGAACGCCTTGCTTAATATCTGCTTGATTAACTCCTCGTGGTCTGATGTGGACATGGTTTGTGTGAGCGCTCGGGGGGCAACTGCTTTTGTGCATTCCCGCTTTTTGCGTTTAGAAGAATTTAGCAACGGACTTTTGAAAACGCTGTCGCCAGAGCCGATTTGGCTCGGCGCTAAACTGCGCCGCATTTTGAATGCTTTAACTCTTTACCATCACGATAAAACTAGTAATTATCTTGAAATTCATTGAAAACAAACAATTTTTGAGGGATTAAGAACGAATTTGAAACAAATCTCGACTTGTTTGACGTTTCTGACAGTGTTGCTGTAGTCTTGATAGAAATGTCATAACTGACAGTATTGAAAATGTAGCTCAAACAGACTTGTAAAAATAGTAAAGCCCCTGCTAGACGGTCGGCAACACGCCACTCCGACCGAGCAACCTTGTTCGGCACCGACCGCTGTAGTATGAAATTTTGCTCCAAACAACTGTGTACTTGCTGTCTACACGGTCGGTGCGGACCAAGGTCGCCCGGTTGGAGGGGCGTGTTGACTGCCCCGGCGCGTCCATGCAAACATAGTGGAGTATAAGCTCCAAAAAAGAAGAAAAAAAATAAAATAAAAAGGGGCTTCAGGATATGAGAAGGATGTCGAGGTCGGATATGCATTTTTATTTAACCCTTATGCCGCGTCTGCTGAGCCATGTTTTCGTGGTTTTTATTTCCATGTTAACGTCAAACATGTTTTGCCAATCAAAACAATACCCTATTTGTTTGCCAAAACTGACGGAAAACATGTTAGATGTTTAAAAACATGGAAAACATTGGTGCAGCGGACCCGGCTTTAGACTACTATTCGTCAAACTACACCGAAAGCATTTCGTTTTGATTTTACAGCGTAGGTGCACATTAATAATTATAATATTTCCAGGCACTGCGGACACGTCCAATTTCCACACCTATAGGCGTAGATGTACTAAACATTTAGTAAAAAATAAAAAAAATACAATGAAAAAATATTTATTAGAAAAAACAACAAGCGTTGACACTTACTCGTAACATTACTTGATGTCAAACATCGACAAATTGGTAGTTTTCATCACAGCAGATTTAAGAAACAACCTTAAAGCTAGCACACTTTCATTTAATTAACAACAATAATTATGGCTTAATTCAAGCAACAATACAGTTTATTAAAAAAACATCAGAACAACATTAAAAAAAAACTACTACCATTCCAATCATTCCATCCATTTCCATTTTAATGAGCCTTGGGTTTTTGCTATCTCCATATTAAGATATTATATAAAAAATAACAACGTAAAAAGGGAAAACTAAAACCGTCTTCTCTTCGCTACAAAGAAAGGATATAAAAGAAAAAAAAACACTGGGTAAAGAGGCACACTGCAAGTTTCTTATAATCTGCTCAATGAAATCAACCTGTTATTGAGGGCATTATGGTCGAATACCATACGTATAATCAAGGAGTTAGGAAACTTATAGAAAATCAAGCACTTTCCATGAAAGGGCCTTGGGTTTTCGCAATCATCTCCATATTAAGACATTATAAAAAAAATAACGAATAAAAAACAACGTAAAAAGGGAAAACAAAAACGTCTCTTCGCCACGAAGAAAGGATATAAAACCAAAAAAAAAACACTGGGTAAAGAGGCACACTGCAATTTTCTATCTTTTTTAACCTGCTTATCAAATCAACCCGTTATTGTATTGAGTGCAATAAACTTTTAGACCGCCAACATTTGGCTGGTAACGCAAGAAACAAAACTGTCATGTTTGTTAGAAACTGGTCCAAAACAAGTTATTAAATTGTTTACACTAGCCTTTCACGGTTACTATAGTTTTTAGTTGCACTGGGTGTTTTAAAATAAATGGATTTGAAAGTTCGTAAAAAGTAACGCAAAAGACGAAAAAAATATCGGTGTAAAAGTTGATTAGTCGCCGTGGGAACACATAAAAATTCCGAAGAGTAAATTGTCCAAAAGCATCCTTACTATGAAATGTTAATAATAATAATTTAATAGAATATATATATAAATATTATTATATAAGTAATGCCTCTTCGGAATTATGAAGTGTCGCCGCACATTGAGACACCGGGCGTTTATGCTCGATTTACACTAAATGCGTGTAAACAATCAATTTAGTCGTAACTTATTACTAAATTGATTGTTTACACTCATTTAGTAACTTAATATTAAGTTAAACTTTAGTTAATTACTTAACAACTTAATACGTGTAAATCGGGCATTCTCGCCACTAGTGGCTTAATGTGCGGCAGAGTGGAATGGCGGCCACCGGTGGCTATAATGTGCGGACGCTCTTGGACTTTCGAAATTTGGTTGAATAGAATACTACATAATACTGTATAATAAAATAAGCCTTTAATTTTGAGTCAGTCAATATGTTTTATGGGTATCAAGAAAATAGCAGTGTGTTACAGAAATTTTAGTTTACGTTTGGAGTTTGCCACTGACACAAGTCGATATTCCATTTGATATTCTACCTTAACATCTACATAATAATATTATTTTTCACAATCGTGTTATAATAGAGAGCTTTTTAGTCGAGTACCGTGTTTAGGCCACGAAGCTTGCTGAGTGGCCTAAGTAAGGTACGAGATTAAAAAGCTTGATTATAACACTATTGTGAACAATACTTTTTGTACGAGTTCATTAAAATTAATTTTCTACGAGTCAACTGAACTAATTAAACAAACTCGATACTGTTGAAACGAAGTGCAGCTCATCGCTCGTACGCTTGTTGATATCTTAAAAGACATCAACGAGCGTACGACATCAAAGCGATTCTATTGGTCCAATTCATTACAGTTCAGTAAAGCAGCCACGTGATTGGTCGAATTTATTTTAGTTGTCTGGAGCGTATCGAAAAGTAGTTATTTCGATTGTTTCGACAGTAACATGGACTACAACTATGAAAAGAGTGACGTTGCAGTATTCTCTATGAAATCTTAATACACATATTTTAATCGTCGAGTACAATAGTACATCACTTACCTAGGGCGGTTAAACAAAGAATGTCTCAGATCGCAGGTATTTGACGCCCGAGTCGAAGGCAAGGGCGATAAATATGCGCTCTGAGGCTTTCTTTATTACCGCCCGTGGTGAGTACAAAATTTTACGTCTCTATCTGGCCAGGAAGTGGGGTTTTCCGCACGCATATGCGTGCGGTAATCCCTACTTTATGGCCAGGTATGACGTAAAAAGTATATTATAATTGTAGGCTGTGAGCTTGTAATAAAGACAATTTTATTTGTGTAACTTTGAGTGCCAAGGACCCCTTTAATTGGAACGCTTTCCTATATTAAATCAGGAAATACCTTAACAAGGTTTGTTTTGACAGAAGAACAAGTGAAATCAAAACATTTTTCGAAAAACCCAACTGCTTTATTGCAAATATTATGGCATATGTCACTCCCACGATTAAGAGGAATCCAACGACACCTCACATGTCGAAACCCGTCAAACGGTTTAGGCTGCAGGGCGTGTCAAAGAATAAGACATACCCACATACATACTTATATACATATATACGCTCGAAAAACATAACCCTCCTCTCCTTCGGCAGTCGGGTAAAAACAGAGTTGTTGCCCACAGACAACACTTGTTTTTTGACAGTACAGAATTACCAAATGTGTGCTCTTCTAGCCACTCATCTAACAAGGCAAATTGGCAATTAAATTAGAATCAACTGTAAATACGCACTAGAGTACCTACCGTCAAACATGCCTACTTTGCCACCAGGGGGAACTTTGCCCAAGAAACAAATTTTAAAATTTTCATCTTGGGCAAAGTTCCCCCTGGTGGCAAAGTAGGCATGTTTGACGGTACACTATGTTTTGTTTTCAAAATAGATCGAAACCAAATAAATGCAACTCATTTCCAATTTATTAATATATTCATTTTGCTTAAATGTGCGTCAGCAGTGTGAGCACTGAATATTTTAAAGTAGAATATCAAACAGATTGACACCAACCAGTCAGTGGCTCAATTGAATTGATCTGCACCGCCACGGTTTATTTCTTCGGCAGCCGGAACACTTTGACCTTACTGGAGTCTTCATACACGCAGTCAGTTCTTGACGGATACACGCTCTTCAGGTTGCCTTCTGTGTCCACTATTTTCACCTGAAAATAATTATTTAAGTTGTATTTTTCTGGAAGGGATTATTAGCTTGCGCGTCATTTTCACATGTAGGTGTTCATAAAATAGCGATAATTAGTGCGATTGACTACATAATATCATCATGATATCATATCAGCCGAAAGATGTCTACTGCTGGACATAGGCCTCCCCCAAAGAGTGCTAAAGAAATCGGTCCTGCGCCACCCACATCCCCCGCGACCTTTACCAGGTCTTGTCTTGGGGGTCTACCACAGATGTATGAATATAAGGAGATCGGACATGGCGGCCGATTTGTATAGAGTGAGCCTGTGGCAAGTACATTAACCCACACAACGCCCAAGTAATTGACAAGACAAAGCACGCACACATCTAAAACACACACTCTTGTATACCTACACGCTTATTTGACAATAAACGCGCATCATATCAGGCATTTTGGGAAAAAACGTAATATTCTTTTCAACACACCTGCTCGTAAAGTAGGTCTTATTACAGCGTATTTACACTGATAATGCAGAATATTACCCATGCCGTGCCTTTTACATTACATTATCGCACTAGTGCCTTTTCATTACATATCTTTTTAAATATTAGCAAAATAATGCAGAATATTACCCATGCCGTGCCTTTTACATTACATTATCGCACTAGTGCCTTTTCATTACATATCTTTTAACATTTTCATTTTTTTTTTTTTTTTTCCTCGCAAATGTGTTGAAAAACGTCGTATGAAACACGTGAGCATTGGTCATTACACTTCTCGTCTCCATTAAGCCTTCGCCTTCGGCTCAGGCTTAAAAACCGACTCGAGTGTAATGACCAACTTAGCACACTTGTATCATAATGTACTATTGCGATCAGCACGCGTGCACAGTATGGCAGAGTATGCCCATTGAGCATACAGCTGCGACACGGCCGCCGGCGGCTTGTCCTCTCTCTAGTATTCTATGCTCTGAGGGGTCTACCCACGTACAAACAATATGTAGACACTTAATTGAAAAAAAAAAGTATGATATGAATATGATGTTGACGCAAACTTTTCCTGTTAATTATAGATCATCCTGCGTCCTGCTAGCTGGATTGTAGACACTTTCGTAAGAAGGCAACTCTTTCAAAGGTAACTTTTTGTCAAATTATTATTCTGGGCATGAAATACTATAGGGATGGCTCTTTCAGAAAATAGACTATACATATTTCGATGCATATGTGGTCTTATTTAACAATAGCTTTAAGACGACGTAGGCTCGTGGTCTTCTCTCCCTTTCACTGAGCATAAGCGTGAGCGAAATGGAAGTGCGTGTTCGCAAGCGCGGATATCATGTTTTTTTATTGAAATTTTTTGTGCGTATAAATAAATTATAGCTGAATTCCCTCAAACATGATATTGCCGATTTTTAGAACCAATTTTAATATGTTTAGCTGTTGTGCATAATTTGTTAGGATTTTTTTAAGTGTATTTTAGACCTATGTTGTTATGAATAGCTGTTGGCCCTCGAGAAAGGCCTCAAGATTGCTAATAAATTTGGAGCAGCCGTATTATCATCCAAACAAGAATCTACGAATTTTTAATAATCCGTATTCGAAGTTCACGTCGCCTTAACCGTATAACTACTGCCAGCAGGTATCCGCTTTGTTTTACAGGATAGATGACCAGGGAATCTATCACTAGGGTGAAGGTTACCTGCTGTATGGTGAGCGACTGGTACCCGGCCTCCTCCGGGCCCAGCAACAGGGTCTCCAGCAGGAAGCGGTCCAGCACGGTCTTGCAGGACCCGAGGGACGCGTGTGACGTCACCTCCACCAGCATGCTCGTGCTTGCGTGCGACATCTGGTGAAACATATCATAGTCAATACTGTTTCTGGTTGACCTATGAGGAAGTCCAATGAACACTAAA
This sequence comes from Epinotia brunnichana, assembly GCA_963854355.1. NCBI lineage: Eukaryota > Metazoa > Arthropoda > Insecta > Lepidoptera > Tortricidae > Epinotia > Epinotia brunnichana. The sequence goes on from OY977954.1 coordinate 22,582,859, forward strand.
TACAGCGCGGGATATGGCGCGCGATTTCCATCGGGACCGGTGTCGCCACCTCGTGGTCTCTACCGAGCTTACAATAACACGGCGATCGGGTGGTACGAAAGCTTGAGCGCACGCTCAAGCTCTAGTGGCGCGCGTGCCACGGCCACATCGCCATTCTTTCATAGTATTAAGTGTTCTGTGAGGAAGTTTTAGAGAGGTAGGGCACAGCGGAATGTCATCTCGCTCGTATGTGGAGCAGCCCCACTGGGGAAGTACCTCCACCTTACAGAAGACCGCAGCCATAATAGCACCACTGCTTTGTACAAAAAAACACCTGCCAAGCTTGCGGTCGTGTATGCCGCTCTCGCATTGGCTTACACAGCGATGGAAGACGTTGTCACCTTTCTTGACACTGCTTGTATAGTCTGTAATAGACTTAAAGGCCATTGACGATATTATTGCATGCTATGAAGCATGTGTTGTGTTCCTGGTGGTGAGTAAGGTCGCCAGAGCTCCCTAGGGTGCGCTGTGGTGTGAGGGACCTGCGTGTCTCTATCTGCCAACACAGCGAATCCTCAAGTGAATAAAGGGTCGGCAACGCGCTTGTGATTCTTCTGGAGTCACAAGTGTCCATAGGCTACGATACCAGCTTAACATCAAGAAAAAAAAACACATCATAGTCAATACTGTTTCTGGTGAGGAAGGAACCTATGAGGAAATCCACAGAACACTAAATACTCGCGACCTCGTCGTCTCCACCGAGCCTACAACAACACGGCAATCAGGTGACGTTGGTACGAAAGCTTGAGCGCATGCTCAAACTCTAGCGGCGCTGTACGCCCACATCGCCATTCTATTTATCCATATCATTTTACAATAAAATACCTACCGAAATTGTTAATTTGCCGTTAAGTAAATTTAAGTCTCATATAAAAAAATATTTGCTAAGCAAGGCGTATTATAATGTCAACGATTTCATAAACGACAAAAATGCCTTTAAGCCAGTAGCAGTCAAATTGTATTAGAATTAATATACCTTCGAGTATGATTGTCTTGGCGTATTACCTTTGTAATTATTATAAGTACCGGAAATAGCTGTTCCGTTTTATGTAACATGAGAGCACGTAATGCTTTTTCTCGCCGAACAAGTAGCTTTAATCTTTGCTATTATCAATGTCCAGTGTGGCTTGAATATGTCATGCTCGCTTAAAGGGCTTTGCTTACGGTGGCGTCGTTGATCGGGTCGCCACCTTCCCTAACATATGGTTGAGGGAGGCGATGGCTGAGATATGCGTCATACTCGTGATCGGGTGCTGTTTGTGGAGTCCGGTCTGTTCATGCTTGCAAGGGCATAGTAACTACCTAAATACTAGTGTTATTATCATTATTTTGACGAGAGACATCATTCTGTTCTTGACACGTTTTATTGTTATTGACCCTGTACATCTCTGACAATATTACATTAATGATCCTTTTTTTTCTGTTTTAACGCTTAGGGACAGTATACATCTCTACAAGAACATTAGAATAATTATTAATTGTATTTGGATGCTCAGAGACATTATACATCTCTGGGGTACTAAATTATATCATAAACTTATTGTTAATTCTGATACAGACCTTATATCAAATGTATTTGATAATATTTTACAATTTTGGATTGTTCTAGTTTTCATTCAGTGACATTTAGTTTGTAACCATTTAGGTACTAATTAGTTAAAATCTGCAATTTTAAAATGATTATTGTGTAAGATTATTAATATTATATTGTAGAACACCATTTGACATGTAAAAGTGCCCTTGTGGCCTATTTGCAGAATAAATAATTGATTTTGAATTGATTTTGATTTTGATTTTGACTATAATATTAAGAGTTCTGTGAGGAAATCGAATAAAAAAACAAAAACAAATAGTTAATGCGTGGAACAAATTACCCTGAGAAGTAGTGAACTCGAAAAGTGTTAATCAGTTTAAAAACAGACTTGACAAACTATCTATAACAGTGTGAACCTGTGCTAAGTGAACTATGATTTAGACGTATCAGTGTCAGCTGCCTGTCTAAAATAAAATAATAATAAGTAGGCAGGCGTAACTCCCCAAAAGTCCTCCATTATACCTTGGTCATTATGTCATTAAGTTAAGGTAATATCACTGTTGAAATTCAAAAAGTGCTTCAAACCCCCAACTTATATCAAAGTTGAGCTTTTGGCGTTTTATCACAGTAAATACGAAAACTTAAGAAATTATGAATTTAAACTTTATCCTGCAAATAAAGTTCAATAAGCTAAGCTATAAAACAAACGAGGCATTTAGAGATTAGCAATACCTGGCAAGGTTTTTTTCCGTATGACATGGCACATCGCTTTTATAATATGTGTAAATAAAGTTTAAAAATAAAACTTTATTTATTCCATATTTTTATTTCTAAATCTAAAAGTTGTGTTAATTTTTGTACAAAAAAATAAAATTATATGGACCCCATTCGGGTAAAACCCTCCTCCATCCTATGTAATTTTTCTCGGTCTTCAGCCAACTGCATCCAGCTAGGTCCGGCGACCTCAGTTATGTCATCTGGTCAAAGTCTTCGTGGTGTTAGGTATTTCGTTCTTTTGCCTTTACTTTTTATTATATTAATGAAGTGAAAATGACGCAGATAGGTAGTTCTTATAATTTACCTTAGTGACGTCAGAATTGGTTATGGGCGGGAAACTGATGACCACACCCGATGCGTCCTGCAGGCACGGGTACCTAGGTTTGCCTTCCAGTAAGTATAAATACCTGGAAGAAACAATACAGGTAAGATAAACTATGTTTAACGTACAGTCAGCATTTGGAATATCAATACAATACACTCTTAATTGCACACCTAAATGTACAGCTTTGGTTAAATCCAGGGACCGGAACCGGTTACCCTAATCGGGGTTTTCCATAGGCTTATTTTAAAGGTTGTTTTAAAAACCCCAATCAATAAGGTTACCTTATCATAAGGTAACCTTATTGAAAGGGTAACCCCAACGATCCAGTTAACTCAGTTAACCTAGGTTAACACTAACCGAAATGAAAACCCCATCCAATACGGTTACCGTATCATGAGGTTTTGAACCAGTTTAAAGGAATATGATTGTAACGCACACTTAAATACGACTTATTATTGAATAACCGCCGTGGCTGGCATCGGTTTTACCAAGCTTGCTAGGATACCGCAAGGCGCTCGGCGGCACTGTTGCGACGCCGCGGGACAAAAGTCGCAAGCGCCGTCTGCAAGCCGCGGCACTTAATGCGTTTCACTCAACCATGTTGATCTCTATGCAAACTGGTTTCGTTTGCCGAAAACGCGGCTTCTTATTCAAACAGTGTGTCAAATGGTACATTGCTTATTTATTATGAAAAAAAAAAACAGTTTGAATAAGAACCCGATTCGCGCACCGAGGATTCCGTACAAACTTAGCTTATAAAGGATTTATGATGATTAATAATTAAGTAATTAGGACTATTTTTTTGGTTGATCTTGTTAGGTACTGTTTTCAAATCCAGTTTTCGGAGCTGTACGATTTTACCCAGTTTAGTGCATTTTATTATATACGTTTCTAATGAACTCGTCGATCTCATTGATTGGCTCTAGCTAGCCAAATACACAATATCAGAATGTAAGAATCTGTTGTCAATATGACAACGATACATCGGCACCTCCGCACGTGTAACAACATAGAGTTATTATCCCGGGACTACAAAAGAATATGAATAAATTGTGTTTTTAGAAATCCGGGATTTAAGTATGAACCCTTATTGGTCCTAATTTATGCAAATATTATAAAGAGGAAAAATCTGTGAAGCTGTAGCTTCGTAAGTTTCATAGTGTGTGTGTATGTAAAAATGGGCAGTGATCAGAATTTATGGTGCAACACGGTGGGATATCGAGTAGAAATATTAATATGGAAATCACCAAATTACAATATCTTGTGTAAAAAAAAATATTTTTTTTATAATTGTAGTTAAGCCGCTTAGATCTATGGCAGATCAGTTATTTAGTTTTTTTTTGTATGTAGTGATATTATTTTATATCAATTGTTAAAATGTTATTAAATTTTGTTCTCCAAAAATAAAAGTAAGTCTCGGAATCATTTACTCCGTTTCGCATCGGGAAATCGGATCGTTGGTAATAGGGCCACTTAATTTTTATTTCATTAACTGTATTAAATTTAACTGGGCCAATTAATTTTTATTTCATCAATGTAGGTACTGTAGAATGGACTTTCTGGTTGGTCTTAGGCCATAGTTAATGCCACGGTTTGCCTGCGTTTTTTGCAATTAAGAGATAGTACTCATATAAAGAGATTTATTACCTTGTTATTATTATTTTATTTTTCTATTGATATGACTATCGATGTTGTTATCGCACGGCGAGGTAAAAGCGGGCCAAAAACGAATGTGTTTTGGTATTTTCTAATGTTTTAGGATTAACCAGATTACGGCGGCGGTCGTAGTGACAGCAATAAAAATAAATGCCTCATTCATTATTATAAATACGTTCTTGCCAACGTTGTTATCTTTAAGCGACTTAAGCTTTTAACTTCGCGGTTGATTTTAACTGGGGTGTGATATTTCTCATTATTTTCAGAATAAGATTTTTCGCAAACATTCGAGCTTACCTGCAAGTCGTATGTAATTAGTGCATTATTTTTTACCTTCTAGTGAAGTTAGGACGTATTACTTGCAGTGAATTTTGTTATTGTTGTTGTTTTTGTTGCGTTTGTACCTGATTAAATTGACGATTTTGGTAACTGTTTATGGACACTGATTGCTGCATTTCGATTGGTTTGTGAAGTTTTATTGGATTTACTAATGAATGTTATTAAGGTGAGTGTATACATTTGAATATCCCACTTAATATTTATAATTGGGAAAGCTTCGATGTTTGTTACTCAATCACGCTTAAACGGCTCAACCGATTTGGGTGAAATTTTGCACAAAGATAGTTTATGGTCTGGATTAAAATAGAATAGTTTTTATCCCGGGTCCACGCAAACCAAGTCGCGGGCGGAAGCTAGTATTGTATTCTGTCGCCAAATCTTTAAAGTATTAATGTCAATACGTATATTACTACTTAACCACAATAACTACGAAATTATGAACGGTAATAAAATCCCGGACATATATAAAATAATGCTTACTCGACATTTTAAGAATCCCGGCATTGGATGGTGTTAGCAACTTCTAAACGTGCGACGCCCTGGCATTCAGATAATTATACAAATGGCGCCGATAATAAGGAACGCTGTTCATCGGTACTTTGAATATGATGATTGTTTCGGTATCGGCACTTGTCGGTTGTGAAATAATAAGTTAAAGGTATGGTGTTTAAATATATAAATTATAGATCTTGCATATATTAGTTAAGTTTTCTGAAATAATATAACTAAACTTATTTACACTAAAACTTAGAAATGGGTTATTAATGAATTTCTTTCAAGAGTTTCATTAAAATAACTTCTAACATGTGTCAGTATTATTTTCTCCTATACACTCACTTCAGGTTCAGGTTCTCGAGTGGCGTGGCACAAGGACCTTGTGCCACGCCACTCGACAACACCTTGTGACAAGGTGGACTGATGATCTGGTAAAGGTCGTAGAAGTCCGCTGGATGCGGGTGGCGCAGGACCGGCCATTGTGGCACTCTTTGGGGGAGGCCTCTGTCCAGCAGTGAACGACTTTTGGCTGATATGATGATGATGATACACTCAGTTTATTTATCAGTTTAGTAAGGTAAACACTAAACATTCAACCAACTTGAGAAATAACAAAGCAGCCAAACATGCTTAGTGAGCATCAAGTTCTTGCAACGCTGAGTCAAAAAGTCAGAATCAAGATGTCATTTAAAATAAGTAACTTATATTTATTATTAACTTACACCACACTAGTTAACTGTAAACATAACGTAAACTGCGTGCTTTTTAGGGTTCCGTACTCAAAGAGTAAAACGGGACCCTATTACTAAGACTCCGCTGTCCGTCTGTCTGTATGTCTGTCTGTCTGTCTTTCTGTCCGTCTGTCACCAGGCTGTATCTCAACAACCGTGATAGTTAGAAAGTTGAAATATTCACAGATTATGTATTTCTGTTGCCGCTATAACAACAAATACTAAAAACACAGAATAAAATAGTTTTTTATGGATAATACGGAACCCTTCGTGCGCGAGTCAGACTCGCACTTGGCCGGTTTTTCTATCTTCTATCTATCTAATTTCTGTTGGTTGTTATCAAAATTACCCAATCTTGTAATATACCAAATAGATGCCCAAAACTGTATGTACGTATTTGTTTGCTTGCATTACCTACCGTGCAGCTAAGACAAAGAAAAAATACAGATCCATGTTTACGTAACTACGATTTAGTTAATTTTGACGTCAGTACAAACAACTATAAATACGGAAATACCATATACCTATCTTTGTGAATGCTTAAGTAGATAAAAGGTTGCACTCATAACACAGTCGGTAAAATATATTTATAATAATGAATAAGGTATTTATTGTTGTCATTATGACTGTCCCCGCATTCTGGTTAATCTTAAAACAATGGCAAATACCACGAACGGTGAGCTTTCGGTCCGCATCCTGATGCGCAGTGGATTCAATATTACGAGTAGGCGTGATAGATCTGGCGTGATTCCACTTGAACGCAAACAATACACGCAATAAACCAAATACTCCTAGAAGCTCCTAGAAGATTTTAAAGGAGCTGGTTCGGCTTTACCTGTTTTGGTGCAGACCAACAAGTGTTGATACTTTTAAATATTATTAATAGAATAATTTAAAAACAGGTACATACCTGAAAGTAATTTTATTTATTTATTTTATTTCTGAATTATCTTCGGTACTTTCAGTGTCAGCGTCACTTCCAACATTTATTCTAAAGTTGGAACATGGTGTTTTTAAAAATCCTTCTTCAATTTTCTTACAGTGGTTGCAAGAATTCTCCCACAGAATTGGATCGGAAGTATTAATAATGTCACGTATTTTAGTTATAACACTATAGTATGACCATATCTCTCAAATGGTAGTTTTGTTTTGCTGAGCTGTGTTAATTTTGCTTAACGGAAAGGTAACAGGAAAAGTATCAAGATCGTTTGAAGCACCGCCGGCCTGTGTTAAGCAAGTGTTTGCAAAAAATGGGCTCGCCGCGACTTAAGCCTATTGTTATTGCTAATGACGGTCTCAAGTGGAATCACGCCAGATAATATTGAATCCACATAAGCACTCCGATAACAAATACTGTAACAAATCTCTACATTTCTGTTCACATATTAATACGTTAATTAAAATGAATCGCACTAAAACGCTTTTAAAGAGTAATTTTTATGATCCCGGGATCGGGTGGTTTAACAACTCTATATTAGGTGCACACACGCCGCCGCCTCAAAGATTATCCTATCGACTACTGATTTCCGTGACGCGACGCGACGTGGAAATAGTTATTTGTTATACAAGGGGGGAAAGTTGTATTTTACCTGCGAGTGTTCATTTTGGGTATATACTCGCTACGCTCAGGATTCTATTTTTGAACCACTCGCTTCGCTCGTGGTCAATCATAGGATCCTTTCGCTAGCTCGTGTTTCAACACACGAGAAGTAAAATAACTTTTAACCCGTGTATAACACTAATCTTTTCACCTCACTACAGCGAGGAAAATAAGAAATAGGGTAAAAAAAAAGTTAAAAAAAGTTGTAAAAAAAGTAAAAAAAAAAGTTTAAAAAAAAGTTAAAAAAGTTGAAAAAACTTTCAAAAAAGTAAAAAAAAAAAGTTTAAAAAAGTTAAAAAAAATATGTTATAAAATATACAAAAAACCAAAAATAAACATTTAATGTTCGACGTCATAGTACTTATAACGTTCTACGTCTACTTTCTTCACATGTGGATAAAAAGCGATTTTCTCAATAGATATCAAACAATACAAAAAGACCTTTCCGAAAAAAAAAGAATATTTTGTTCGTATAGTAGGTACATTTGCATCCAAATTTTTTTTTTGAAAAAAGAAATGAAAAATAAATATATATTTCCGTAACACAGTGATATGCAGATTACAAGGTAGGGGCTTCCTATTAAGTATATTTTAATATATCTAACTATATATTTATTTCATTCGTTACTTAAGAGCCCTTAAGTTACCTTTACTGCCACTGAACTTTTAAATCTTAATGTTTTTTTCTATAGAAAGTTAGATTGTGTGTGTCATGTCATGATATAAAACTAATTAAATTGTATAACTACCCACCGGGAGTCTGATCCCATGAAACAGCAACGCGAGTACGATACGCGATACTCTATAACATGTTTAAACATAATGCGCAAATCACAATAAGCAGCTGATGATAAGGTTACCATAACCCAATGAAAACCCCAATTAAAAACCCCATCCCAATAGGGTTTGAGCTTAACTCAATTAGTAGTTACGGTTAACACTTCCGATAAGGTTACCGTAACAATCGGTTAACCGTATCATACGGTTAACCCCATAACAGGTAACCGAATTGATTCGGTTACCGGATCGATACGGTTAACCTTAAAGAGGTGTTTTCCGGTCTCTGGTTAAATCACAGTCAATTCAGTGTCAGGTGTGGCAACATTGAATTTTCACGATCATCGCAGCATTCTTTTTTGCCTGTATTCGTAAGAATTACTATGAGAGTACTCGCTACTCGCCGGCGGTGAGACAAGTGCCTCAAAAGGTCTTCAGTTTTACTTAACGGACATACACACCCTGCAACGATTTACTGTCCTTCAGCAAAAATGGAAAATTGACAACCCGAAATTATTGATTGTATCTTAATAATGTCAATTTGAAAATCCTGGACATGGAAAATTGTCCAGCCTGAATAATGCTAAAATGTAATTATGTCCTAAAGTAAAATTGACATACTTAATATAGGTCGAAAGAAATACGTGCAATCCAAAAATATGAACAATCGGAAATATGTCAAATAGGTATGAATTTTGTTCAAAATAGTCGATTTTGATATTAATTTAAATTAGACAACATTCACTTTGCACGTATTTGAATATGAACCTATTTCATAGTGAACAAAATTCAATTTGGGCTAGATTCATTATGAACAAGAAAAAACGTGGTCATAAAAAAATATAGACACAATTAAAACTTAAGTGGCCGTGGGCGGGGCACATTGCACGTAGAACCGATGGCCGTTGGGGCGGAAAGGTTCTCGAGTGGCGACCACGTACCGGAAGGCGCGGCGTGGGCAGGCCCCCCGCAAGGTGAACTGATGACCTGGTAAAGGTCGCGGGAGTCCGCTGGATGCGGTTGGCGCGGAACCGGCCATTGTGGCACTCTTTTGGGGAGGCCTATGTCCAGCAGTGGACGTCTTTCGGCTGATATGATGATGATGATGAATAAAATTTTAACCAAATTCACTTTTGGTGGTATAAATATTGGTTCAATTTCAAAATGGTAATTTCGTGTTGACGAATTTCCCTTTGTCCCGAATGACAGTAAATCCCTGCAACCAAATACGCCCCTACTTGATTTGTAAGTGTTTATTATTATTATTATTCTGATAGTGGCTTCCGGGCTGTCAAAGCCCTTGTATCACTGCGACCATCGCTGATTTATTGTGATCGCCACTTACTACAATTCTTGGTCAAGTCCTGCAAACTCAAAGAGTTGCAGAATTTTGTTGACCTCAAGAAATTTGATCTCCTCCGGGCACATGATGTGTTTGCCCAAGAAGGAGTTACGACTGCGCATGAGGCAAGGGCAATCGGTTAGGATGTGTGTAGGCGTCTCCTCTGCTTCAAAGCAGAATCTGCACTGCCTTGTGTCACACAGTCATATTGTCTGCATGTGCTTATTTAGCCAGCAGTGCCCTAGAAGCACCCTGACCAGCATGCATAGGCGGTTCCTACTTAGCGCCAAGGCACCAGGAGACGCCTTGGCGCTAAAGGCTCTAATAAGTGGCCTTGGAATGTTTCAGTCCTGGGATAGCTCTCCAGGCTTGAATGGTCTTGTAGAAACAATAGGCTTTTAGAGTGAGCTTGGTTAGACTTTTGGGGATACCACAGAACGGCTCTGGTCCGCAATGTGTTTGTTGTTGTTACTGGTGGTGAATATGGTCACCATGCGATGACCATATGGATGCGTTGGGTTGAGAGCCTGCATTTCTCTCTAGCTGTCAACAGTCAATCCTCAAATCAGTAAAGGATGGCAGCATCTTCTTCTTTGGCCTCGCCTTATCCCGTTACGCAGGGTCGGCTTTCCCAATCGGTCACACTTTCTTCGGTCCTGTGCGTCCTCTGTAGTGAGGCCCATCTCCTACATGTCTCTCTGGACATTCGTCATCCAGGTGGCTGGATGTCTTTCTAACCGACTTCAAAAAAGGAGGAGGTTCTCAATTCGTCTTTTTTTTTATGTGTCGTATGTTACGCGATATCTCGGTAATTTTTGAACCAATTTGATTTTTTTTTCTTTGTTCGAAAGCATATACTTCCAGATTGGTCCCGTTGTCACCAAAATCCAGTTCTGATGATGGGATCCTGGACAAATCGAGGGAACTCTTCAAATTTTATACGCAAACTTGAAGCAATTTGGCTACTGATTTGAAGTCGGTTAAAACTTTGTTTTGAAAGTACAATTATTTGTAGCCATGGATAGGCACTTTTTCACGACATGGTCACCCGTTCGTCGCAACACATGACCGTACCGCCTCATCCTGGACTCTTTTATTTCGTGAGCTATTTTAGCAACCTTAAAACTCCCACGGACATGATCGTTGCGCACTTTGTCTTTGAGTTTAACTCCGCCGGGGCATCGCAACATACGCATTTCTGTAGTGTGGTCTGGGTGCGTCTTTTTCACCGCCCAGGTTTCACAGCCGTATAACAGCGCTGGCCGTACAGCTGTCTAAGGTTGTCAAAGGGTTGGCAGCATGTTTGTGGTTATTGTGGTTCCGCAAAAGTCCACAGGCGATAGTGTCTGCTGATACAGCTCCATGTGCAGTTATTCGCTACGCGTTAATGCGGCTCACCCCGCCGGTCACCCGTTACGAAACTAGACCTCTACCTACGCTTAATTACTACGCATCGCGGTGTCAACGTATAATTGGGGGTGAGCGTTGAGGTGAGCTTAAAACAACTTACAGAATAGGGGGGCTGAGCATGCATGAAGACAGAAGAAAAGACTAAACATATTCTACTGGACTGCAAGCAGGTAGAAGTATACAGAATAAAGCACCTAGATTCTCAAGACACACTACGGGACGCAGTCAGCAACACCAAGGCACTCACCAACTTTCTAGTCGAGCTGGGGTGGTTAGAGTAGCGCCACACCGCCGTTTCACGCAAAATAGGCACAATGGATGTTGGCTTGCGGAAAAACGCCCAGTCATCATCATCATCATCATATCAGCCGAAAGACGTCCACTGATAGGCCTCCCCCAAGGAGTTCCAAAGTGACCGGTCCTGCGCCACCCGCATCTAGCGGACTCCCGCGACCTTTATCATGCCATCAGTCCACATTGCGGGGGGCCGCGCCTTCCGGTACGTGGTCGCCACTCGAGAACCTTTCCGACGGCCATCGGTTCTACGAGCAATGTGCCCTGCCCACTGCCAGTATAACTAACTAGCGTCTGCTTTCCATCAGGCAGACCATATACTAGTTTGCCACCATCGTATTACTACAATTTTTTTTTTTAACCTTTTATAACGCTAGCTAGCAGAAAGTTCATACTTATGTATCCCTGAGTAGACATTCCTCTTCTTTTCCTTTCTCAGTGCATCCGCTTCAGCTACCAGCTGCTGGAACAGCTGCTCGCCCGTGAAGGGCTTGGCGCGCCCTAAGGGCGTCAGCTTTAGCGCTCCGGGGGGCTTCGCTGTGTAGGTCAGGTTTCCTTTGGAGCAACGAAAAACTTAAAATTTTAACATATTTTAAACAATTATTATAGAAATAAATTCAAGTATGATTTACAATTAGTAGTGTTGGGTTGGGTACGGCTTATTAATCCGCCTCCACCATATTTGTCTCTTTTTAAACCATGCATTAAGATAGTGGGAGCGATAGGGTACAGTCACCGGCATCAATATATGATGAATTAAACACGCTCTTACGGCTTTTTTTTTTCTTTTTTACTATGACGGTGGCAAGCAAGCTTACGGCCTGCCTGATGTTAAGCTGTTACCGTCGCCTATGGACACTTGTGACTGCAGAAGAATCACAAGCGCGTTGCCAACCCTTTATTCACTTGAGGATTCGCTGTGTTGGCAGATAGACATGCAGGTCCCTCACTCCCAACACAGCGCACCCTAGGGAGCTCTGGCGACCTTACCACTCTCGGAATAGAGTTGTCATCAGATATTTTTGCGTCCTTTGCTCCATCATATATTTATGCCGGTGACTGTACATTTACCGGAACCCAATGCCCCAATGCGTTGTTAGGACGGACCAGGATTTAAGGCCAGGCCCCGTAGTATGGATATCACGCAATAAGCGACATGATAGAGCATCCGTCCCTGGCTGACACCGTTCGATAGAACAAGACGACGCTCTTATCTTGTCACTTATCGTGTGATAAGCCAATCATGCTATGGGGCCAGGATGGTGCGATGTAATTAAGACAGAGGAAAATGGTGGTGTCTGAAAGTGCAGTAAACATGTGAAAATTGAATTTAAAGTATCATGAGTTATGTTAAGAAATATAGTAACAACTACATGGTTAAACTCTCCTATTAATTGTCAACATGGGCCTCATGTTTGGAAACCTTTCAGGGGCCCATTTCTCAAAGCATATTAGTCTAATAATATTAGTGTTTTGTCTCGTAAATAAAACCAAAAATGAGACAATCATGACATTAGTATTAATAGGTTAATACTTTTTGAGAAATGGGCCCCAGGAGTTCAAAAGGACTGGCCACATGGATGTGGTTGGGACACCCATAAATTATGATTGTCATTGACAATTATTATTATTATAGCTTTTTATTCCATTTCTTTACATATTTTGTTATTATATTAAATGTAGTAGACAATTAATGTAGTATTATTATCTAATGAAAGAGACACATATATGTTTTTAGAGTAATTTTCTAACCTGGTGCAATCTTGTTCAGGTCATGGGTAGCGATAGTCGCCACATTCCTCTTGTCACACACCGTGTCATGCAGTTTCGTCTGCATCTGAATGAACTTCTTGAATGACGCTTCCGTAAAGCTCAAATCATTAACAATACAACACACTATATACGGTCGGACAGCACCAACATGAGACTCAATGATTTGAACACTGGGGATATTGTCTTCGACATACAGAATCTTCATTGAGTGGCACAGGTCACAGACAGCTTCCTCAATCGGTGTGTCTTCCTGTTTCTTGCCCTTTTTGCCTTTGCCTTTGGAGGGCTGGCTTTCGGTTCTCGGGCTGTGTTCTCGGACATAGTCCAGGACTTGTTTTGTGCGGCACTGGTCTACAAGTTTCATGAGACGCTTGTCAGCTAGCTTGTTGCCTTTGAGGTTTAATTCTGGAAGTAAATAAATAGACACAATATTAATATCACAAGTTTTTATAAATGCAAAAATTCTAGTGTTATTAGCTTAGGGAATTTTAACCTCATAGGCCCAAGCTATATTTAGGACAATTGTAATACTAATAACTGCCCATGTTCTAAAAATTGGTTATAAATTAAAATTAGAAATGATTTTCTTTCCCAAAAATAGGGTTCAAATTGCATTCCAAAAATTTCTGGAACTTGGCTGTTAACCATGATTTTTTTGTCCTAAATTTAGGCTGATGGGCCTTACAAGGTTAACCCGGGAGTGCTTGCACTGGGTCGAAAAGACCCAGAGTACAATGAAATTGCTAATAGTTTCCAAACCCACCCGCATTTAGTGCCGCCACTCTAGGTAGCTTCAAGTTACATTATTAGCTATTAGCCAGGCACTCGGGCAGGTGTTATATTATTTTTCAGTTTTAGATTTTTGTAATTGTTGTATGATTGTTTGTAAAATGGCACGAAAACGCTCAAATGATCATTTATGAATAGTCATTGTCTCATTTTGTTTTAAAATATTCCAATCAACACAAAAAAAATATCACTTTTCAAAATTTTAGTCTCATGTCATGGGGTGCGAGCACTCCCGGATTAACTATGTATTTTTTCCTCAACAAGCTAACACTGCAGAAAGCCAATTTGCCGTGAGCATACCCAATTTTAATAGTAAAAGTAATCAAGATTGCTCGAATATATGTGATTTTTTTATCGTAATTTATTTCTCAAATTTTTGATCTCATATAATTAAAAAAAAAGTGTTCAGAAAGTTTCTATGTTGAAAGGTTTTTAAGAAGATAATTTAGTGTTTTTAGAAACGAGAAATCTATTTTGGTTTGTTTTCTGTACTTATAATATTGAATATGTTAGCTTTTTGTAGATCCTATCACCAAAACATTAGAAAACTGTGAGATATAAGTAAAAATACGTAAGTTTTTAATTTGTTTAGATATAATTATAATTCAAATAAAAAAACATTTATGAATAGTCATTGTTTCATTCTTATTTAAAAAAATTCCAATCAACACAAAATATGTTTTTTTATCACATTTCAAAGTCTAAGTCTTTTCGATCCAGGTGCAAGCGTTCGCGTACTAAAATGGAGTGTGAGCACTCACGGTTTAAGTGAATCATAGAAGTTTAAAATGGACTTGCATAATTACATACTTAACACTAATGAGCAAAAAAGACATGTATGTCTAATTGAAAAAAAAATACTGCTTGAGCAAATACTGTTGGTAGGCATTATTTTACTTTATCCTATTACATTTAATATTGTGCAACACTCTTGTAATGTTGCAAAATATATTGCACCATTGCATTGTTTACTGTAATGAATTTTATCTCTATGGCACAAATACTTATCTTACCTTTTAATTTCTGCAAATTAGCTAGTTCACCGGGCACCACTTTTACCTGATTCTCACCCATATCATAGTTTTTCAGTGACGGCAAACTTTGTGCCAAATAACTTGGAATCGTCTCAATCGCATTGCCCTTCAGCTTCAGATCAGTCAAATGTGGCAAATTAGCACCTTCTAGATCTATAAACTCCTTCAATTTGTTGTTAGATACATCAACTATAACCAAATGTGGAAATTCAACGAATTTCGGCATAACTTCGATTTGGTTCGAACTCAAATTGATGCTCGTCAGTTCCTTCATCTTATTCAGACTGTCTGGGATACTTTTGATTTCGTTTCTCGATAAATCGAGCACTTTTAACTTCGGTAGTGAGGTTATGTGGTCGTTAAATTCTTGAAGTTTATTTCCGAATAAGAGCAGTGACTGCAGGTTTACTAAGCGCTTTATATCATCAGGTATAATCGTGAGACACGTATCACTGATGTTAAGTAAGTTTAAATTGGTTAATTGGAATAAATTACTGTCTAAACCTTCTTCGGTTATTCGCTTTGATATTCCCGCTCCAGACAGCTTGATTTCATGCCTGTTCTCGTTCTTCACGGTTGTTACCTCTGGCCAAATACCCATTTTTAATGTTGTTTGAGACAAAACAGATTTGTAATTAATTTCGGATAAAAAATTGTTAAAACTAATGTAAAACGAACCACGTCTTTCTTGTTAGCAAACTGAAAATGACAAATTAAAATTCGGTGGTAGGTGTTGCTACCCGAAAATATTATGAAAACTATTCAAGTCATTGAGTAAACTGCTGACTTAGGCACATTGGTTTTAATAACTCGCTGTAGTTGGAATGAGAAAGCAATGCATACCTTTCACTCTAACTAGAATTAGTTGGTGTGATAAATTGCCTCGTTTGGAGTATGTTTTAATAACAGAGATATCATCGCAAGCGTTGAGTTGCTCATGCTGAATCTTTATCAGGGCAGCTAGCATGAGATATTTAATGATTATGTTTTAAGTGACATGTTGGGCCATTTCAGGTGGTAAAACTTGACTATAATACCTATTGTGCTAGCTAGGCAGATTGGTACAATAAGTCGTAATTCAGGCTAGGTTGTGGGTTGTGGTAGCATCTTATTGTTGCTGTCAATGTGTTGCTAGCAACACTGCATGTTGCAGTGTTGTTCGCTTCATGTGACAAGCTAGCGTAAACATTTCAGTTTAGCATAAGCAACAACTGCAGACGTCCGTGAGGCGTGAACGTTTCAACAAAGTTTATAAACATGGCAGTATTGTGGAGCAATGACAAAATAATGGAGTTGATACAACTATTCCGAACAAAAGTCATACTATGGGATACCTCAAGAAAGGAATATAAAGATAAAAACAAGAAGAACGACGCATTTCAAGAAATTTCTCGTATCCTAAGCGTGCCTCAAAAAGATGTAGAAACAAAACTCCATGTTTTACGGACGCAGTTTTGTAGGGAGAAGAAAAAGATGGCGGCAAAAAGTTTAAATATTGAAGGAAGTGAGGAAAAATGTAAATGGATTTATTATGAGCCGTTAAAATTTTTACTACGTGGTAGAATTACTTCAGGCTCGGATACTAATAAAAAAATGGTAAGTTATTTCGTAGTTTAATTAGCTACAAAAACTATAGCATTTTTTTTTCACTGCGGGCATTTGGTTTACCATCAGATGGGCCGTGCGTGCGTTTGCCACACACGTGGTTTTATAAAAGACATTAAAACCAGTATGTCTGACCTCAAATTACGTAAAGTTAGTACGAATCTTGGGGTCAAGTTATGTTGGGGCTAGTCAGATATACTTTTACCGAGGTAGGGGGAAATGACTCCCCCGGAGTTGAGTCCGCAGTGCGGACAGCCGCCGCTGGCGAGGTTGCGGAAGTGTGCCTAGGGCGTTCCCGTGGCCTCGCTTTCTAGCGCAGAGACGGCAGAAAGAGGGGTTTTTAGTGGGTAAACCATAGGCCTCATAAGCCGACACGGGAGTCCCACATAACCACCAGGGTCGGTCCCTGCCCGCACCCTGGTGGTATGCGTAAAGCATTTTCCACTCTAAAAAAAAAGTCAGTTATATACTTGAGATTATTTTGTACTTTTTTTTAAACGTATTATGTAAGCAGTTATGATATGAAGGCTAAATAAAGTTATTTTTAGTTATCTTTTTTGAGTTGGCCGAATTGCATCAAAGTAGTCCATTCAAAGAGCTACTCCACCGTCCAAAGTAGAAGATTCTAATTCAAATTACACATTTTTTTAAATAAGGCCACATTCAATAAATAACCATACACAGTTAGAACACTGGCTGTGTTGCGAATAGTTTTGTTATAGGGAACTTGCATCTTTTTATTTTATTACGAAAATCAAAAGTATAATCCAGTATTAAAACAAATCTGCACGCGCCGGCACCCCCCCCAAAACGCTCTATATTAAACGGGCTTATGCTATGACGTCACCGGATATATTCTCGGCGCGTTTACTATGGAGCAAGTCATTAATTTGCAATTATCTTCACAAAATTTGCGTTTAGGTAAGACTATACTTGTCACACAAAATTTCATTTCTAATTTAATATTCTGTGTGACTGTTGTTATTTTATAGAAAAAAAATATTCCTCGTGACCTTAACGTGAGATAAAACTAATACAATCGTTTTTTTTCTTTTGTATGATATCTCTATTGAGTGCAATTTATTCGAAATTGAAGTCCCATGCAAGTTCCCCATTGATTGAACACAATGCAGACGATGATCCACTCGGCACGCTTCAACATTTGTTTATAAACAAAGTTGATTGTTTGTACAGGTTCACCTTGTAGTTAGCCTTTTGTTATTGTAAACGATGCAAAGCGAAATAGTCGAATGGAAAATCCTGTGGGCTATCCCAAGGCACGTGCCAGAGTTAAAGGGTCGGTGACACCCCCGAGTCCCCCGACCAGCTGGTCGATTACGTAACGCGCGTCAGCTTATAATGTACTTAGCCGCAGCATGATACGTTTTATAGTTACGTTTTACGTGACGTTTCGAACATTCAGGCCGTAAAACGTGACGATAAAACCTATCGTGCTAACCGGGCAGGTGTATCTAAATGTAAATTTTTGTGTGGGAAAATGTTAACTGCCCCTAACGCTCGTTCGAACGAAACGTTACGTGTTTACTCCTCTGGTCTATATCTAATCACACAATTGCTTGAAATATCGAACTATTGCTTTGAACTCTATTTCATTTTAAAATAAGCAAGATTTCAAGTAAAGCTTTAGTGACCGACGCTCATAAATAAATAAAACAACCTGGAATCTCCTCTCTGATAGGTATTAACCACAGATGTATTAGGAGATCGGACATGCCGGCCGATTTGTATTGAGTGTCGCAAATACACTAAGCCCAAGTAATTGACAAGACAAAGCACGCACACATCTAAAGACACATACTTGTATACCTACGACGCTCTTATTGGACAATACACGCGCATCATATCAGGCATTTTGGGAAGAAACGTAATACTTATTCTCTGCGATTAGCACGCGTGCACAGTAGGACAGAGTATGCCCATTGAGCCAATAACTGCGACGCGGCCGCCGGCGGCTTGTCCTCTCTCTAATATTCTATTATTCTTATCTCTAATTGCTCTGAGGTATTAAGAACATTGTGAACCTGTAAATTTTCATACAAAAAGCGATAACGTTTTTCACCCCGTAAACATCGTTCGATTTTTATAATTTTTGGATATGTTGTAGATATGGTGAAATACTAGGTCTGTACGTTTTGATTTTTGAAATATATTGCTTACGTTAAAAGTTATTAGCATCTAAAAATCTATATTTTTGACTTAAAAACTTTGTCTATCTTTTTATTTTTTTTTAATTAATCTAAACTTATTTACTTAAAAAGGAAAACGTACAGACATAGATTAAAGTGTACTTAATCTAATCATACCAAAATTATTTAATTTCATTAAGGTTTAGGGGGTAAAAATGTTATCACCCGAAACCATATTTCAACAAGAAAATGTAGGCAATTACCTCCAGGACTTGCAGCTCTCTCTATCGCACGATACGGGTCGGGAGGCAGAGCGGTGTGAGACAGATAGATTTTTTTTAATACCTACTCGCGCCGCGTATCGTCACTTCACAATCCTCTTAACGCTGGTCACGGCACCTTGCAAATCGTTTTCATTTTGTTTCAGCGTTCCGTAGAGATAGAAACCGTATTATGCGATAGCCCACACTATGAACGAACAGAATACGAGGCACTCAATAATGCGAAACAAACCACTATCGAGGTTTCACGAGAATTCACACCTGAAAAACAAAGCCGCAAAAGAAAACACCATGAAACAGTTTCAAGTGTGAAAACGCCGGATGTAGAGAAGACATTTCAAGACGACGATCTAACAGCGTTTGGAAACTATATCGTGTCAACATTACGTAAATTGAACGCTAGAAATTGTGTGGCAGCGCAAGATGAAATCTTCACGATTTTGTCAAAGTACAAATTGCGTCAGCTGGCTGATTCTGAAGCCATGTTTTCTGGGCCGACACCGGGTGCGTCGGCATCAAAGGCGGAATTGGAGTCACCGTGCTCGCAAGGTGATGATGTGATTGGATAATGGTATGGATTGTGATATTTACTTTAAGTGCCTACTTATTCACAACAATCCGTAACTGTCGGCGTTGGACGAGACTTTTTGTTTTGAGCATGCTCGGATATCGGCCTGGGCGGTGTAAACAGTAATACTTTTACGTTATACTTGCCCTCTGATATCGTTATTGGATCGGACTTTGCGGAAAGTCGTATCTAGTTGACATTTCTCTCCTAGCGTTATTCCCGGGTGTGTACCTATCCTCCAATTTCCAATTCCCTATAGATTGTCTGGAAGAGTACGCTCATTACCTACCTGCCGGTTAACGTTGTACTGCGTTAGGTCCTTGATTGTTGTTTTCATTTCTTTTGGTGAGCAATAAAGTATATTTTGTATTGTAGGATGATTTTATTTATCGTATATGGCTAATTGTATCTCTACTTCAAAGATGTAGAGTTTTCAAGTAAGCTACTGCGTCTTCGGTTAAAGTTGTAAAATCCTCCACATACCCGTGGTATCTGGTTAGAGGGCAGTCAAATACCATGTGGTGTACATTCTGCTCGGGAGCTCCACACCGGCACACTGCTGATTGATTCGCACCAGTTCCATTTATGTCATAAGTAAGCAAGTAGGATGATGATAGGTTTTGTAACGCTTATCGTCATTATCACAGCCGGAAGACGTCCACTGCTGGACATAGGCATCCCCCAAAGAGTGCCAAAGGGGTCGGCCCTGCTCCACCCACATCCAGCGGATTCCCGCGGCCTTTACCAGGTCATTTACCTGTTTACCGCGGCCTTTACCTGTTTCTAGGGCTCATCCCTCCCGCCACATGGACTGGCGACCCCCATGACCCCCTTTTGTCGCCTTTTCGGTTAACCTGCCCCGCTATTCTGTAACTTATTTTAACCTCACCTCACCGTTCACCCTCAAATATATCTTAACGCCGCGATTCGTAGTAACTAAACGAAGCTGCTACAGCTTTTTTCAGGGTTCCGTACTCAAAGAGTAAAACGGGACCCTATTACTAAGACTTCGCTGTCCGTCTGTCTGTCACCAGGCTGTATCTCAAGAACCGTGATAGCTAGAGAGTTGAAATTTTCACAGATTATGTATATTTTCTGTTGCCGCTATAACAACAAATACTAAAACCAAAAAACATTTTTTTTTAAGGGGGGCTCCCATACAAAAAACGTGTTTTTTTTGCCGTTTTTATAGATAATGGTACGGAACCCTTCGTGCGCGAGTCCAACTCGCACTTGGCCGGTTTTGCCTTTTACTGCTTTGTTTGTGTGAGGTGTGCAATAAAGAGTATTGTATTGTAAACGAAGGTAGAATGTACTATTACTTATCCTGTGGTAGAAGTGTAGTTTCGTTAGGCGTGACGGGTGAGGTGACGCGCATGAGCGCGTTCCGAATAACAGCTCAGAATAGCGGGGCTGCGTTACTTGACCCCGCGATTCATAACGATTCATATGTAAATAAATAATATTTGGGAACAATCTTACACAAAACGACCTTATCTTATCTTATCTTATCTAGGTGAGGGCCCTTTCGGATGCACTTCGACCCAGTGGGATCTTTTGTGCATTTGCTCTCTCCTTTATACCTGCTCCCAGGCTTGCTCCATCATTTCCACAAAGCGGATGATGCAGTTCGCCGGGAGCACCTTGAACACAAAACGACCTAGTCCTAAACTAAGCAAAGCTTGTACTATGGGTACTAGACGAGGATAAATAATTAGATAAATACATAGATCAGGAACAAATATTCGTGCTCATCACACAAATAAATGTCCTTACCGGGCTTCCGGCTTCGTAGGCAGGGTCACTACCAACTAGGCTACACAGGTCGTCAAATGTAACCGAAGGTCGGTCATATATCGGTTGAGCTGATGCTGACGATAATAGACGATGCTGTCAAAGTTTTTTTGGATACCTACCGGTGTGAATCGTAATACGTAAACTGCCCCTTCTCAGCCTCCCCAGCTCTGGTACGAGGTATCTTCTTTCTAATTCACCTCTCCACCGCGCTCTGCGGCTTATCAATAATATTCTGGGCCAGGATGATTCTCTTGACCTCTTCTCAACTCCGGAGCCGAGATTCTTAGCCACATCCGGGCGCTACCTGACGCCCTAGCACACTAAGTTTTATCGCCACGTTTTACGACGAAAATGTACTGAAACGTCACGTAAAACGTGACATAAAAACGATCGTGCTAGGGCCTCTGGAGGCTATTGTGGCCCCAACCACCATATGTACCATATATTTATAGTTTTGTTGAACTGACTTGTACCTAAACTATTTGTTATTCTCATAGTTACTTCAAATCTACTTCATCATCATCATCATCATATCAGCCGAAAGACGTCCACTGCTGGACATAGGCCTCCCCCAAGGCGTGCCACAATGGTCAGTCCTACGCCACCCGCATCCAGCGGACTCCCGCGACCTTTACCAGGTCATCAGTCCACCTTGTGAGGCCCCCCACAAGGCGCCTTCCGGTACGTGGTCTGCAAAAAATGTGGTGGTGTGCGTGGTGTCAAAAGTTTAATAAATAAAATATAAATAAAAATTAAAATCATTTATTTTAGACTCAAGAATCCATATGTTTGTTAGTAGGTACGTAAAATAATTTAAAAGCTAAGAGTAAATAATGACTCACGCTAGAACGGGCCGTGTCCGGCCCGGGACGTTTTCTAAGAAAAACGACGGCGTTTTTGAGCGGCCGAGCCATATCAAAGCCCGGCCGAACCACGGCCGGGCCGTGCCGACACGGAGCCGCTTCCGAGCCTCGGCCGTGGCTCGGCCGGGCTTGAGTATGCCTCGGCCGCACAAAAACGCCCCGGGCCGGACACGGCCCGTTCTAGCGTTAGTCATCCTTTAGTAGGCAAAGCAGATAGATATGATTTGATTAATTAATTGATTGCTGTTGGCACTGTAACGTTTAGGGCAAAATTATAAATTATTTTACCCTCCCCGTTACCTACAATGCCAACCCAGTGCGCTAACATAGGGCAATCGCAACATTCGCAACGTCCTTCCAATATTCTCAGAATGCTGTTCTCACTTCCTCTCACTCGCCTCAGCAGCGAGGCGACCCTCTTGCGTATGATTGGCATGCATGCTTCGGCAAACATGCCTGATGCACTGTAGTGACGATGACGAGGCAGCTTGAACAGCATCCTGAAGATATTGTTGAATTGTACACGTAACGCATTGTAGGCGCGCTTAGTATGCCTCATCCATAGACTGCACGTGTAAAAAGACGTACAATAGGCTTTAAAGTTTAAAGAGTGTCAGCGTGACACCGTCTCACATCTACGGATGAGTTATTATCGAAACCGTTCGCGAAATTTCACAAGAATCGGTCGCAAAATGCGACCTGCACGCAAGCAACAATAACAACTGGACAGCCGGACATACGAAATAATTTTATCACAAGTTTTTTTCAAAATTTTTAATTTTTGGTACAAGCTTTTATTGCCGATTTGCCAGTCGGTGGTTGGTCATTGAGAATAGTGTCCACTGCCTGGCAAGAATTGATATGTTGATGGGGGAGTAGACAGGGTGAGTGTGGACTTCACCCCAGAGGGGTTTATGGCAGTCCACACTCAGAGAGATAGACTCTGAAGTACTGTCAACACAATAGTAGTTTGTTCAATAACTCACACGGTATATATATATGAGTAGCTAGCGGGAGGCAACGGGCGACCCTCGCGCGGGCAGCTTTCTCGCGCAGAGAATTGCAATCGCAATCCAGCGCGGGAACGCTGCCTGCGTGATGGGTACCCTACCAAGGGCACCAAATTTTGATAGGTATTTTTAATTTTTAGCTTAAGTAATTTTATTTTAGGTAGTTTTAGTTTTATATTCGAGTTATGTATCTTTCATAAGTAGTTTAGTTTCTAGAATATTGTTATTGTTAAATACGAAGATAGATAGATAGATAGATTGCCAAGATCAGATATCATAATAAGTTTTGTATATGATTATATGTGACGTTAAATAGATTCTACCAATCAAAAACCGGTCAAAAAAAAAAACCGACGATGGACAAAAAAACTAAATCTTATTACAATCACTAGAACATGAGTAGCTACATGTATAATCATTCGCACATCTCGCACGTACTTAATCTACGGCTTATCCAAACACGTATTTTACAATATCTAATCGCTAACTGAGAATGTGCCTTGTCGGCACAGCCGACTATACTTTTCTGCATACCATCATCAACTAATCATTGAGACGGTTCTAACGAGCCCAAACTCGATGGGGTTGTGTCGTTTTATTGCGGAGTTCCTATGACCACCTTCCAGCTCCAGCATCAGATCAGCTCCAGATCATCATAATATTGGATTGTTATGCGATATACATATGCATGCAAAATTTCAGCTCAATCGGAAACCGGGAAGTGGGTCAATTTTCAATTAGGTACTAAATTTGACCCAAGAATATAAAAAAAAAAAAACAAACGGGGTGAGCTAAATAAAAGCTTGTAAAAAGCTGAAACATAGTACTTCGTTGGCTTCGCTCACTCGTTCAACTTCGAACTTCAATTAAAAATAAACATAGCTAACATTATAGGTCCTCGATTTGTGAGGGTAGGCGACCGGATCGCCGAATACCTACAAAAGACAAATCTATTTAGGTAAGTAATCAGTAATTAACGAGATAATGAATGTGTAATCCGGCTTATCGATGACGATATTCCGTTAGGATTTGTAGGATAAGTTGTAGGTAGAAACTTGAAAATAATGAACAACAAAATATACGTTGGTGGGCGTTTTTCAAAAAAAGTGTACAAAACTTTTTTTTTTCAGAATTCGAAATTTTTTGGTTTTTCTTACTCAGAATCGTTGATATTATCGATCCTCATACAAGAAAAAAAGTGTCCCAGATTTTACTATGTAATGTTTTTCTTCCAGTGCGTCACGATCATATAAATAAAAAAAGACTGCATACAAAAATGTGACGATCTGGAATGGAACATTTAGGACACTTTTTTTCTTGTATGAGGATCGATAGTATCAAAGATTCTGAGTAAGAAAAACAAAAAAAAAATGAATTTTGAAAAAAATGTTGTTTTGTACACTTTTTTTGAAAAACGCTTTAACGAAAAACGTGAGCAGGTATAGTTTGTTTTAGTTAAAATGAAGCACTGCACTTAACGTGGGATTTTACAACTACCTTTGTTGCTAAATGTGAAAGGAACAGATAACAAAGAGACGTCATGAAACTGACCGATGTGCGGCACGGCACCTGTACTGAATCCCTAGCACACTGGTTTTATCGTCACGTTTTACGTCGAAAATGTACTGAAACGTCACGTAAGACGTGACATAAAACCTAGTGTGCTTAGGGCCTCTGGAGTAGCTACTGTTTGTTCTATTTTTTATGCGTAGCTACTTAATTGTTTACAACCCTACGAGAACATAACAATTTAAGGATGACTCACGCTAGAACCCACGGCCGGGCCATGCCGACACCGAGCCGCTTCCGAGCCTCAGCCGTGACTCGGACGGGCTTGGGTATGGCTCGGCCGCGCAAAAACGCCGTCGTTTCTATTAGAAAACGGCCCGGGCCGGACATAGCCCATTCTAGCGTGAGTCATCCTTTAACAATATATGTCGGTAATGGTTAGTTAAAGTACTTTTCATCATCTAAACTAAAACAGATTTAGGTGTACGTACGTATAATTCTACGTAGCAATGCAAGCATCCAGCCTACCTCATGGTAGCAGAGGCCCTAGCACGATAGGTTTTATGACGTAAAGCGTGACGTTTCAGTACATTTTCGCCGTAAAACGTGACGATAAAGGCCGAAACGCACTGACAGCGGTGGCGGAGCGACGCGTGGCGACGCGGCGCGGCGCGGAGGCGGTACCGGTTGTAATATTCGAGATAATATAAAAGGATCCGCACAGAACGACGCGGCGCGGCGCGGTATTATGTGCGGAACCTTTCGTATTACTCCGAACATTACATTACATCCGGTACCGCCCCCGCGCCGCTGCGTTTCGGACTTAAGCCTCTGCTAGACGGTCGCCAACACACCCCTCCAACCGAGCGACTTTGGTCCGCACCGACCGTGTAGACTGTTGTTTGCAGCAAAATTTCACACTACAGCGGTCGGTGCCGACCAAGGTCGCTCGGTCGGAGGGGCGTGTTGGCGACCGTCTAGCAGATGCTTTAATACCTTTCGTGCTAGCTGGGCAGATACCGTAGCTTATATACGCTTTGCGACTGCAGAAGAATCACAAGCACGTTGCTGAGCTATAACCACGAACTTCGTATCTCGAACTTCGTATATATCCGTCTCTATCGCACTTATGGTTTATGGTACTCGAGCCACAGAGACGGAGATATATCTCCGTATCGTTTCGTATACGAAGTTCGAGATTCGAAGTTCGTGGTAGCGTTGCTGACCCTTTATTGATTTGAGGATTCGCTGTGTTGACAGATAGATACAAATGTAGGTCCCGCACTCTGAACACAGCTTCCTTGGGAGCTCTGGCACATAATAAATAATAATACTACGTACAAAAGGTTCTCTGTTAACAAATTCCCTGTTTAGGTACGCCAAACGTGCCTAAATGTGGCCATCCCTTTCTATCGCATGCAACGCGCTGCGACCCGTGCGAGCGTCCCGTACCAACACGCGGCAACTACTAACGGACCGCCAAATGGCGGCCGGCCAGCATGTACTTGTAGCGGCGCGACGGAATCACAGAGTGAGCGCTACCACGATCTTCGAATCTCGAACTTGGTATATCTCCGTCTCTGTCGCACGAGTACCATAAACCATAAGTGCGACAGAGACGGAGATATACCAAGTTCGAGATTCGAAGTTCGTGGTAGCGCCGCTGTCTCTGGCGACCTTACGCACCAGTAGGACCACAACACGAAATGAAATGAAATGGAATTATTTTCCGCGTACCTACAGAGCAAGTAAGTAGTGTTATTTTGCCTGCGGTCTTCTGTAAGGAGGTACAGTCAGCATCAAAAGTAACTACGCAATCGAAGACATCAAAAGTTCTTATTCCCTTTCAACAAAGACTTTTGACGTCTTCGTTTCGGGAGACGTCAGTAAACGTCCAACAAGATATCCGGATGATGTACAGCAAAATCAGTGTAGACTAAACATGGCAAGAAAGTGTCCCAAGATAATGGCTCAAAAATTATATACATAATAATCTGCCTAAAGCTATTAAAGCACAGACTAACACCAACACCTTCCGTCACAAAGTCAAAATGCTGCTCCTTAGTAAAACGGTATACTATATTGAGGAATACTTAAGTAACGAATACACTGAAAATATATTTATTAAATTTTACTGACTGATGATGATGAATGTTCTTAAACTTAAATACTTTTTGAAATTGTATTATACTTACCCATGTAAACATATGACAACACTTCATTAACCTCCTAATTATTGATTGTATATTTGTGAACCTGAATTATAGCTGACGATCTCAATATTGTGTGCATGTTTTTATTCTAATGTATGCAAAAATTATTTATAACTGATTGAGAAATAAACTATCTGAATCTGAATCTGTTTGCGTAGCTACTTTTGATGCTGACTGTACTACCCCAGTTGGGCTGCTCCAAATATGAGATTAAAACTCAAAAATGTAATGAAAGCCCTCGATTATATGTCAAACGATTGTAGCCATATGTACAAACATTCTTAAAAACTCAACTTTTAATAGGTTTCTGTCAAAAATGTCATTTTTGGTACAAGCTTTTATTGCCGACTGTACTTTTCTGCATACCATTATCAACTACTCATTGAGACGATTCTAACAAACCCAAACTCGATGGGGTTGTGTCGTTTTATTGCGGAGTTCCTATGGCCACCTTCCAGCTCCAGCATCAGATCAGTATGCGATGTATATATGCATGCAAAATTTCAGCTCACTCGGAAACCGGGAAGTTTGTGAAATTTCAATTACTAAATTTGACCCAAGAACAAACGGGGTGAGAAATAAAAACTTGTAAAAAATAAATTTAAGATGTGACTGCCTTTGACCTTCGTCTACCTAATGGAAAGTTAATATAGACCCCAAGTTACCAACCCTAAGGATTCTAACGTTACCTCATACACCTAAATCGGCGTCTCAAAGGCCAAATACCTAATGTAGGTATGCCATACGATTACTTACATTAAAATAGCAATTCTGGTGGAATAATGACCGCTGAAAACATTACACACCTTTTTTCGGGCATTCCTGTAAAAAAAAGGTAGTCGACGCCAAAAATATGTTTACAGTTTTCGCCTTATTACAATGGAATAAGGTGCAAAAGTGTAAACATATTTTTGGCGTCGTCTGTACCTCCAGTGGAGCGTGAGAATTTTCACGGGGCAACCCGGAGCAACAAAAGGTCTGTTTTTATGTTTTTTTTATTTTTTTATTTAGTTAAACAAACAGCCACTACAAGGGGTACTTATGCATACTTATATGACTAATGATTACAATATGTGTGACCCACACCGTTTACCACATATTAGAAAACATGTGTTTGCCATTCAGGGTCATTCATAGCACGATAGCACCTTTAGTCTTAAGGACTGCCGCGTGCCGGTGTCAACAATAACAACATAAAGGTGACTAAATCCTTTTATAGATCTATTTATTTTATTTATCACATCGAATCGTTTAAATATATGTTTTTGTTGATTTACGAGTTTGGTAATACTTAGCAAGAAATTGTAGGCAAGCCGGTGGGAATCGGCGTGTATGGGCGCACCGCCAGATTCAGTCGAGTCGGCTAGAAATATATGTATAATTGTTTACCCTCTCTGGCTGTATCTAAAGGATGACTCACGCTAGAACGGGCCGTGTCCGGCCCGGGCCATTTTCTAAGAAAAACGTTGGCGTTTTTGCGCGGCCGAGCCATAACCCAAGCCCGACTGAGCCACGGCCGAGGCTTGGCAGCGGCTCGGTATCGGCACGGCGTGGCTGGGCTTGGGTATGGTTCGGCCGCGCAAAAACGCCCCGGGCCGGATACGGCCCGTGCTAGCGTGAGTCATCCTTAATACGATGAAAAAAACCGAGAAAACTTTTTGTAGGTAGGTAAGACTCTACTATTTACACTGAAAAAACGCATGGGTTAAAAATAAACAAATTACTGTTAGAAATAGCTAAGCATGTTTGCCAAAATAGCACCTGCAAAGTTTGTTGCTAAAAACAAATACGTCAACTTTGCTGACATTACTTGACAAATAGTAATCTATATAATTGGTTAAAAATACTTGTTTCTTAATAACATAGTAGTAACATTAGTCACAACAATGCAAAGTTGGCTGCATTGAGCCAATTTTACTTTGCAGCCTCAGCCGGAGAGTTCGGTTTAAGGAGCCAAGTTACTCAGTACCGTCAATTATGTCTATTGGGTAAATGCAACCGATCTACTTGGTAATTCCAGCTAAGTAACTAAAACGAGTATAAGTAGCCAAGTTACTCAGTTCCGTCAATTGTGTCTATTTGGTAAATGCAACCGATCTACTTGGTAATTCCAGCTATCTAAAACGAGTATAAGTAGCCAAGTTACTCAGTACCGTCAATTGTGTCTATTGGGTAAATGCAACCGATCTACTTGGTAATTCTAGCTAACTAAAACGAGTGTATATACCCAGTTACTCAGTACTGTCAATTTTGTCCATTGGGTAGGGGCAACCAATCTACTTGGAAATTCCAGCTAACTACAAATCGGTATAAGATAAGTAGCCAAGTAACTCAGTACTATCAATTGTGTCTATTGGGTAGAGGCAAGTTGCTTCTACACTATAGAGACAATTTTCAGTACTAAGTAACTTGGCTACTTATACCAAATTGTAGTTTGCTGGAATTACCAAGTAGATCGGTTGCATTGTGTAGGTTTGTACAACCGATCTTAGGAGATACAAAAGAAAACTGAATTCAAAGAAATAAGCTTTATTTAAACATCACAATCACATACCTATACGGTAAATTAAAATAAACTAAACTAATAAGGTAAATTGAGAAAACAGGTAAGTATTACCATTGACGAATAAATCAAGAGGTCTATTGATGGCCGGCGCTTCACAATTCACTACAGAACTTATAATATTATAAGCTAAAAGAGTAAATGAAACATCTTCTTTGTAAAAACCATTGGTACATCTATTAAATATAACAAGTCTGCTGTTAATCAGACTTGTTATATTTAATAGATGTCTATGTCTATAATCTAACACTTATCACTATTCTAAACTTTTGTAATGTCTATTTAGCCTTCACAAAACTAACAAACACTAATTAGCACCACGATTGCCCAAATCACACCACAGCACACAACGCTCATAACGCGGCCCAAGCAAGAGTGCCTTCGGAGAGGTTCCCGTGGTTTGTTTATACTTCCAGCGGCACGGGAGGGGTTCCAGGGTCGGACCTTGACAGTGTCTGCTTACAATATTATACGTACAATAAAATTTACAAGAGCAACAAGATAAGTCACCCGCACGGCTACAAGTCCCGTTACATAATGGCCGCCTCACTTTGCTTCAAAACGGCTGCGAAGGCAAATTAGTCAATTTCTGATTTAATTGTAAATAAGTAACTGTTGTAAAAATGTGATAGCTCACTCGGTAGCTAACTGCCGAGCTGTGCTTGTTTAACTAAAAATAAGCAACTTGTTTGTTTTTTAATATTGCACGCGGTTATTTGCAGGAAAACTACTTAGCAGATTTTAACCTAGTGTTGTAAGACTTAGAATTAAATAACGCATTAGACAGCAAATAACAGTGTAAACTTGTCTATTATTAACAGATAAAGAAAGGATTATATTTACTTAAGCCACTTGTTTGTTTCTTAGTCATTTACGCAGTTATTTGCAACAAGACAATTTATCTAATTTTAACCTAGTATGCAAGGTCTGAAATGAAATAACGCAGTTGACAGCAAATAACAGTGTCAACTTGTCTATTTTTAACCGATAAAGAAAGGCTTATATTTACTTAAGCCACTTGTCTGTTTCTTAACCATTCACACGGTTACTTGCAACAAAACAACTTATCAAATTTTAACCAAGTATTTCAAGGTCTATAATTAAACAAGGCTGTGGTCAGCATATAACAATGTAAACTTGTCCATTTTTAACCGAATCGGGTATGGATTGGATTTACCGAGACAATCATTTGGAAATAAATAAGTATTGTGTTAAAATAACCGAGGAAGTTTAGCAGTATTTGCTCGTTTACCATTAGCAAACCTTTATTGCGCGTTTTAAATGAATCATGGTTATATGTAACCATTTTTTTCTTAACCGAGCTAAAAAGGTCCTTTGCTAAAATTTATTTTTTTCAGTGTAATAACCACCATAATAGAAGGAAAGATAGAGGGAAAGGGGAAGAGAGGGAGACCAAGAAGATCTTTTACGAACCAAATCAAGGTAAAAGTAGACAGCATGTCGTATCAGGATGTCAAGAAGAAAGCTGAGAATAGAGGGGAATGGAAATTGCTCCACTGACAAGTGCCTATTAACTCTTATTAAGATGATAAAGAGATACTAACTATAGGGGAAAAACAATATTTTCAATATTTTCCGTTAATTACTGACTTTGATACGAGAAGATAATATTTTTATCTTAGAATAATAACGCCTAGAAACGCAGTTCACGCGCAACGGTGAGGCCACCTAAACTCGGCCATAAATGGCCCAGTACGGCGATCGGTCGAACAAAATTGGTGCGTTTGTGTGCGTATTGGCGCGTGTGAATACGAGTTGATCACAACTACATGAATCCATTTTATGCCTCACGCTTGGCGCGTCGGCCGTATGAAACTATCCTTCTACTTATGCGTTATTATTCTAAGATTTTTATATAAGGATTGGAGTTACCCAGTGATTAGTACTGAGTAGATTATTAAATGCAAATCTCAATGTAAACTTATAAGCCAAGTCTAGAGAGTCGGAATATTTCTTGTGCAACATACCAGTTCTATTATTAGGTGTGCCAAAATCGCACAAGTTTTGAATTACACAGTATTTTTTCAGTAAGATAACCGAGTCATTTATTTCAATATACAACAGATGAAAAATTTCGATAAAAGAGGGCGAACTCGCATCATAATTTCAATGTAATAAGTACCTATTTTGGTAGTGCCTTTCGGGCTGCCAGAGCCTATGTATCACTGCGACCATCGCTGATCTGAAGTACCTGAAGTGGCTGAAGTACCTGAGCCTTACTCTAAATATTTTCTTATTTATACGTATTCAAACATCGAACTTTTGTTAAACATTTCCATTGAAATGCACCGGTAAAATAACGAGATTCAGATTAAAAAAATTGTGACTTATTGTCACGACTACAAGACATGTTTAACAGAAAATATACCAGCTCAGTATGATGCTGCCTTTGCAGCCATCGCTAGTCTTTCGTAAGATCCATCCAGTTTGGAAATTCACCCTTCATCTAGAAGCTTGGCTAGTACACTTTCGTGCATATTAAAATCTATCTACGTTTTACTTTATCTTCTAATCCACGATAATAGGCGACAATGAATGATTTAGCTCCAAATTAATTACAATCGCCATAATGACCTCGTGGGGAGTGATTGTGTTTTTGGTGGCTCTAGCCGGGGTCCAGGTATTTATTGAATATAATTAAAAGGCCTTCGTGAGGACCCTGTCGTCACGGCTGGTCCACGCCTCAGTCGACCCCAGAGCTGGCGCATACCTTTCCCAAAGGATCGCTCTTACGGCCCAAAGGGGAAATGCCGCCAGCGTCATGGGGTCCTTGCCGCAGGCAGAACATTTAGACGGGCTATTTTTTTGTAATTAGTTTTTAATTTTTATATTTGTTGTTTAGTATTAGTTGTTTTTAATTTGAGGGGAATTGTATTTTTTCCAACATTTTTCTTAATAACTCATTAAAACTAGCTTTTGATCGTGACTTCGTCCGCGTATTATCGTTAATCACCTTCAGGGTCCCGATCGTTAATTTTAAATAATTACAATTATTTACCAGTGGCGCTAGTGTGCACATGGACGCCCTCTTAAAAAAAACCGGTCAAGTGCGAGTCTGACTCGCGCACCGAGGGTTCCGTACAAACGTTCATACACCATACCCGTCACGTCACGACCCCATTCATGCTTGTACAATCTTAACAGCTCATAGTAGAAGTTACCGTTGTACAGCGCCATCTGCATTTTGGTACTAATAACTTGCAACCTAGTATGTTTGTTTATCAGCGATATGTTTTTATTACGCGTATCGATTTCGATTGTTATTTTTGTATTTGAAAGGAGGGTCGTTATCGTTAACGATAATCTCATGGGAATTTGAATACATAAAATTTAATACAAAAGTAATCAAATTACAAACATAATTAAGAAATAATTTTTGTTAAATAAAAAAAAAACACGCTAGATAGAGGTATCGTTTTATTTTTCCTGTATAATTTACGTTACTCTTAATCATATGTAATAATTTCAGAATTTTCGCTTGGTAAACTTCGGAGATAAGGGGGGGAATGTATTTTTTTCAACATATTCCTTAATAAATCAAAAATTAACAACCGTAAAAAAAATGGTTTTAGGAAGCGCTAATCAAGCCCTTTCGTATTACACCCCACTTGATCTATTAACTAGACTTTGAATTTTTAACCCCCTTCATATTCGTCATTTACACAGAAAATAAAAATGTATATATATATATGTTTTTATTTAATAACCTTTTTAACAGTTGTTCCAAATTTTAAATATTAGGTCCTTACCTATGAAATTGGCGGTGTGTATGGAGAATTTTATGAAAACTGTGATTTTCATACATTGAATTTTGCGGATTATTCAGCAATGTCAAATTCAAAGCAAACTAAATTTTGGTAGGAATATAGAAAACTTTTAAGCTACTTTACACATATCTTCATTCCTTAAAAATAGTTCGCATCATAAAACTATACGTAATTGAAACACTTTAACCGGCAGCACATGAAAAGGGCGGTTTTCAAACTTTAATTTGAAACACTAAATAAAAAATTCAAACCTATTTTTTGTATTTAAAACCTTTGTTACGTAGTCTAATAATGAAATTAAAAACTAATTTGGAAGTTGCAATAGAAATGAATAAATTAGGTACAAAATAATATCTGTGAAAAAACCGCCAATTTCATAGGTAAGGACCTAATAGATAGCATAAGTAGTTCCTGAGATATTTAACGTCGTGACAGACGGACGGACGGACAGACGGACAGACGGACAGAGTCACACCATAAGGGTTCCTTTTTTACCTTTTTGGTGCGGAAGCTTAAAAATACTACTTAGCAATGTTAACCATTTTGTAGTTAAAACCATATACTTCGTTAACAATAGAGTCGCTACATGGCCTTTTCATTTCGAAGCATTTGTGGTACGTGGCTATTGTGGCTAAACAATTGCTTTGTTGGACTGATGGGTCTTAAGATAAGACCCGGTCTAGAAAAAGGATCCGCACTATACCTATCTATTCATTATTTTGTGGTTCAATGTTTTCAAGTTTTAACCTCCCAGTTCTAAACGTCACATTGATAAGCTGGATTACATATAAGTAGCCTTATCTCGCTAATTAGTGATTAATATTATGTTTTTGTAGGTATTTGCGGAAGAGCTCACGTTCCCCGAAAATGCTCGAGGTAAGTTCAATTACACCTACCTACACTTTTGAATTCAACCCAATCCGACCCGTAGGAGAAAAGAAGGAGAATGATATCCTGCCTCGTGACATCGATTTTAATGGCTGCAGTTTCTCCTTATTTATTTCTTTAACCCCCATATCCCCCGTACAGTGTGTGTCAAAAGTAATAGGGTAACCGTGCTTTTAGTATTTTGTTATTGTTAAAATTATACCAAAAAAAAAGAGTAAAATAAAAGTGGTTTTTGATTACGTTTCCGATTCCAACCAGCGGCGCTACCACGAAAATAGAAGTTCCTGTATCGTCACACTCTCTTCTCTGTACCATCTTCACTGCCAGTCTTGAGATGTAAAGTGCGATAGAGAGAGACGAACTGATACCCGAACTTAGAATTTCTTTTCGCGGCTATAGCTCTGTATAAATGAAAACAGGGGGCTTGAGTTTGGGTTGAACTGTGATGTACTCACACTGTGGCCTTGTATCGAGATATACCGATGACAGGTGGACCAAGAAAGCCACGAAATGGAAGGGGCCGTATGGTTCAAGGAATCGAGGAAGACCTAATAATAGATGGCAAGACGAAATAGCCTCAGTCGCAGGCAAAAATTGGTTAAAAACCGCACGAGACAAACCGACTTGGCAAGCCTTGGAGGAGGCTTTTACCCGCGAGTGATAATTTAGTGAACCCTAAGTTATCGCTTGCTGGTGTTACCAATAACCCGACACGGGGGGGTCGGGGGGTTCCGCCCAGGGAATCGCAAGATTCCCCAGGTGCGGCTTGAGGGAGAGGCCATTGCCGTTTGCCTCTATAATAAATAACGGACCCGGAACCCTGACAAACCCTCTGCTATCAGAGGATTCATGTTAGGCGCGGGGGCTGCGACTGTCAGGCCGGGGCCGAGTTGTGGCTGCGAGGGAGAAAACCATCTTTTTAATTTATTTTAGTCTTGCATGTTTAGATAAAAATTACTATAGGTACATTACAAATACTTAATTCATTACTTACATAGACTGTAAAAAAAATGCTGTAATGGAATTAATAAAGCTATTTTATTTTATTTATATAGCTCTGAATAAATGAAAACAGGGGGCTTGAGTGCGTCTTGAACTGTGATGTACTCATACTCCATATCATTCTAGGCCTCTCCAGCGCTCGCATCGTGTCCGGCTGGGAGGCTGAGGAGGGCCAGATCCCGTGGCAGCTCTCCCTCCGCATGGTGAGCGGTGCTGGCGCCGTATCCTCGTGCGGGGGCTCCATCATCCACCCTGAATGGGGCCTCACCGCCGCCCATTGTACCGCTACGTACGTATGACAGAGCTATAACCACGAACTTCGAATCTCGAACTCCGTATATCTCCGTCTCTATCGCACTTATGGTTTATGGTACTCGTGCGACAGAGACGGATATATACGAAGTTCGAGATTCGAAGTTCGTGGTAGCGGCGCAGGCTATCGGAGACGCTACACCTGGGCATTTTTAAAAATTCGTGCACCCAATTAGCGTGAGTTGTTAAATAAAAATTAACTCAGTGTCAGTTTTGTAACGAAAGTTAAGCATACAAATGATGTCAAACTGAACTTTTTTCGCATTTAAATAAGGTCTATATGCATATGATTTATATATTTAAAAGAAAAAGTAAATTTTTATACAAACTAAATACTTAATTGTCGTTACAAAACTGACACTGAGTTAATTTTTGTTTAACAAATTATACTAATTGGGTGCACGAATTATTGAAAATGCCCACCTACGAATTGTTCGGACGGCCAAGCAGTTCCAGAAAATCTAGTAAGGAGTGACCTTGATTTGGCCGGCCGCCGTGATTCCGACACGTATCCACACGGGACGAATCACGCGTCGGCCGGCATGCAGTCCGGCCGATATCGGCCCGTGTGGCGTTTCCTTATCAATAGCTTTTGAGTATTACCTATTTTAAACAATTTTATATCATAAAGAGTTAGACCACAGTAGATATATGGCTTCAAACAATAAAATCCATAAAACTTAAGTGCAAATTAGTATAGTCACGCCGCAGTCGTAACAAAAAAGGATGCATCTGACCATGAGTCTCATCCAATAAGTTTTTATCTGTATATATTGCTCTGTATTCTTTCTTATTCTTATGATTTTTTGTATTTTTTTCCTTGTGTGCGTTGTGGCGTCATTGTTCCGTGTTTTCACCTAATGGTCACAACGGAAGACCAGCGCTGGCGCCACCAGCATTTACGCTGAGTTGTAACCATTTCGTGGCAAATGTGTATGTGCGTATGTGTCTGCAGTTTGTTTTATGTATTTCTTTTGTCACGAATAAATGTTTTCTTTCTATCAAAAAAATATATTTTTGGTACCTACAAGCTACTGTTGCCGACTGTACTTTTGTGTACACCGTCATCAACAGCCGACGACGATTCGATTGAGACGATTCTAACGAGCCCAAACTCAAGTTCGGAACCTCTCTCCCGCAATCGGCTGTCCTAACTTTTTAATAAAAGTTTTCGCCTCGGAGCACCATTAGCTAATATAAACATTTGATATAGCTAATGTTGTATTCTACAGCCGTGTGACCATGGTCCTTCGAGCCGGAGCTGTTAGCCTGTGGCGTCCGGAGCTGCTTTTCGAGACTTTCGTGTACTACAACCACCCGCTGTACAACGACAATATACCTGGCATTGTCCAGCCCCATGACATTGCCATACTCAAGTTCCAGCGTACTGTCACTTTCTCTCGTAAGTCAAAGATCCAGTTTGTTTGTTTGTAAAAGGTCTTTATTTGTCATCAAAACAAGTTCAATGTACACTACCACATAGACACGAAAACTAGTTTTCGCCTTTGAAAGCTGGTTGCAATGATAAAAAAAAGATTTTGATTATTACATAAAGAAACTGATTACATATGATATAAATATGAAAAAGTATACCTAAGGGTATTTATATAATGTGGCCCATTGTAATGGGTGCACTTTTTGCATTAAGACATTTAAGTATCCAGTGAGATTCAGGATAGTTTCATCTCACGATTCCAGCGGAGTGCTTTTTAGGGTTCCGTATTTTATTTGACACACCATTACCAACATGATACAGGTTCTTGACTAAAACAATTCTTGGCTCAAGATAATTTCGCTTCAATCGAGATAATTTGACGACCACTAGGCTAGTTGGTTGGCCTGTCCTACGAAGCTCGAGGTCCTGGGTTCGAATCCCGGTAAGGTCTTTTATTTGTGTGATGAGCACGAATATTTTGTTCCCGAGTCATGGAAGTTTTCTATTTATATCGTCGTCTAGTACCCATACATATACAAGCATTGCTTAGTTTGGAACTAGGTCGATTTATGTAAGATTGTCTCCAAAAAAACAAAGAATTTGAGTAACATTTCCGTAATTTCCTTAGATCCTTCCTTAAATAATATTTAGGTGCCTCAAATCAAATTTTATTCTGTGCACTGAACATCCCATTTAGTACAACTCCAACGATTTCCACGTTCACATGAGTCAATTAAGTCGTAGTTAAGCCTTGTGTACATATATCGTATAACGATGTTATTTGCAGCCCGTGTGCAGCCGATCCGTGTGCAGCGGTCAGAGGAGAAGAACCGCAACTACGAGGGCACGAGGCTGGAGGCCTCAGGCTGGGGCCGTACCTGGACTAACGGTAATATCATCGTCCTCATTATCTAAAGCATCATATTCAGCGTCATCATCATTATAATCATCTTTATCATCATCAGCACCACCATTAGCATCAACTGCAGCATCATCATCGTCGGTATTATCATCATCATTATCAAAAAATGTTGAGCAATCGTGTTAGGTTTCTGACACAAAACAATATATAATTTAGATTAAAATATCACAAAGCAAAATTTTTCAATGAATGCCAATCGGTCGCAGGAGCCTCTCCCGAGAACCTCCAATGGGTGTACCTGCTCGGAGACTCGAACCAGCGCTGCTGGTCTGCATTCGGAGGCAGTTCCATCATCGTTGACTCCACCATCTGCGCGAGCGCATACAACGTATCCAGCCAGTCTACTTGCCAGGTAATAAAATAATCTGCTTAATGTCATCCTCTTGAGGAGAGCCGACCCCACCTAATGTGGGATAAGGTCAAGACAAAAAAGAAAAAATCCTGTCGCGCCGGGACGTCCCTGCCTAGAAAACAGTCCTAGATAGGCATAGTGATTTATTTGTAAACATGGGTGGTTACATTACCGTGGTTGAAATATTATATAATAGTTACTATGTTTCACCGGTAGGCGAACAAAAATCAATGGAGAATTAACGTAGAAGAACGTAGCAATTCAATCATACAAAGGACAATCATCGTTAAACATGTTCAATAGGAAATTAGGCATGCCAAGATACACCCATGTGGTTACCTAACCTTTGACCATTTTTTTTACCCTCAGGGCGACAGTGGAGGCCCTCTCGTGGAGTTGGAGAAAGACGGCCAATACACGCTGGTGGGAGTCACTTCCTTCGTGTCTGCTGCTGGTTGCCACGCTCCTATACCTGCTGGTAAGAATTAGAATTAAACAATTACGGGTACGCAAGCCACCTGAGAGCGCACCAGAGAGCAGAACAGCAACACGCCAGTAATACCTAATCCAGGCCTCGTAGCATGGATGGCCTTATCACGCGACAAGTGACAAGATAAGAGCGTCGTCTCGTTCTATCGAACGGTGTCAGCCAGGGACGGATGCTCTATCATGTCACTTATCGCGTGATAAGGTCATCCATGCTACGGGGCCAGATATATAGGTGCTAACAAATTAAGTAGGTACCAATATTTTAAGAGGTGTTACATTACATCAAAACAACAACTTTAAATTATAGAAATTAAGAAAACTTTTTATATGATATTTTTGTTTTAATTTCCGGAACAAAATAAATAAATTAAAATTGCGCCCAAACATAATCATCCTGTGCTTAGCTGACAAGATGTTTAACACTTTCTGTCAAGTGAACATCGTCGTTTGTGACAATTATTTGTCTAAGTGAAGTGGACATTGACTCATGACAGTCAAGAGGATTCATAAGATAATCAAAGAGGACTTAATCACGGATTGTTGACTAAGTATTTCATTAACAGGGTGTTTTTACGCAGTAATGTTGTTTCCCTAATCATCTCCAAAAAGTAACATAAACTTTTAAATGTTTCATACGTAAGTCTACTCCTAGAGACGAGTACTATCAGCTCTAAAAGTATTGGTACCTAATTTGTTAGCACCTTATATACAGTCGCTGAGGTCGAAATCGGCCAGGATGACATCATCATCAGTACCTAGCAATAAATTAGGGTCAATCAACTATTTCTCGTTATCCTCCTGTTCCGTTAGCAAGAAAAAAATGTTACATTTTTATTTTGAAAAATGGATTTCTAACATGCTTAGAAGATAGCCTATAGAAAGGGGTTAAAAATGAACACATAACCCTTGTTTTGGTAGAATTTAACCTAATAGAATTAATCACCGTTTTAAACTGACCCTGGCAAAGTAGATACAGCTAGCGATATAAAAAAGTTGATTCGTCTCTAGCAATTGTAGGAATAAAGATGGAGAAAATGTGATATTGCAGTGATAGTTTGCTAGCCCAGGTCACACTTCAACCTTATTCCCATAGTTGACTTTTCATTCATTCATTTCTAGCCCGTACTGCCCCACTGCTGGGCAAAGGCCTCCCTTTTTCCACTCGTCTATCGACTGCTAAACTAAGTAGACTAGACCAGTCTTCCAGAAAAGCGTTGAGGTCCCGCCATCTACGTCTGGGTCTGCCCCTCCCTACGCCGAACTCTATTTGGTGGGTTCCAATTAGTAGTTTCCTTGGCCCACAAGTTGTTTGGCACCTGTCCGGGCTACGCCAGCCGTAGTCGACTCTTGTATGACACAAGAAGGTGGTCCTCCACCCAGGGAACGTATACAAAATAATGATAATTGAGTAATCGTTTCTTTTAGGATTCATCCGTCCCGGCCACTACCATGACTGGATCACTCAAGTGACCGGCATCAACTTTGACTGGGAGCCCAAAGAGCCGGAATCTAGCGAGGAAAAATCCAGCAAGGAGAAATCTAGCGAGGAGTCATCCAGTGAGCAGAAAACTAGCGAGGAGAAATCCAGCGAGGAGTCATCCAGCGAACAGAAAACTAGCGAGGAGTCATCCAGTGAGCAGAAAACTAGCGAGCAGGAAACTAGTGAGCAGGTATCTACCGAGGAGGAAGCTAGCAAGCAGGAAACCAGCGAGGAGGCAACTAGCGAGAAGGTATCTAGCGAAGAGGCAGCTAGCGAGGAGGCAGCTACGGAGGAAGTAGCCAGCGAGGAGGCAGCTAC
The DNA here is from genome assembly GCA_963854355.1 of Epinotia brunnichana. Taxonomy (NCBI): domain Eukaryota; kingdom Metazoa; phylum Arthropoda; class Insecta; order Lepidoptera; family Tortricidae; genus Epinotia; species Epinotia brunnichana. The sequence goes on from OY977954.1 coordinate 22,623,316, forward strand.
GGAGGAAGTAGCCAGCGAGGAGGCAACTAGTGAGGAAGCAGCTAGCGAGGAAGCAGCAAGTGAGGAAGAAGCTAGCGAAGAGGCAGCCAGCGAGGAAGCAGCTACCGAGGAAGTAGCTAGCGAGGAGGCAGCTACTGAGGAAGAAGCTAGCGAGGAGGCAGCTACTGAGGAAGTAGCTAGCGAGGAAGCAGCTACCGAGGAAGTTACTAGCGAGGAGGCAGCTACTGAGGAAGTAGCTAGCGAGGAAACAGCTACCGAGGAAGTAGCAAGCGAAGAGGCAGCTACCGAGGAAGTAGCTAGCGAAGAGAATGTTAGCGAGGAGGCCGCTAGCGAGGAGGAAACTACCGAGGAAGTAGCTAGCGAGGAAGCGACTAGCGAGGAGGAACAATCCCGCCTCTTCTTTACGTACTTCCGTCGTGCTTTCGCTGGTTTCTAAACTAGTTGAAATAATACAGAGGTTGTATTTAATACTTTTGAAATAAATTGCGTGCCATGTGTTTTAAGTTATTCTTTTATTTCTTAACGCGTTTGTCGTGCGCGTGCCGCGGCCGCTGCAGGAGACCATCGCGTGTGCTGATTTCTGGCCGAAGGGTGTCGTGTTTCGGCGGTTCCGGGGCAACCTACCGAATTCAACACCGGACTTGACGATGCGATGGAGCCATGCTGTTCCGTCGCCTAAATAATTAGTTTTTAATTTAATAGTATTGTATGTATGTTGAAGCTATCTACGCTCTGACCATCCTTAGTATAGGGCACCCAACTGACGTTCTCTTGTGTCAGAGGCCAAGATCTTCTTTGGGTCACTGAGCCAGCGTAGTGAGTAAGTAAGTATGCATGTTAGTCGTTAATGTATTTGTAACTATGGGCCTTAAGAGCCTGAAATAAATGGTTTATTATTATTATTTGTAGATATCTTTCCACCAGATCTGTGCCATATCAAGGAACCATGGCGTCCCGGACTTATGGAAGGCATGCGTGGGGCCGAAGCCAACAGCACAGAGGCCCTTTAAGACAATAATAATCTAAAGCGAGGCGCACTACACATGGTGGATACTATCTCCGAGCGCACATCAAGATTTACATGATACAACCGGTGATGGTCCCCGCCAGGTGCAAAGTCTATTGCAGTGCAGCACTGTGACTGCGATGGAACTGAAGGTCATGTGCTATTGAGTTGAATGATGGATGTCTGGATAGTGGGTTATGGAAGGAGACTAGCGGACACCTGCCGTGACAATCAGTCTCAGAAATGTAAAAAGGCAGGCGGTGACTCACCTGCTTCCTAGTAGGCCCCACAAAACAGTCGCATTACCAAGCAATACCTCTGAGCGGCTGTGAGGTTATCGAGAGGTGAGTCTGCGGTAGCCAGATCCCGGTAATCCGTTCAGTAGGCCATCGGTGTTAGCACATTTTACACTTCCAACCTGGAACATAGGTTCCGCTCTAGCGACTCCACTCTGGCCGGCCGGTTAACGCAAACACAGAGGCGAGGGCCAGATCAATCGGGTCCTCTGGAGGTTAGGGGTCCGCGGTGTCGCCACTCACCGTCAGCTCGCCACAAGCTTGGCTTGAAGGGGCAGGGTTTATTATAATTAGTAAAATGAAAAATTGGAAATTTTTGATGTTACTAATAATAATAATTGAGAAATGTTAGAGAACGCCTTTATGGTATTAAGTCCGCCATTTGTATTTTATCTTGTATTTTCCAATAAAGTTTAAATTTATAAATAATATAACAAAACATGTGAACACATTAGAACACTTCGCTTATGAATTTCTTTGATACAGCGATGAATGTCCGTCCTTGCACGGGTGCTCGTGAGCTTGTTGGCATAGATCTGTGACTTCATATAGTTCAATACAAAAATCCAGAGGGTTGTATACTTAATCACCGTCTTGCATTGAAGAAGGGCAATTCTGCGGTGCATCAACTAAATTGGAATGGAATGACCTAGATATGGAATAGTGGAACGACAGATCCATGAAAAGACAAGCGATATACAGTAGACGGCAAACTTCGTGCGCAAATGACCTTGCCTGCGCAAAGGCGAATTGTACGTGCAAGCTGCCCCCCCACTTCCCCTCATTTGCGCACGAAGTTTGCCGTTTACTGTACCTTCCGTCATTAACACTTGACCTACAAAATGTGGTGCGAGATAAACATGATATAGTGTTATTCGCAGGCGACACGTCGCGTATATCTTCAAGGTAGACAAAAGAGAAAAGCTTCGATAGTATCAATGATGCGCCACAACACTGTTGTGAAATGGTTTACAGGAAATAATCGACTTGAGTTGACCGTACTAGGGAGTCTTAAGGAAAAGGCGGTATACAGGCCGTGAATTTAGTACAATAGTGCAGAGAAACTTATATTTGAAATGTATCTTGAGAAAATGGTAACTGAGCTGATAGTCGCCCTTTGCCCACACGTGAGCGTAGTAACAAACGTGGATAAAAAATCATCTCTAATAATTTACCTTTCAAAACAAAGTTATAACCGACTTCAAATCAGTTTGCCTATAAAATGTTAAGAGTTCCCTCGATTTCTCCAGGATCCCATCATCAGGACTGGATTTTGGTGACAACGGGACCAATCTGAAAGTATGTGGCTAAAAACACAAAAAAAACATACAGACGAATTGAGAACCTCCTCCTTTTTTGAAGTCGGTTAAAAATGAGAAAACGCGCTATTTATGGATAAGCTAATTTGCGTTTTTTTAGACACGGTCATTAAGTAATATACATGACATATACCTACACGGAGATGACATCCACCGTCGTGACCGTGAAGAGATTAACCAAATATAGTTAGGGAGCTGGCGAGCAAAATTTCGATATGATCAGCACACAAGGCAGACGTTATTAATAGTGATATTTATGCCCTAAGAAATATCAAGGACCTTGTCTGCCACCATGGTGGCGCTGCGTTGTAAATTTACAGCGTTTCAAAAATGTGAAAAAAAAAGTGTGCTATATTATGCGCACACGTCTGCTTCTGGGGCTGATGATCACAGTCATCCTGGAAACACAAAGAATCGAAAAGGCAGACATCCAAGGCTCTAACTTTTGTAGTATTAAATATTATAATTTATATTTATGATTAAAAAAACTGTATATGAAGTGCACACTTGGCAGATTTGAATTGTTCGATCAAAAATAATGAGAAGAACCACGGAAAAATAATCTACTAACATGTTGCCTCTGCGTTGTCTATTGACAGTGCTCCAAAAATGTAAAAAAAAGGTGTGCTATATTATGCGCACACGTCTGCCTCTTGGACTGATGTTTGAATTCCTTATGAAAAGCAAGAAAATCGATGAGGCAGACGTTCAGGCCTCTGATATTCCAAAGGCAGACCTTTTTTTTTTAACCCTACGCTCGCGCCAAACCAAGCAGGTATAAATTTAATTGATCAAAATGCTACAGACAAGACCACATCCCGCCTACATTCTCGTTTTTTTTAAACGTTCCGAAACGCACTACCGGAGTAGGTATGTCATTGACGAGTTCGAGTACGAAGACTATTATTTTAATATTGTGGTTCCAAAGTTCATCTACGTTAAAGGCACGTGCTTTTGTGCATTTAAATCTAAAAATGACTTTGACATCATGTGTAAAACAAACGCCTCTTCGCGGCGCAGAAACCACTAACCCACTGTCCCTTGATTCCGTGAATTTCAAACAGTTATACAGCTGAAAATCAGTGAGCAAAGTGTCTGCCACATTTTTTTTCGAATTCTTGGAGTCATAGTGAATCGAATGGGCGCAATGAGATCCACGTGCAAATGACTTAGTAGAGCTTTTTTTTTACATTTTTACAACTCCGTCCCATGATAATGCAGAGTCCTGAATGTCTGCCTCTTCGATTTTCTTCGTTTCCAGGATGATTGTGACCATGACCTCCAGAGGCATACATGTGCAAATTATTGAAGGCCCCGATTTTTTTAAGCAACTTCAATCCGCTGTAACGCGAAAACGCAGCGACATAGGACCTTAATTGATGGGATCAAATCAATTCGTAATGTTTTAAACTGCAATCCACCTCGACGTGAAACGTGTGCAAATCATATACCGAAATGCTCGCCAGCTCCCTAACTAATAGGGGTGTAGACACTAAATAAAATAATCAATAATGTTGCATTTTCTCGAAAAAGGATTAAAATGTAGTCAAATGGAGAAAAAAGCAACACAAGAGGTTAAAAATCACAAAGTTGTAAGCATCCAAAGGTTAAAGAAAGTGTATGTTCAGTCCCTATTCCGCAAAACGATTGTCATTTACTATGACGCTAGACGATCGTGACGTCACGATCCCGTTTTCTCTCTCTAACAGGCAACATTGAAACGGTTGCAGCTTCTTAATTTTTTGAGATATTCGAATGGGATTTTCGTCATTAGGCATATTTATTTGCCTTCTTTCTTTTGAAGTAATAATACATTTTGAGTCTACACCCCTATTGAGGAGAAGGCTGTGCAGCAATTCAGGTGGGATTGAGGAATGCAATTTTCAGACCTAGCCAAGATCACGCGAGACCACAAAGTTGGCTTGTATTTTTAGCTTGCTGTTTACTTATAAATAATGATGTGTAGTTTTGGAAAAATGGTAACTGGTAGGAAACTGGCCAGTATTTTTTTTTATGTTTTATTTATTAACCAAAGATATAAAAAACTTATTCTAAAACATGTCCCTGCAAAACTGTTTGAACAGAATTGAGTTCACGTGTGTACGGAGAGTGCCTTGCTCTGATATGGCGGGAAAAATGAGATGTAAATCATGTAAATCACGCCAGTAGAAAACGACACAAAAACAGGCTAAAATCGCAAAGCATGAAGTAGTTCTGGTTTTTTGGTTTATGTTTTATGGACCAGTTACGGTAGTGTGAACACAAATTTGCAACTTTGAAAAACTTGTGCTAGCTGCGTAACATGTGAGAAACTGCAAAATTTTGGCAGTTTTTTTTTCTTTTTGGTCTAAAAGTCCTAAACTATGCGGCTAGAAAACCAAAACTACATATCATGCTTTGTGATTTTAATGTCGATTTCTACTGTCGTAAATGAGATGTACTATTTTCAAGGAAATAGTAACTAATTCTGAGCCGGTGGAAATTTCCCTAACTAGTATTGAATTTTCACGTAAGAACAGTACCTCGATCAGACATGATAGGAAAGAACAGATTACTTATAATAAAATAATAATAAATCAGCCTAATATAATCATCCCACTGCTGGGCACAGGCTTCCTCTCATAGATGAGAGGGAACGGGCAGTGGTCTCCACGCTGTCTCAGTGCGGGTTGGGGACTTCACATTTGAATTACTTCGCAGCTGTATGCAAGTTTTCTGACGATGTTTTTCCTTCACCGAAAATCTAAATATTCCTTACTTAAGTTCCGAAAAACTCATTGGTACGAGCCGGGAATCGAACCCACGACCGCCGTTTGACACCCGCATGCCTGAACCACTAGGCTACCGTAGCTTCCAGATTAATATTTATTTTTTTAATTAAAAAGGGAAATGATAATTTGATAGCCGGTGGAAGATAGCTTAGTATTGTAATAAATGTTCACGTGAGCACGAAAACACGTAGGTATCCGGAAATTTGACCTTGATCTTGATATGACATGGTGGGATGTGTGTATTTTCAAGGAATAGCCCAGTTTTTTAACTATTGAATTTTCACGCGAGCACGAAAAATCCGTATCCGGACATTTGATTTGACTTGATCTAGACGTGACATAGTCGGAAAGAGCGGACGTAGGGATTCAAAATGTTCTTTTTCAAGGAAATGGTCCCAAATTCTGAGCCGGCGGGATGTTATACGGAATGTGCCGTATCTGGACATTTGACTTAATCTTGACCGACATGGTGTTAAAGAGTAGATATCATGGAAGTGAATTTTCAAGGAAATGATAATTGTAAGTCGGTGGGACATCCTAGTATAGAGTTTTCACGTGAGGACGTCCGACACTGGGGTCGCGTGGAGAATAAAAATAGGCGCATGGTTGTACGCGTCGTAATGCAGTGGCGGCGGCGCGCATGCGCGCCGGGGTTGCCAGCCGAGGGCATCGATAACCCGAATACTTAATCATTATTTATTTATTTGACAAAGAGAAGTTGTCAGTAAACTGTATTCAAGTACCTATGTCGGCATAGATACATACATGTAATATGCCTAAATTGTATAATAGGAAATAAATAACGTTGACTTTGACAAAAAAATATCAAAACACTGTGAAATGAGAAACACATAGCTAGAATTTATGTTCATTACCTCTGCATTTATAGTTTATCTATTAACTAGCGACCCGCCCCGGCTTCGCACGGGTTTATATGTATGATACATGCATGTATGGTTTGTATTATACATATAAACCTTCCTCATGAATCACTCTATCTATTAAAAAAAAACGCATCTAAATCCGTTGCGTAGTTTTAAAGATCTAAGCATACATAGGGACAGACAGACAGACAGACAGCGGGAAGCGACTTTGTTTTATACTATGTATGTATTGATTTAATGACAACTGTCATTGTTTTGAGAAATTTATGTAGTCAGCTTTTAATTGAACATTCACGTGTACAAATACTTATAATAATAACTATAAGCTAAAACTATATACCTACTTATCAATAAATGAGTATGAGTATAAGTTTACATAAATACCTAAACATAATAAAAATTATACTTATACTCAGAAACCAAACCATTGATGTCGGTGACTGTACCTATTAATTTTTTTCTTGCATGCTTAGTAAAGCAGAATGTATTGGACACTAAATGTTTATACCACCTTGTTTTGTAAACTACGTTTTTGCAATGAATAAATGATTATGATTTAGTTGAAATGAGTCTGCAATAGTATATGATGGAACAAAGGCCGCAAAATGTCTGACACGCTATAACGGCTCTAGGAATAGAGTTGTCATCAGATATTTTTGCGGCCTTTGTTCCATCATATATTGATGCCGGTGACTGTACATTTACATTCTCTCAACTAGCAAGTTGATGTGACAAATTACGCCTAAAACCTTGAGAAAAGGTGTAAGTTTTGTTTGTATGGTCGATATTCCTTATTCCATTGTAATAAAGCGAAGAAGTATAGGTAGGTATCTCTTTTTTGGTGGATTGTAGTAACATTGCATTTGTGGATTATCGATTGTAATGTAGTTAGTGGACCCGGAGACTCTTTGACACTTTAAAAAACGAAACGATTTTGTGGTTCAACAAAACCGCGAATCCTCAGCAACCTCCCACCCTGGCAACACCTTATTAAAATTGGCGCGCGCGCGAATGCTCCCCCAAGTCTCTCCAACATGGCCGCCGAACCCGCGCGCCTCGCGTCCCAATAGCCGCATCTAAAACAGTGTCACAAAAATGTTATAGTGCATTACAAAGTGTAGTTTTCTTCGTATTGGAGTGCGTTTAGTTCTGTTGCATGATTGAACGCCATGCCGCCGGCAGTGACGGCCGAGGCTCGCCGGCTAGCACCGAACAGCTAACGTCAGTACCGATTGATTTTTGTATTTCGAATTCTATTTTTTTTAATTCTTTAGTGGCTTGCGTTCCGACAGCCAGCAATTTCAGCAAAGAAATATTATAATATGTGTATAACTACCTAATTAATTTTACATATTTAATCAACATTTTGCAACATTTAAATCCACGTCAAAAGCGGTATAAGAAATAAATGGTTTTATAATCCTAATCTATGCGTTGGTAAAGTTTTAATACTTTAGAAAAATAAGGCCTGTCTACCTGTTAACCTAGATAGCAATTGCGTCTTTAGGTTAGGTACCTGTAAAGTCTGTTGAAACTTGTTACATGTGATGTTGCCTAATTTTTGAATAGAATAATGGTTATAAAATTATCTTTAAAAAAACACTTTGACTGCTAAGCTAAGCTACGCTACGGTAGGCCGTAGCAGCTTATTCTCCATATGTAGCGAAAATCACCCGTAGCGCTGACGCATGTGTCGTGATTAGCGTTGAATGGGTTAACTTAACACCTAAACGCTGTTATTGACACCGGAAATTGATTTTCGTATATTGTGCGACCATTGACTGGTAGGTGTTTCCCGCGGCATGCAAATTTCGCGTATTATTGGTTAACGTTAGTTTTTTTTGCATCCTTTGTTCCATGTTAGTCCCATCTGGCCAATATATCTACAAATTATTTCCAATTATCCTAGCCGTATTCGATAGTCAAGCGCAATAGGATTTCTAGCTCATACTTAGAAGGTAACGGCGCCAAAAAAGGCCCACCTTCATTTCAAAGCCTTTGTAAAACAATAGGGGTGTAGACTAGGATTTTTTTACAATGCCATACGAACTAGTTTTTTACAATGCTATACATACCAGTTTTTGGATGAGATCAAATGTTTGTATGGGAGCAACATTAAAGAATAAATACCCAAATATTTGAGATAAAGATTGACCTCGCTGGCGCAGCCCAAAACGCTTCATTGACATTGTACTAATCGTTAGGCCTCTCACAGACTGGCGCGGCCTGGCCGCGGCGGACAATAGAAAACTTGTCATTAGCTGTCAAATTTACTATGGTTCGCCTCCGCAGGCCGCTCCAGTGTGATGCAGGCTTAATATGGGAAATCAAGTAAATTTTTGTTTCGGTCGCGAAATACTTCGCTTAAGGTGGTGGTCGCTTCGATGGTCCATCCATCACGTAACGCATTGTACGAACGTCGGGTAGGTCTAAATGTCACTATTTATATGGAAAATTGACAGTTATATTGTACCGCCGCGCATTCGGAACTTTACGTGATTACCCCTTACGTACAATGCGTTAACCCATTCGGCGCCCATCACGACACACATGCGTCAGAGCGCTACGAGCGCTTTTCGCTACATACGGAGTTTACGCTGCTACAGACTACGGCGTAGCGCTACGAGCGTAGCGTAACCGTGAATGGGTTAAGCCTGCAACACACTGGTGCGGCCTGCGGTGGCGGTCAATAGAAAATTTGACAGTTAATGACCAGTTTACTACTGACCGCTGCCAAGCCGCGCCAGTCTGTGAGAGGCTTTTAATCGACCAGCAGAAATACAAGGATAGTCCTGAACCGAACGTAGCTGTCTACGATTCAGCTACGCGCGTAGGCCTCCCAGCTTTCGTAGCATCGTAGCGTGACGTCACCAAGTCAATTCGCTTCGTAGACGTTTGTGGCGTCATCTTCAGGCGAAATGCCGAACAAAGTGGCGGCTAATTGTGGTGCTTAGCGCGACACAAGCGATTATAAGCGCTATTGACGTCATATTTGTACTGTATCAGTCTAGTATTTGAATCTATAATTTTAGCCACACATGGAAGCCAAGCAACGAACGTTTCAAGCGATTATAGGCGTTATTGACGTCATATTTGTAATGTAATCAGTCTAGTACTTGAATCTATCATATTAGCCGTTCATTTAATAACCAAGCAACAAAAGCGTTTAATTTAGCTACCACAACTAAATTTTAGTTACCACAGCTTAGTATTTTTTTCCTTGAGATTCAAGCGATTATAGGCGCTATTGACATCATATCCACCACATCACTCCATACTTGAACGCCACTAACTTGCTTAACATGTCTGCACGCCGGCGCCTGCGCCTTGCCACTCTGCTTTTCGGGGTGGTAAGGCACGTAACCCCATCTTACCTTTTTCATAAACTGGTATGGTCAAAAAGTGCGCGCAGATTCAAGGCAATGGCCACATAATACCTATGCACCGAACCGCTGCTTTCCGAGGTAGCTTCTAGTTCGCGGCGTCTAAGTGCTGGAATGATATCCCTCCCCCTATCCCTAATATACCTAATGGTCAAGATAGGTAGGTATAGCCTCTTAAAGTTCCTCGTGACGTCACATTATGCTAGAAAGTGTACCATAATGTGACGTCACACGGAACTTTAATTAACGAGCTATATCTTCATAATATTTTGTTTGATTGACGAATAAAAAAATACGTGTCCATTATTTTTAAACGACTTCAATTTTTTAATGTTTGTTACCTCAGAACTCCGTCATTTATGAACCGATTCGTACAATTCTTTTTTTAACTGAAAGTCTATGCTTCCAGATTGGTCCCAATGTTTCCAAAACCCCAGTTGGATGATGGGAACCATGAGGAATTGAGGGAACTCCTCAAATATATTAGGCACGCGTGTAGTAATTTCGGTATTTTCTATTATAACTCGTGTATTTACACCCGGAAATCATAAATTTGGTGAAGTGGAAGTGATGATGAAGACCACAGATGGCTTGTGAAACTTCTCAATGATGTACTTCAAACTATATAAGTACGTCACAGATTCTGATATTATTCCGTTGAAATAGCAAACAATGAAGTGCCAAAGGTAATTCTGAGATCCTTGAGGAATCGACGGAAGTCCTCAAATATTATCGGCCCACATACAGCGATTTGGTTTATTGGTCTAAAAATCAACGGTTTTGTTCTCGAAAATCAGTTCATGTGGTAAATTGGAAAAAAAATGTGGAAATGTTAATATTGTGGCTTGGCGGTGTACTGAATTGAAGTCGGTTAAAACTTTGTTTTGAAAGTAAATTATTTGATAATCTATTAACTGACGAACTAAAAATATTTTTTTAGGAAAGTAGCCATTTCTTCTGGTATCGCAAGCCCCATAGGCTACAGTGTCTGTTTACGTCGTAGTATTAAAAACAATCGACGAATCATCGGTTTATGTTACGTCATAAAACATTAAACGACATGTAAATCAATGGACCAGGTTATGAAACCCGGTCATAGGTGTTGGCTCGCGGCCAGAATTGCGCAATGTTTCAACAATGAGCATACATTTTGTTTATAATACCAGTAAGTTTATGGTAAACATTTAAACATAAGCTTTTATTCTTATTGCCGAATGTCGAAGGAAATTCCCATCAACTAATAATTTCGGCAGTATTAGAAATCGTTCAATCGATGAAAAAGCGTTGTTTCAGCGGCATCTGTTACTTTTTTACGACCATATAAATTCAATAATAAATACTTAATAAACATTATTATTATTATTATATCAAGCTCGTTAAATGTCCCACTGCTGTGCAAAGGCCTCCCTCTGTTAATAAAATAACGTTGAAAAAAAATGTGATCATGACACATAGTTATACTAATAAGTTTATTTGATGTATTAGCCCTCAGAACACGTGCGTTGCGACTTGCGAGAAATGAATATTTTCGGAAGTGACTAAATGAATCATTTGGAGAACACTTGAAATTCCGAACAGATGAGAAGTCTAACAACCGGACCCGCAACCGTTCAACCGCAGTTTTGCGTTCGCGTTCTATTGGATCAAATGGAACTCCGGTGAACTCCGTCTTTCTGCACAGGCTCTTTAGGCATCGGTTACACCTTAATTCTGGCGTCAGTTCTGTCCTCAGAACATATAATACTAGAGAGAGGACAAGCCGCCGGCGGCCTCGTCGCAGTTGTTAGCTCAATGGGCATACTCTGCCATACTGAGCTCTATCTGCCAACACAGCGAATCCTCAAGTGAACAAAGGGTCGGCAACGCGCGTGTGATTCTTCTGGAGTCACAAGTGTCCATAGGCGACGGTACCAGCTTGACATCAGGCGGGCCGTAGGCTTGTTTGCCACCGTCGTTGTATAAAAAAATAAATACTGTGCACGCGTGCTGATCGCAGAGAATATTACGTTTCTTCCCAAAATGCCTGATATGATGCGCGTGTATTATGCAATAAGAGCGTAGGTATACAAGTGTGTGTGTTTTAGATGTGTGCGTGGTTTGTCTTGTCAATTACTTGGGCTTTGTGTGGGTTAATTAATATACTTGCGACAGGCGTACTCAATACAAATCGGCCGGCATGTCCAATGTCCTTATATTTATACATCTGTGGTTCTGTCCATCAGTATGATGAGAGAATGATCGTGTAACCGTTGTGAATGACAGAGACAGACAGATCATACTGATGGACTGAACTGACGCCAGAATTAGCGTGTAACCGATGTCTTAAGGAAGTTGTGGTATGCAGTAGACTAGCCAGCGAATCCTGTCATAAAGATCCAGGGAAGAGTGGGAAGGATGCCTTTACAAACTGCTGCGTATGTATATGCATGTGTGCGTGGCTGATGCGCCTACGAATCATTATCGATAGGAATAAATCAGTGTGCTACCAACCAGTCGTTTCACTCGTACGCTGTCTCATACTACCACAAACAAAAAAATATTTTTCAAACTCAAAAAGAGAGTTGATGTTGGGTCATATCGTGAGGTCAAAGAGATTGCGTGGGATCGGAGTAGATGGAGGGCCTACTTTGAGCTACACCGACAAGAGCCTAGCTCTTAAGTAAGAGAAGAAGAAGAAGAAGCTCGGAAAGGCCTTTTTGTATGTTTGATACCTAGTGAGAAAATCGCTTTTTAGCCACATGTGAAGAAAGAGTTTTGACCTTTGAACGCAGTTTAAGTGACATGTGACAGCTAACAAAACATAGAACGTAAAAAGTACTAAATATTTGGCTTGTTTAAGTTTGTATTTTCCTGGCCTATTTTAAGTGACATTTTTTTATTAGGGTTCCGTACTCAAAGAGTAAAACGGGACCCTATTACTAAGACTCCGCTGTCCGTCCGTCCGTCAGTCTGTCACCAGGCTGTATCTCACTGATACCGTGATAGTTCCAGTTGAAATTTTCACAGATGATGTATTTCTGTTGCCGCCATAACAACAAATACTAAAAACAAAATAAAATAAATATTTTTATTGATAATGGTACTTACTGAACCCTTCGTGCGCGAGTCCGACTCGCACTTGGCCGTTTTTTTTTAAATGTATTTTTGTTAATATTTTTTTTGTCTTACCCTCCCTGTTTCTTATTTTCCTCGTTGTAGTGACGTGAGAAGTTATTTTACGTCTCGTGTGTTGAAACACCCGCTACGCTCAGGATTCTATTTTTGAATCATATCAATCATAGAATCCTTTCTCTAGCTCGTGTTTGAAATGAACACTCGCAGGTAAAATACAACTTTCCCCCCTTCTATAACAAATAACTATTCCCAAATCGGGCCAGGCGCCTTCCAGTAATCTGGAAACATGCATAAAAAATAGAAGATTTTTTGAAGTCTGTTAAAAATATAAACTCGGCCTTATACCGTCACTGGTTACGAGGGTGTTAATTTAACTACCCGGCAATGTTGTCTTTGATCTATAAATGGCGACATATTTGTGGCCCATTCAACTCTATTTATACACAAACACGATGGCGCCGGACTTTGGACGCGCGTCGTTGGTACAGTCTGTAAAAAATATTTAAGTATGGTAAACGTCCCAGTGTCTGACAGTGGCCCAATACTTGACACATTCGAATTAATCTCTATTGTGAGCAAGAATATTTATTTCTGACTCATCATCATATCTGGACATAGATCCCCCAAAGAGTGCCACAATGTCCGGTCCTGCGCCACCCGCATCCAGCGGCTTATTTCTGACTATTGGATGTTATCTATGTATTCATATCTATTAAATATATCGTCGTCTAGTACCCCTAACGCAAACCTTATTATACAAAAACAAATTATTTATTTACCATAACAACGTTACATGCGATTAAATTAAACTATTCTGTTAACATACACATTTTTAACAAACAGAGAAAGATATCCGTCAGCCCCAAACTAGGCACATCCTGTTCTTGGGAGCCGAGAGTACAGAGTATAATAATATAATTTAAAATAAAGGAACAAGATGACCGTGCTAAGAAAATATTGAATCTAAAATAATAAGTGTGGAGCTTACTATGGGCTAGTTCGAAATGTGTAAGATTATACTCTAATAGAGTTCACACAAAATTATAAATCGTAGTAAAAATAAGGCCTCTAAGCCATATTAATTACAGAATATAATCAATCAATTGGGAATGGATGAAAATTTTAGAAGTGCCTGATTATTTTTTTGGTGATAGGAATAACCTTCCTTAGCACCAGAACAGTTAAGTCGCAGTTAACTTATAATTGGCTCTTTTTTCTTGCGATTTCATGGTTTGTCATATGGGAAAGTTGACCAGTGTGAACATCTTACTCGCTTTTGGTCATTCCGGATCACGACCCCGGAATCACCCAGTATTATACAAATTTTGCACCAATCACTCCATACACGTGTAGCCCTGAACCAAACTAACTACTAAATATTCATTTTACCTGTGCATTTTTAAATAGATTAAACGGCCTTTGATTCCAGGTCGAGGGGTGCGATTTTAGGGAGCGCCCATCTATTATGGCGAGGGGAACGCGTCAGTTTTATTTATTTGCTGTCAAATATACCGCTACTAAATATGCCTCTGCTTACACATTTGATAGTTCCGCCCTTTTCTTACAATCCTGTTCAAACGAAGGATGAAAAGAGACTAGGCGACGAATAGCGTGTATAGAACTTAGTAGCCTCCAAACATGTAATTTTTCAATTGATTTTAATCTTTCTGCAATTTATTTGTTTTTCGTATGGCGGTTACACACTGTATTATGTATTCGTATTGATGTCGCTGATAGAGTTCCGGTTCAGAAGGAATAGTGCAATAGTTCATAAAGTATATTTTACGCTATTATTTAGCCTGAATCGGACATCAAAGCTTTACGGGTTTGCTTATGGTATTGACTCAATATTACCGGGTGAGTGAAACAGTGACCCGAAAGGTTTTAAAGAGCTACATTCTAGCTCATCATGAGAACAACAATTACTTTTCAGATCTCCTGAAATTCTAAATGATAAATGTCTACATTAATCCCATGTACCTACGTATTACAGTAACTTGTGCACTTCTTAGTAATAAGTTTTAGTTTTTAGTACCAATTGTTTGTATTATTTTCATTGTGTTTTTCTTTAATAAATTATTATTTATTATGCATTGTGATTGTGGGGGTGGTTGTAAATAAAATTAATTCACATACGTTCTATGATTATTATAGTCTTTATGTATAAAAATGTTACCAAACTACGTTTATAAATTGAAGATGATTAAAAGTCACACTAATATTATACATGGTGAAAGTTTGTCAGTGTGTGTGTTTGTTTGTTACTTCTTCACGCTCAAGTGGCTGGACTAATTTTGATAAAATTTGGTATGGAGGTAGCTGACACCCTGGATTAACACATAGACTAGGTACTTCTTAACCGCGGGTAACACCGCGGGGCACAGCTAGTTTGTCAATAAGAATCTACATTTCGTTTCTGTACGAGTAATATGACAATTCGCTGTATTCGCTCGGGTGATGCGTTAGGTTTGCAACGATTGTAAATCAGTCGCAACGAGTTCGCGCAATGCGTATCCATATAGAAGTTGCTTCTGAGTGTTTGGCCCCTAAATCCGCATGTCTAAAAAAAATCAAAAAAATCGCATCTGCGACATCCCTGAATGATATCTACCATTATATCAATATTTGAATTTGAATCGAAATTTTGACAGGTGGCGGCCTATTCGTAAGGATACCTGTCAACATAACAACAAGTTTCTGTCAAAAATTTCATTTTCAACACACCTTGTAGGTCTTATTACAGCGTATTTACACTGATAATGCAGAATATTACCCATGCCGTGCCTTTTACATTACATTATCGCACTAGTGCCTTTTCATTACATATCTTTTTACATATTAGCAAAATAATGCAGAATATTACCCATGCCGTGACTTTTACATTACATTATCGCTCTAGTGCCTTTTCATTACATATCTTTTAACATTTCCATTTTTTTTTTTTCCTCTCAAATGTGTTGAAAAACGTCTTATGAAACACGTGAGCATTGGTCATTACACTTCTCGTCTCCATTAAGCCTTCGCCTTCGGCTCAGGTTTAAAAACCGACTCGAGTGTAATGACCAACTTAGCACACTTGTATCATAATGTACTATTTTGGTACAAGCTTTTATTGCCTACTGTACTTTTCTGCATACCGACATCAACTAGTAATTGAGACGATTCTAACGAGCCCAAACTCGATGGGGTTGTGTCGTTTTATTGCGGAGTTCCTATGGCCACCTGCCAGCTCCAGCATCAGATCAGCTCCATGTCATCATAATATTGCATTGTCATGCGATATACATATGCATGCAAAATTTCAGCTCAAACGGAAACCTGGAAGTGGGTCAAATTTGACTCGCAAGATTTGATTACAGACAGACAACGGGACAGGTGAATGTAAATAAAAGCTTGTAAAAACCGTAAATTAGCATATACGCTCTCAAATCCAATGATAGTTTTCTTTTTTCTACAAAAGTAACGCACAATTTTCGTAAAATCTTGAGCATGAGTCAAATTGTCTGCACCGTGTCTAAAGGGTTAAATAGGTAAACAATAAAAGTAAGTACGCAGAAATCGGCAGCTTATTGATTGGGCTGCATTATTCAGATGACCTTCGGTCGGAGTGGGCGCGTGCCAAGTCCAAGCGCCACCGAGTCTAGAGATGGTCTTGTGTATATAAGGAACATCTTTTTATTTTATTACGAAAATCAAAAGTATAATCCAGAGGAATATCAACTGTAGCATTAAAACTTTCTTATGATTTATTTTTCTGCTGTTATATGCATTTGAAATCTGCACGCGCCGGCACCCACCGAATACTTATCATACAAAATATAATTTCTAATTAAATATTCTGTCTATCTGGTTATTTTATCGAAAAAAATATTATTATTTTTCGTCATTTTAATGTGAGAATACAATACAATCGTTTTTTTTTTTCTTTTTTATGATATTTCTACGTATATCCGCATCAATTGAGTGCAATTTATTCCAAATTGCAGTCCCATGCAAGTTCCCTATTCACAAAACGGGCTTTACTTGTCCCTGAATTCACTGGTATACTGGACCTTTACATTCTCAGCAACTGCGTGTATGTAGGTCAGACTTAAACTTGGGTAAGGTAATAACAGTGTTGCAGAGCTAACCAAAGAACAAGCGAGAATACTGAGTAATGTCTGTAACATCTAACTCTCTTAGTAAGTTTTTAGGGTTCCGTAGTCAACAAGGAACCCTTATAGTTTCGCCATTTCCTTCTGTCCGTCCGTCCGTCTGCGGCTTAACTCAGTGTCCCTCACTAACTGAAAACTGTAATTCGGCATGGGTAAATTAATCAATCACGCCGACATAATGGGAGAATAAAATCATGTTTTTTTATGGTAGGTTTTTAGGGATGTAATTCTTATTCTCGTTAAACCCATGGTGTGCGGTATCGTTGGATAGCTTGTCAAAAGTATTAGGTGTATCATATTAATAAAATTCATAGTATATGTTTTGGAACGATCTCTTTGAATGCAATAGCTGCGAGTCACATGGCTCATGGCGTCAGATTGTCAACTAGACTCTACTACATAAAACACGTTCTCACAAAGTTGTTTGTATTAAAACAATATTTTATAAACCATTTTTCAATCCAGGAATTCTTTTGCGTGATATTGGGCTTTACCTAAAGCGCGCGCACCTTAATGCGACGTCGGATCTCAACATTACTCACTCGGTCTTGTAGTTTAATGCCGAGCATGGCCCGCGTATGTTTATGCATGGTAGAAAAGCAGCCCTATAGCAGTTTTGTACATATATATAACACTACCTAAATATCACACTACTAGGTATATCACAGTTGTGCGTAAACCGTGGCATCATTGCCTCCAATGACGCCCGTGACGCAGGCGGTGGGCGGATCGCCACCTGTCTGGCCCTCGGCAAACAGACGGAGCAGTTAATACCGTCTTTATTACTAGACAGTACACGTATTACTGAAAGAAATAAAATTGGTCTTGTGTTTTATTATAAGAAAGAGAGTATATAACAAAAATCTAAGGTAGTTTATTCCCGTTACACAGAACTTTATGTTGTAAAATGTTTCATATGTAGTGACGAATTTCCATTTCTATTCTTCTGCTACGTTTCTTAGTGCTACTATTATTACTTATTTAAATTTTTTTTTTTTTTTTTTATTACTTGGGGAAATGCCTTTACGCATCCCACCTAGCCGAGGAACTAGGATGGGTATGACGGGCTCCCGGGAACCCCCCGGACTACCGTCTAAAACCACCAAGGTATGCCCTCTCTGCCGTGTAGTAGGGGCGTCATGGGATCGCGAACATTTCACCACGACGCCCCTCGGCAACAGCCGCAGCTGCCCTCACCACTGAGGCAAAAGCCCCCCCTCCCGTCGTAAGCGTGCAGGGCGACACCACAACGCTTCCCGAACCGACCAAAGGACCTCTGCGCCGGGAGAGGGTGATAGACCTCGGAGTCACCCTCTCAGGTCCCCTTGTAACTTTTTATAGAGGTTTTCTCCCTCGCAGCCACAACTCGGCCCCGGCCTGACGGTCGCAGCCCCCGCGCCTAACATGAATCCTCTGATAGCAGAGGATTTGTCAGGGTTCCGGGTCCGTTATTTATTATAGAGGCAAACGGCAATGGCCTCTCCCTCAAGCCGCACCTGGGGAATCTTGCGATTCCCTGGGCGGAACCCCCCGACCCCCCCCCGTGTCGGGTTATTGGTAACACCAGCAAGCGATAACTTAGGGTTCACTAAATTATCACTTGCCGTGGTCTCCAGGGCGCACCGGCCAAGACACTACCCATTCCTGCATATCAACCGAATCAAGAGGAATCGGTAGAGTCCAGACACTCGAGGAGGTTACCCGACCTAGCACCCCTACTTATTTAGAACTAACGTGACAGACATCATGCTGTTTTAACCCCCGACGCAAAAAGAGGTGTTGTAATGGGGAATGGATGAAAATTTTAAAAATCTCAGCTGCGTCAATAATTTTTGATAAATATAACCAGTTTCCTCACTTACGTTTTGGGCATAAGTAGTATAAAGACAGCAAAGTATGTTTTCTTCCTACAAACGCACCGCGCGCGGCTTGTATGTGTGCGCCACAGTATCCGTCGCACACTCAAACAAAATCTTGATTGTTTCGCACTGAGAAACGGGTCGAGATTTTGTTTGAGTGTGCGACGGATACTTTGATGCATATGGAGTGAAATTGGGAGTTTGTGTCGTTATACGATAAACGAGTTTTACTATTTCACTTTAGACATTGTGCAACTAATATTACAAACCACTCACTTTTCTGGCATCTGTGACGTAAAATATACCTACTATCCAGAATTTGCACTAAGGCAGGTACAGTGTACCTTAGTGCAAATTCTTAATAATAGGTCTAAACAAATGGTTGAATTATTCAATCCATCAAATCTAGACACGATTACATTTCCCTTTGATACATAATTAGATTAACAAGAAAGCCCCATGTTGGGCGCCACTTTTATAAATGTCTATTAACCTTCACAAAAGTTACCTCGTGCTCGATAAAAGCCCCCATAAAGCATATTGGAATCTAATTAAGATATTCCTAGCAATAAATAGAGCTCAACAAGCCCTCTATCCAATTATTTATGCAGATCGTATCAGCCTCATTTGGTTAACTAATATAATTTGCTGGCTGGTGAATGTCAAAACAGTAGCTAGACGTAGATAGGTGCGATAACTTCTATGATATTCGATAAGTGTAAGGTCATAAGGTTTAGGATACTCTCCTATTATTTTGAAGCCAGTTTAAGCTTTACATGTAATATGAGCTTTAGGCTTTAATTTAATATAATTGGCTTGATTGATGGAGAGTAGGCCAAAAATATAAGCCAACAATGGGGAATGGATGAAAATTTTAAAAATGCCTGATTACTTTTTTGGTGATAGGAATAACCTTCCTTAGCACCGGAAAAAAGTTGCAGACTTGTCAGCTGCGTCAATTATTTTTGAAAAATATAAACAGTTTCCTCACTTACATTTTGTGGTTAGGACGGCGAATGAGACACTTTCCTTGATCCGTCTCCTCTGTGATATGTAACACAGGTAACAAAATTGTCAGAATAGTCTGTCCTGGGGTCTATTTTATAATGCTTAGTCTAAACGGGCAACACTAAACTTGTCAAAATGTCAGTTGTTATAGAAATGCAATGTAATCTATGATTCCAACTGAAGGACTCAGAATCCATGGTCATGAAAAAAAAATATCAGTTGTTATTTGGTAAAGTGTAATGTTGCCGAGACTTGTAGGTAAAACTTGAAATGGGCCTCTGGACACACATGTTGGCTAGAGATATACGAGTAGTATATAATAGTCCCCGTTACATAAGTTACATTACTATAATACGTCAATAATACATTGTTATGTACTGAACAAGTCAATGAACTTACAAAAGCCCTAGTTTAATTGTCTTTGGCTGTTGTAGTTGGTATTCCCAGACCATGAATAATAGAAGCTAAATAGTAAGTGTCCCACCACTGTACCAAGGCACCCTAATAACAACCTTCGTTGCATACGATTGTGGTCGCCGCCCTTTGCCGCCCCGGCGCGGAGGTGTGTCGCGACCTTTATTTTGAAATATTCTTATGATGGGGTTAAGTAATATTAATGGATTGACTCACAAGAAGATCATTGCGAACTTGGGAGGCAATATGCTAGGATATATTCTAGGTCAAGATGATTGGATGTTTAGGGCGACTGGTCGCGTATGCTATAAAGTTTAGCGGCTTTAGAATAACTATAAAATCGTATAATATTAATACGATTACCTTATTTGCTGTTTTTAAACCTAAGTAATAATATATTATTAAGTTTAAAAACCTTGAGGGGGGCCTACCCACGCCGCGCCTTCCGGTACGTGGTCGTCACTCGAGAACCTTTCCGCCCCAACGGCCATCGGTTATACGTGCAATGTGCACCCACTACCACTTAAGTTTAGCTATTCGGAGGGCTATATCGGTTACCTTGGTTCTGATGACCTGGTAAAGGTCGCGGGAGTCCGCTGGATGCGGGTGGCGCAGGACCGGCCATTGTGGCACTGTTTGGGGGAGGCCTATGTCCAGCAGTGGACGTCTTTCGGCTGATATGATGATGATGAGGTTTAAAAACAACTGACTAGATATAGGTACCTAGTCAACTCAAGCTTTCATTAACTGAGTCTCCGTAAAATGTAAAAATTTGTTAGTAAAGAAAATTATTTTTATATTTAATAGAATACCTATCGCAACAATTCTTAGTGCAACTCAAGATAACTCTTTAGAACATGTTCAAAGATATACACACTAGGTACTAGATTGTGCTTACCTAATGTATTTTCATTGCCATCTGAGTTTTAATAAAATCCTTATAAAAATAAAACATGTTCGCAAACTCAAAACACTCCCAATTTCATAATTTACTGCGTCATTACAACAAACCCAGTACCATGTTAAACTTCTTCTAGTTTGGACTACAGGTAAGTTTAGGTATAATTCTCAGCAACTTGTTCAAAACTTTTCCCAAAAAATACATCAACCGTTTTCGCTTATTCCGTTCCCTATTCTTTAGGGCGGTTCAAAGCCCCTATATTTATACAATTTAATACGAATCGTTGAACTTTGGACATCGATCTGTGCCAATCAATGATGACTGAAACCTTGAAACTTTTTGTTGTTCCGTCAAAATATACTTCTATACTACGTACATATCCGTACCTACACGGTGGGAATAAGTTGACCAATCGAGATATAAATAGAAGAAATTTAAACTTTAAGTATGTGTTAGATAATTCGATGTAAGTTAAAATTCCATCCATTTTTCATCGCAACTTAGGGTAGAGGAACCAAAAGATGAACACCACCCAATAGTTGAACGTTTTGTCGTAAAATTGAAATAAAAAAATCGCGATACATTTTACGCCTTCGGGATATTTTTTTCCTAACGCATCATCCCTTTGCCGAGGCTGGCATTTAAACTCCCATACAGTTCCCACACACACACGGCTGTGAGCGGTTGTCGCGTCGAGGTCTCGCGCCAAAATCACCGTTTGTATGGAGATTTACTTAAGGAAAGCGCTCTTAAATTTAAGCTCTAAATTATGTATAAAATTGAATAAAACGTCTACATGGATTGTTTTGCGTGATATAGATTATTGATTAATGCCTTTAATGGATTATCTATCACAAATTGCGTATTTATTGTTAATTTAAGAGATATTTAGCGTTCAACTAACGGTTCCAACTTTTTGTACCTGAGCCAATAGATGAACGGCGTTCATCTACTGGGCAAGGTAGAGTTTTTTCAAATGCTTATTTAAATTCTTATTGAAAAGGTACATAAAACTTTTATGGCTCAAATTAATCGTTTTTTAACTGTTGATTTTTAAACCAAAAGTTGAACGTGAGTATCCATTCGCAACACGGTTATTTTGGGCTTTGTTTTACTATGAATAACACGATTGTTCAACAAAGAACCGCTGCCCAGAAGATGAACGAATAAAATTAGTTCGTTCAACTTTTGGCTTCGATTCCAATAAGTGAACGCTCTGTTAAATTTAGTCCGTTCATTCCTTTGCCATCGTGCCCAATACATGAACGAACAAAATTTATTCGTTCAAGTTTTAGGCAAGGGTTAGTACAATGAACATCTTAATAACAAAGATACGTAATAAATATGAAATCTGACTTATACATATAAAACCCAACAATTTATCTATTTTAATCTAATGATAAATTAATAAAAAAATGTTTTAATGATTCATATGTAAAAAATAATCTCTTATAATTGTAACCATATGAAAAGGGTACATTTGAACTGTTTTATTCTGTGTTTAGTATCAATATTGTGATTGTTAACTAGTACAAATTGCTATAGCAATGATTATATAATAACTAGACCAAAAGTCAGAGGCTGCGCGGTGTTACGTTTTTCTTCGTTCAACTATTGGTGTCAAAATGTTCAACTATTGGGCACAGTGTTCATCTTCTGGGCAAAATGACATGCTTCAGCATAAAATCATTTTTAATAAAATACTGTATTGTAATAGGATGGTTTAAAATAGTCATATCTAATCTCGACTATATACGAAATCGTATAAAAAAATTGAATGTAACCAAACTAAATCACCACTCCTCGAAAAAAAATTGTAAAGTTGGGATAGTCGCTTAAACGTTCATCTTTTGGTTCCTCTACCCTATTTCCGCCTTGTACGGAATATATAGTAAGTACTTACTGTGGAGTGAACTACATATTACAAAGTCGTACTGTCGAAGATGTTCACATTTTTCTTCCTTTTTTTAGGGTTCCGTAGCCAAATGGCAAAAAACGGAACCCTTATAGATTCGTCATGTCCGTCTGTCTGTCTGTCCGTCCGTATGTCACAGCCATTTTTTTCCGAAACCATAAGAGCTATACTGTTGAAACTTAGTATGTAGATGTATTTTGTGAACCGCATTAAGATTTTTACACAAAAATCGAAAAAGAACATTAAGTTTTAGGGGTCCCCATACACAAAACTGAAACTCAAAATTTTTTTTTTCATCAAACCCATACGTGTGGGGTATCATTGGATAGGTCTTCAAAAATTATATTAAGGTTTCTAAGATCATTTTTTTCTAAACTGAATAGTTTGCGCGAGAGATACTTCCAAAGTGGTAAAATGTGTGTCGTCGTCCCCCCCCTGTAACTTCTAAAATAAGAGAATGATAAAAGTCAAAAAAATATATGATGTACATTACCATGCAAACTTCCACCGAAAATTGGTTTGGACGAGATCTGGTAAGTAGTTTTTTTTTTAATACGTCATAAATCGTAAACTGCAATTTATTTAACGGAACCCTTCATGTGCGAGTCCGACTCGCACTTGGCCGCTTTTTAATTGTATAACTAAATAGGATGGTTTTATAACAATACGTTTTTTTAAAGAGAATTAGAATTGTCTTTTAATGAAATGTTTTATTTGGTATAAGTAGGTATAATGAATATTGATCCATCTTGTTAATATTTTTGTAACAATGCAATAACTTTAACTAGAAACTTAACTTTGCCTTTTAAAAACTGTTGTCACCAATCCCCATACACATCATATTTCGCAGGCAGTTTACCAACTGCATTTTTTTTGTGGTGTAACTACAAGTTTACGTTTTACGGATTTATTCCTGAACTTGTGCAATAAGAGTAAATAAAGACGTAACTTGTTTTAACGCCAGCCATGAATGTACTTTTACCTACTTAAGTATGATACCAATAAATATTTTTGATTTTTTTAATGTTTTTTTTTTGAACTTGTCAAATTTCATAAAAGGTCCACGGAAACTATCCTATAGGGTTATTGGCCATGTTGTTGTATGTCACGAGTTGTCAATGAAATTAGTCGAATCTCACTCTAAATGTGTTCATAAACCATTTAGTTATAAATAAAAAAATAAATATTTGCGGACAATCTTACACAAATCGACCTAGTCCCAAACTAAGCAAAGCTTGTACTATGGGTACTAGACGAAGATAAACATACTTATAAATAGATAAATAAATACTTAAATACATAGAAAACATCCATGACTCTGCAACAAATATTCGTGCTCATCAAACAAATAAATACCCTTACCGGGATTCGAACCCAGGACCTCTTGCTTCGTAGGCAGCGTCACTACCAACTACGTCACATCCTCCTAGCATTAAGTTTGCGCATGGTTAACAGATGGGACCATGGTCAAGGGATTTTTGCATAGTCCGAGGCTGGCGGGCGGGTGCTAAACAGTACTGAATCCCAAGATGGCGGCCTGATGGAAGACGTAAAAAAAACTGGGTGGCCAGTCTATACGTAGTAAAATAGTAAGTCAATGTCATAAACATAGCTCATTTAATCTACCCGATCCCTGTATGCAAACGCTGACCCTAACACAGTATACACATTGTCTTTTAATTAACTCCGGTTTACGGGCGAGACGTCACGGCAATCAAGCACAATCGAGGCCGAAGCCCCGACACACCCTGCAACCCTGGACGTTGTTTTCCTGTTACACGGGTGGGCGAAGGAAAGCACCGTTGTGATATTAGGGTATTCAAAAATCGGACGTTTTAAAGTTAAATTATAAACGATGATAAAACCGGTTCGTAATTTGTTGTTCACTGTTATGTTGTTGTTAATAAGTATGTCTGGGTCAATTTTCAAAGGAGCTGTTTTTGCTGTCCCACGCCTATAATTTCAAGTCAGTTTAACATAGAGTATTGATACATATATATTTGCATTCTGTGTATTATAAAGTACTTAAAATATATATTATAATACATTTAATATCAATCGATTCTGAGAAAAAAAATATTTCACGTCCTAAAACAGCGAAATTTATCGCTTATTCGCGTGTCCCACTTGCAGTTTTGCTCAAACAAAATTTCATAACTATAGACTGCGGCAACGTATAAATAAACAACTTGTACTGTTATAAAAATCATTTATTAGTGTATTAGTTCAAATATTTTCAAAAATTAATGGGTGAATAATTAAAACCAGTGAAGTATTTTAGTAGCTGTCCCACGCGTGACCCTTTTATTAGGACTCAAGCTCAATCTCAAATCTCTCAAATCTGTTTTTCTATTAGCTCACCGTAACATTTACTTTACGATTCGATAACACGTTAGTTGAGCTCCAAGCATAACAATTGAGGATACACAAATTGAACAAGTTACAAACACAAACTTCTTAGGAGTCACAATAGACAGCAATTTGAACTGGAAATCTCACACTAATAAAATAAACAATAGACTAGCTAAAAGTTGTTATGCCTTATCTATACTGACCAAAATAACGTCAATAGAAGTTTCAAAAAAGGCATATTATGGAAACGTTTATCCTATACTCAAATACGGCATAATTTTTTGGGGTAATTCAGTAAATGTTCAGTCAGTATTTATTCTACAAAAGAAAAGCCTACGAATAATATTTAAACTTAAGAATGGGGAATCCTTAAGAGACATATTTAGAAGCAATAAAATTTTAACGCTGACATGTATCTACATACTGGAAATTTGTTTATTTGTTAAGGAACGGCACGATATTTTTAATAGGAAAAGTGACTCTAAATTAAAAATTAGATCGCAATATAAATATGATATGTGTACAGTTAGGCCTTCTAGTTACATAATTAGCAAGAGTACCTATGCTACTGGAATCAAAATCTTTAATAACTTACCTGTATATATTAAGTCATTAGATAATAATAATAAGTTCAACAAGGAGCTGAAGAAATGGCTAGCAGATAAAAGCTTTTACAATCTGAATGAATATTTCGTTTAAGTACCTAGGTCTACAAATTATTAAGTTTAATTTTAAGTTCAATAACATTGTACGCTCGAAAAGGGCAAACTGTTGATACCTTCCAATGTCTAAAATGAGATCTTATGTACACAGTTTTAACAATAAATGACATCTATCTATCTATCTATCTATCCAATCACCAACGGGAACGGAAGCAGAGAGTATTTTTGACGGAGGAAACAGGCAAGTCTTTATAACGATGTATTTTGGTACGGCTATCACGACATTTGTATGGGCGTTTATTTATTAATATACGATTGAAATAAAAATGTCTCTTTCATAACAATGGTTAGCAATATGGGGTACGAGTTTCGTGTTTAACTAATGAAGTGAATTCAATTAATAGTTTACGAAAGACCGCCAAAAAACGTTCATGTTGACATTTGTATGGCGACATTTGTACGGCTATTTTGTCCATACAAATGTCGAACGCAGCATACAGATGTCGATTCAAAACTAAATAAAAAAATATCGTTTAAATGTCCAATAATATTTCTGTATTTTGATTAGTTTAATTGTTAAAATTAATTTTGGGAGATATTGTAGGCCCTGAAATTATTATTTACCAAGGTCTTTATTGGTACCACTTGCCAACATTTGTATGGCAGAATCGACATTTGTATGACATAATTGACATTTGTATGGCACTATATCGACTTTTGTATGGGGCTGTCGACATTTGTATGGCGCTGACGACTTTGTATGGCACGGTTTATTTTAATCATCAATATCTAGCTAATAGGTAACCATTAAAAGCAGAGTGGTGCCTCATGCACAATATTTTTTCTTTTTAAAAACCCTACCTCACGTTGTCGATACGAATCTAATATTCAAAAAAAAATAAAAAACCATACATATGTCGAAAAAACGTACTCTTCAAAAATTGACCCGTCTCTTTATTTTATGTGAAGTATTTCTCTATTAACCTTCACTTCCACCATGTAAGTCCACTGATCTATGGGATGGTAGAGAAATACTTGATGCTCGTCTTCTATATTATTATTAATGGTTTAACATAAAAATTTACAACGAACGTTGTTCGCAAGTCAAACGATATCTGAAGCCGTCCAATATTTCTCCATCATACAGAGACAGCTAGTTATTCCTACATAGGAGCCAGTCTCTGTTTTGGAAGGAGATCTGTGAAGGTGTTCATCTTTACAGTTAGGTACCTACAGTAAAAAAAAAACAACACGTAGTTACCTTATTTGCTTTTGTTTTTTTTGTATACAGCATAAAAATACGTGTTTTAATTTCCTTTACCGTACATAGACAAAAATATATTACACAGACGAGGTAAAATAAATTAGGTCTATCGAATTATAGCCCAGGGTGTAAAAGCGCCCACATTGTGACTTTGTTGAAGCATTACAATCGGAAGCAGTGAAAGGTAAACTTTAAAATTTGATACAGCTAGAAAACGAATATGTATACTAACTCTTTATAATATTAATGTAGATGGGTGCGTTCCAAGTTGGAACGATTTTGAGAGAGTTGGAACTCCAACTCCTAGAGACGTACATTATTTTTTTTTTGTGGAGGAAACCTGCGTACCAGGTACCCAATCATCGGGGGATGACTGGGTTATGTGGTATTTCTATCCACTAAAAATTCCACGGCAGCAGGCATTTGATCTCTCATGCGGAGGACTCCAGGATCTCATACTGAACGCACTGGAGCCCTCCTCGCGCCTCGCCTCATTTGGCTCGTCCTAGGATGATGATGGTCGCCTTCCCTGGGGTTTTTAGGTGAGTGCCCTGGCCCCGCCAGAAACACTGCGACCCCGATGACCTCCTTTAGTCGCCTTCTACGACACTGTCGTAACGACAGGCGGGGGAGACCGTAGACCTATTGTTGTCCGAGCCTACACGGTAGAGTCGCACCTAAGGCCTGCGCGTTTAGAAGGTCAGACTGAACTGGTTAACCTCAAGTTTTTAGTAAGCGTTATGAACAGCCCCGGCCGAATCGATACTAAAGGTCACTCGTCCAAATCTGAAGTGGCAGTCGATTTATCCGATTAGGAAGCCGTTTTCGATGACGTGTTCAAGTTTGAACGTGACGAGGGTTGGCCGACAATCTGATTAAGTAGTCTAAAACTGGCTTTTAATTAAATACCGCTACAAACGGTGAAGTCGTGCATGTCACAAACTGGCGCGGCTTGCGGTGGCGGCCGTGGTGACGGTCAGGTGTTATTGTGATAATCAAGGCTGCGTGTGTCTGAATTATTGATAGGATTATTATAATATATCCTGCGGCTGCCGCCACCGCTCCAAGTTGTATGGGAGCCCTAAGGCCCAGTAGGCCCGGACTTAGGGTGGCCTGATTAGGAGTAGGCTAGCCCTAAAGGATGACTCACGCTAGAACGGGCCGTGTCCGGCCCGGGCTGTTTTCTAAGAAAAACGACGGCGTTTTTGCGCTACCGAGCCGTACCTATGCCCGGCCGAGCCACAGCCGGGCCGTGCCGACACTGAGCCGCTTTCGAGCCTCGGCCGCTTACCACATTTGGCTACCCGGGGTAGGGGCAGGGGCCCCTACCACCGTCGTGGTAGAATGATTGCGATCCCATGACGTTCCCCGATAACGGCAGTGCGGGTGACGCCGGTGTGTTTTTAGTGGGTAGATTCCCCCTCTCCTTCTGCCTAGCAGAGGGGGTTTCGGGAGAAGAGAGTCTCACATAACACCCGTAAGGCCTTCCCCTGGGCAGGGTGTATGCGTAATGCATTTTCAGACCGTCAAAAAAAAAAAAATAGGGCCCCTACCCCGGCTACCCAATTGTGGTAAAAAACGCAGAGCACTGACAAAATATATTCATGTGCTCTGCCTACCCCAGCTGCGATTTTATAAATGTAGGTACGTTTATGTCACACCTGGCTATATACCTGTGCGGAAAAACCTGCATTCTGGCCGAGCGGAGACGTATAATTTTGTACTTACCACGGGCGGTAAGAAAGAAAGTCTCCGATCACATATTTATTGCCTTCGTTTCGGGCGTCAAATACTGCGATCTGAGATATATTTTTTTGTTTTACCGCCCTAGATGAGAAATATATTTTTCAGAAAAGAGTAATTGTTCAAAAAAGAGTTCAAAGTTGTACTTTTCTTCCCTGATCCTGCTATTCAGAAAAGAGCGATTGTTGCCCTCAAATGAGGGATTTCAGTTTTACTCATAGAAAGTATGAAAAGCAGTACCTATGAGCCACTCGGTAGCAAAATTATTTCCGTCTTGGGCGTAAACACTTGAATCCCTAGTTACGCCCAAGATTCTACTTTAGAATCCCTCACTACGCTAAGGATCTTATTGTAGAGAATATTTCGCGTCACTAAGTTTTCAATTCAATACACCACCCTCGCCCTAAATATATCATTTTGCTCCCTTGAGACACAATCTACTGCACTGGGTCATTCAATCAAACAATTTCCATTCGCTAGGGCGTTTAAATTAAACAATACGACCTTGAAGTGTAATAAGAGATTATAAGCGTCTATTGCGGCCCGCAATCCCTTCGGAATCGTAAACCCCTGTATTTTGGATTCCCAACGTGCCTCGAGCACAATATAAGTAGGCATTTAAACAGCGCATTGACTGTACGAATCAGAATCATACATTTATTCGTGACACACTAACAAGCAGATAGAGAAAAAAAACTATGCCGTGCATAACTAGGACAAGCATCTATGTTAATCTTAATATTTCGCATGATGTCCATGATCCATTCTCTAAGGAAGCTAACAGTGCTACGGGCTACGGCGTAGCACTCGTAGTGATGGAGCCAAATCTCCAACGATTTCTTTGATGTTTTCTATGTATTTAAGTATATATACTATTTATTTATCTATATAAATATTTATGTATGACGTCGTCTAGTACCCATAATACAAACTTTGCTTAGTTTGGGACTGCATCGACAATTCCCCAAAAAAAGAACTATTGTAATTTCTGCAAATGGATTTTACTCATGCGTTATCTCTTGCGTTTGCGATTATCTGAATGTTTGAGCGCCACAGAGTGTGATTAAATTTAAATTGTATTTTTAGTTACCAAGGCCTTACTTTCACTAAGGGCAGGTTGCACCAAATTACGATTACAGGCCGATCAACCTTAAATATGGCGCAGGTAGCTGTTATTCCATAGAAACTTGTCAAACTTTCCATACATTCAAATTTTAACGAACACCCGCTTACGATTACATACGGGTTTGTGCAACCCAGCCTTAAAAGCTACACTTATAATGTAATACACAACACAAATTATGTAATAACTTTAGTAAAACTACCCTTTACTTAACTATCAATTGTAAAACGAGTGACAACGGCACCAGATAAACCGTACGCGGTTTTCGTTCGCTGTTTGAATCATTGTTATAAATAGTTTATTAACTTATTGGTTAAATAATTGGATAAAAAATTAAACGATTGTTATTCTGCAAGTAGACCGCAATAGTACTTTTACAAGTCAAAAATCAACTAGCGTTTCTGAAAAAGAAGACCACTGTTAAGAAGAAACGCCGTAACAAACTCAACAGTCACGTCAGTTTTTGCCAAAAAGAAGCTTATTACAATGCTTACTTAACCTAGTTAAAATAAGTACCTAAACCTGAAAATGAACAGAACAAGAAAAAAAAAAACACTTGGCACAGTTAATGTACTGATAATACTTAGACTGGGCCCAGACGTTCTCTCGTCCTTGGCATTTTGACGTTTCATCGCCGACGGAGACTGTCGTAAAAAGCGGCGTGAATCGTGAAAAGCTGCCTCTAGAGCTTACGGGAAAGTCTGAATAGAGCTTTCAGCGGAAATTATTTTACTTTGGACACTTCGAAAAACGTGACCGCTCCATTTTTGCCTACTTCATATCCAAGACAACAACAGTTGACCTCCGGGATTCGAGATCAGAGGGCCTACCGCGAAAGGCATTCGAAGTTGTCCCTCTCTGTCATACTTACGAGTTCGTACGGAAGTGCAACAGAGAGGGAAAACGTCGAATGCCGTTCGCGGTAGGCCCTCAGGACTGTTACACTACACCGTACACTATGTTAAACCAATCGTAAAATGAAGGAATAGAAATCAATTGAAACCTTCGTAAAGACTGCGATGTTTTAAGAGAGGTAGGGCACAGCGGAATGTCATCTCGCTCGTATTTGGAGCAGCCCAACTGGGGAAGTACCTCACAGAAGACCGCAGCCATAATAGCACCACTGCTTTGTAGTGTTGCTATATTATTGCATGCTATGAAGTATACTGTGGTGTTGTGTTCCTGGTGGTGAGTAAGGTCGCCAGAGCTCCCTGGGGTGCGCTGTGTTGGGAGTGAGGGACCTGCATGTCTCTATCTGCCAACACAGCGAATCCTCAAGTGAATAAAGGGTCGGCAACGCGCTTGTGATTTTTCTGGGGTCACAAGTGTCCATAGGCCTGGTTAACATCAGGCAGGCCGTAAGCTAGTTTGCCACCGTCGTTGTATAAAATAAAATAAACCGGCCAAGTGCGAGTCGGACTCGCGCACGAAGGGTTCCGTACCAATCTATAAAAAACTATTTTATTCTGTGTTTTTAGTATTTGTTGTTATAGCGGCAACAGAAGTGTAAATTGTGTGAAGTGTCAATTACACAGATGTATGAATATAAGGAAATCGGACATGCCGGCCGATTTGTATAGAGTGAGCCTGTCGCAAGTACATTAACCCACACAACGTCCAAGTAATTGACAAGACAAAGCACGCACACATCTAAAACACACACTCTTGTATACCTACACGCTTATTTGACAATAAACGCGCATCATATCAGGCATTTTGGGAAAAAACGTAATATTCTCTGCGATCAGCACGCGTGCACAGTATGGCAGTGTATGCCCATTGAGCATACAGCTGCGACACGGCCGCCGGCGGCTTGTCCTCTCTCTAGTATTCTATGCTCTGAGGTCAATTACGTACATGGCATATTACATGCACATATGAATGTCGATAAACTACCACCGGATCGGAAAGAAAACCTCTGCCTCGAGAAGAACCCGCGTAAAATACTCGGCCAGGTATCATTTTTTCAAAACAGTATACAATGTATAATTTCAGTATCAGAGTATTATTAAATTAAATTACATTGCTACAGTAGAAAGCCTATTTAATTATTTTGCGATAGATTTCTAGCGCAGGACTTTATCACTGAACCAAAATTGCGATTTCCGAGGGTTATTTATTTATTTATTCGTATGGCTAAATTAAAAATTAAAATCGTTCTTAGTTAAAAAATGCATGCAAATTAGAGCAGTACAGCCAATTGCTGGATCCATTTGGTAACGTTGTTATCTAGGGTGAACAAGTCGGCTGGGTTGCCCTGGTACTTGGTGAGTGGGTCCGAGGGTAAATAGTATTTACCCTCGGACCCACTCACCAAGTGTAGTAATTAAACTCGTGTATTTAGTAAATACACGAGTTACAATAAAAAATACTGAAATGACTACACGCGTGTCTATAAAATTTGAGGGTTGCCCTCAATTTCCCTGGAATCCTATAATCAGATCCTGACTTGGTGACAATGGGACCATCTTGGTAGTATATTATTTCGATTAAAGAAAGAACTTTGAAAATCGGTCCACAATTGACGGAGAAATCGGCGAACATACATAAAAAAAAAACCGGCCAAGTGCGAGTCGGACTCGCACACGAAGGGTTCCGTACCATTATCAATTAAAATATTTATTTTATTCTGTTTTTAGTATTTGTTGTTATAGCGGCAACAGAAATACATCATCTGTGAAAATTTCAACTGGAACTATCACGGTATCAGTGAGATACAGCCTAGTGACAGACAGACGGACAGCGAAGTCTTAGTAATAGGGTCCCGTTTTACTCTTTGAGTACGGAACCCTAAAAACTACATACAGTGGAACATATAACCTCCTCCTTTTTTGAAGTGCTACGCTGGATCGAGTTAACTAGACAAATGGTGCGTAAAAACGCCCCCAAATTAGTTCTACTTTATTTGATTTGATATAGGATACCTAACACTCGATTTACATCGTATTTTCCATCTCCATACTCGTCTCATCACAGTAGAGAATAGTAGTAAGCGCCTCCAGTATCCAGGGTGCTTATTTTCGTGTCCTTTCGGGGTAAAATGTCGTGGCAAGGGCAGACGTCCCGGCGGCGAGGGTTGGCATTTCTCCCAGACTATGTAGGTTACCCGGGCAGAAGGAATCGGTTTTAACCGGTTAAGGGGGTAGGAAAGATGTAATAAGTTTACGGAAATATACATATATTGCGTTGTATGGGATATGGTTGTAAGATTCAACCTAGTACCTATAGATAACCTAGTAGATCAACATAACATAACAATTTGTTTTTGCTCATCCTACTTACATATTTATTTATTTAAACTTTATTGGACAAGAAATGTACAAATGCAGAAGAGCTTGATGCCAAATGGCATTCTCTACCAGCTAACCATTAGGCTAAAGTGGCTAAACAGATATTTATTCAATGCGCACAAAAAAGTATTGTTCGTTAGGCACAAAATTTACTCAACAATAATGTTAAACATTGAACATAGATACTCGTAACGTTTGTCATTGAACAACATAATAATAAAACTAAGAATATACAATTACCTACTTTTAGTAAAAATCGCACTGTTTTAAATAGTTTTAATCATCATATAAGTGGAAAGACGTCCACTGCTGGACATAGGCCTCCCGCGAACTCCCGCGACAGTTAACATAATTATAAAAATCGTGAATGTCAAAATTGATTGTTAATAAGTAGAAAAAAGCAAAGGTACTTAATATGTAATGTATAAAACATCAACAATCCAATACAAATCCTAGCTTAGTATTAGACAAGTAGATCACGTCTTGAATGTATTACACCATACAATCTATGATTGACAGTCCTACGATCAGCCATGACATGACTAATGAGCATCGAACAATGGAAATCCCAGACACTAGGTCTTATCTAAGCGTCGCACTTGTGTACCCAAATTAGGATTATGGGGTGGAGTCTGGGTATACTTCAAGCAAGGGCCGTTTTAACGACATACAATCTTTAGTTAGTTGTTAAGATTTATTGTTATTAAAAGATTATGTTATTACTTAATAGTAGATTGTATGCCAAGGGTTTAAAACAAGCCACATTACCACGAGAGGGTTTACTTCCCCGAACAATGATGTAATATAAATAAAGCGGCCAAGTGCGAGTCGGACTCGCACATGAAGGGTTCCGTGAAATAAATTGCGGTTTACGATTTATGACGTATTAAAAAAAAACTACTTACTAGATCTCGTTAAAACCAATTTTCGGTGGAAGTTTACATGGTCATGTACATCATTTTACCACTTTGGAAGTGTCTCTCGCGCAAACTATTAAGTTTAGAAAAAAATGATATTAGAAACCTCAATATCATTTTTGAAGATCTATCCATAGATACCCCACACGTATGGGTTTGATGAAAACATTTTTTTTTAGTTTCAGTTCTGAGTATGGGGACCCCTAAAACTTTTTTTTTCGATTTTTGTGTGAAAATCTTAATGCGGTTCACAGAATACATCTACTTACCAAGTTTCAACAGTATAGCTCTTATAATTTCGGAAAAAAGTGGCTGTGACATACGGACGGGCAGACAGACAGACAGACGGACAGACATGACGAATCTATAAGGGTTCCGTTTTTTGCCATTTGGCTACGGAACCCTAAAAATAGGTAGATATGTTGTCTATACGAAATTCCGTGTTTAAAAATGGCCACCAAATTCTGACAGCATTCGTTTCCATTGACGACGCAAAACTATGGCAAGCTGTGCGACTTGACCAAGTTTTAGTGTGCCACTTTTGGACCGCTTATAACATATCTACGTATATTTTATGTTACATCATTGTCCCCGAAACAAAGAATAATCTTTGCCCGAACGAAGTGAGGGGAAATGGTTCGAGTGACCTTGCTTTTAGACCAGAGTTACACACTCTACTTTTCACTTCGACTGCGAGAAAATAGTAAAACAATAGTAGATTGTACAACAAGTGCATAAAACGAGCTATTTAAGTCGAGGGGTTAAATGGCTAATTTATGCCCGAGTTATACACACTGCTTTTCACTTCGATTGCGAGAAAATAACAAATAATTGCAAAATAAAATAAAATAATAGCTCATTCCTGTCACTTAACTTTTTAAAGTTTTAATTTTTAATTTTCGAGACGTGATATTAGACTTAGGTACTTCATACTGCCAAGTCATTTAATGGTTAATACGTTTTATAATAATAATTGACTCCTATTTTATCTGGTTTTATTAATCTAGTAATGGAAAACACGGATGTGAAATGTATTAAAGCAAATCAAATCAAATGACAAGTTTATTCTACGAAGTTTTATTGTGTGTGTGGCTGTTAGGCCCGATTATCGTAGTCTTTAAAACAATTTTACTTTGTGCACTAGAGCATAAAAGTGGCATTTTGTGCAGCATACATCCAGCACAAAGGCGAACTTTGCGAGCATGAGAAGTGAAATAGTTATTTGTTCAACAAGAGAGCAAAGTAAATTTTTGCTGCGAGTGTTGATGTTGAGTCCCGAGCAAGCGAAAGATTCTATATTAGAATCTTGAGCGTAGTGAGGGACTCAAAGGCACGAGATGCAAATATCTTTGCTCTCGTGTGATACATACAACTTTTCACCTCAGCAGTGAGAACATCGTCACGTTAAAAAATATATCGCTAGGCTTTTACGCACCTATAATATTCTGAATTTGTGATAGAGCACTGGTGACACATCATATTGTTACCTACGTTGTATTGTAAGTACGTAGATGTCGATTGAAGCCCACACTATGATGTGTCACCAGTGCTCGACACCAAAATTAAAAAGCTACTTTGACTCACGGAGTGAGCAAAATCGCATTTTGCTCATTGTTTTCACGCAGCAAAATATGCTTGTTCGAGCTGCTGAGGTGAAAAGATTATTCATCCACAATCAATAATAAATTCCACGGCGAAAAGATTGTCCAATTGCGGCATGATTTTTTTAATAAATAAACTGCTGTGACACAGATGCTTTGACAATATTGACACCAAGAATAAACGCCTCTGACCGTTTATAGGTGCTTCCAAACGGCACGATTGTGAGTTAGGGAATAAAAAAACGCCTGATGATTGAAATTAATTCTGTTTCCTGATTGGTCGATAGCAAATACAAATGTTTTTTTAAAGGGTTGTGATTGGTGTATTTAATACGGTGAAGTGTTTTGATTGGTCAAATTAAAATGTTTTAAAATCATAAATATGTATACATATTTTCCATAGGGGCTAAATGTACTACTTTAGCCCCGCTTGCTAAGCCTAATATGACACACTTTTCGAGCATGAGAAATGAAATGAACATTGTATGCATTTCACAGTGCCTTGGTAGTACCTCTAACTTCGTAGTGAGAGTCACTGCCAACAAGCCTAACCGGTCGTTAATGAACTGGCCCCGTAGCATCGTTGGCCTTATCACGTGACACGATGCTACTCGTAGGGTCATTTCGCCGGTTACGCGACCACCTTCGGTTAGCGACCAACTTCGGTTAGCGACCACTTGAAGAACATGGTTTTTTCAATTGAAGATAACAACAATTCTACAGAGCCTATTGAAACAGTCAGCCGTATGCCTTATTGTTTGTAGTTATGGAATAGGAATTTATAAAAAAACGAGAAAATATACTTTCAGTTCACCAAGTCAGCTAAGTGGTCGCTAACCGGCACATGAAATTAGGTGGTCGCCAACCGGCGAAATGACCCTACGGGGCCAGGCCCCATAGCATGGTATCACGCGACAAGTGACAAGATAGATCAACCGTCCCTGGCTGACACCGTTCGATAGAACGAGACGACGCGCTTATCCTGTCACTTATCGCGTGATAACGCCATCCATGCTACGGGGCCAGGACGTATTATTTTGACACATACACGGGTGTGCCACTTTTTTTTGGGAGTAAAATCCATTATGGATTCCTCCGCGCCACGGGGATAGCGCGGAGGTTATGTCGCACTCGCACCCTAAAAACCCCCTGATGGTCCACCTCGACGCATTTCGGACGGATTTGGCCTATATTTTTTTTTCGTGGGGAAATGCTTTACGCATTCCGCCTGGCTGGGGAACCACGACGGGTATGACGGACTCCCGGGAACCACCCGGACTACCGTCTAAAACCCCACGGTGTTCTGCGCGCTGATCTTTGGCGGAGCCACGGGAACGCTTGCGCACACTTCCGCGACTCCGCTAAGGACGGCTCTGGCCTGCCCGACCCCTTGGTTGGATCGGCCAGCGGACGCATTCACTTCTTAGAAAGAGCTGAATTTTATCATTGATCAGCAATACAGAAACAATCTATATTGTCCTTTAAACCTATAGGTACCTGTCTGGATGTTTGTTACTCAATCACGCTTAAACGGCTGAACCGATTTGGATGAAATTTAGCACGAAGATAGTTTATAGCCTGAATCAAAATATAGGATAGTTTTATCCCGGGTTTACGCAGACGAAGTCGCGGGTGGAAACTAGTACTTGAATAAATGAACTTGAACATGAATATCAACATGTTGCCTAGCAATACATTTCGGATAACACATTCACTGGCCAAGAATCGCTACACGATACGCTTGCGTCCGATCCCGTGTTGTTACCGCAACGTAGCGGAAAACTGCCACTACGCGGGCTCCTGGCAGTGAATGTGCTAAACAACACTACGAACTACGGCGTAGCACAACTAGCGTAGCAACAGTGAATGTTACTACTACTGCGTAAAACACTACAGCCCTTTTATTTCATCGTTGAAACACC
Source organism: Epinotia brunnichana (assembly GCA_963854355.1). Classification (NCBI taxonomy): domain Eukaryota; kingdom Metazoa; phylum Arthropoda; class Insecta; order Lepidoptera; family Tortricidae; genus Epinotia; species Epinotia brunnichana. The sequence goes on from OY977954.1 coordinate 22,661,214, forward strand.
TATAGTCATCGAACGCATTTAAGATGTCTTTTTACGTTCAGCTGCCGCGTGCCAGATTTATGACACCAACTAACTTCCAAAACACCATAAAAATATAGTATTTATAAGGTTTATATGCCCTTTTTATAATAAACTACAGATAGTACAGGGAAATGGATTTACGCCAAAATTTAAGTCATTCACAACTGCAATGGTTACCGCCGTCTCAGAAGAACCAGTTCAGTCTGGCCGTCGGTCACGCATAGTTGTGATGAATTTATGGGTTAAGTAATAGATGAGGGGTGAGTGGAGCTGGGTTGTGAATGGCATGGAATGCTTTTTTGGCCTTCACCTTGACGGCCTCGACGCGACCACGCGACGATCGCGTTGGTGATAGAACGATGACGATGGAAACAAAAGAAACCTCCCTATGTTATTTAGATTTTTAAAAACTCATGGGAAATGTTGTTCTGTACAAACATCTTATTCGCTTTTGATCATTCCGGACCATGACCCCAAAATTACCCAGTATACAGCGTGTATTTTTAATATTACCTCAAATTGTAACCAGAGGAAGGTGTTAGGGCTATTAACTGACATTGCAAGATTTTTTTCTGAACTGAGCGTTTTTCAAATAAAGTGTACACTAGTTAAGGTAAAATTAAGAAACATTAACTTTTTCCGTTTAGTCACGAAAATTAGCCATACATTTATAGAGCTAATTTTCGTGACTATACGGAAAAAGTTAATGTTTCTTAATTTTACCTTAACTAGTGTACACTTTATTTGAAAAACGCTCAACTACTAACTTTATTTTTCCTTATAAAATAATTCAGCACGCAATGTATCACTACATTGTCTTACTGATGTGACGTCACAACTGTCACAAGTAACCCGCTTCTTCCATGTGTCAAATGAGTGTAAGCATTACATTGCTGCTCGATAAATTTTCAAAAAATAATTACGCTTTTGTAGTTAAGACTAACTTATAATTTTCTTACAATATCGGTTCATAGTACTAAAAGCTATGTGTGGTTACAATTTGAGGTAATATTAAATATACAGGCTGTATTATATAGGTTCTTACGGGGGTGAAAAATGTATCCAGCCAGTTCTCATATCTGGGAAAATTCTTTTTCTCGCACAAAACACGATAAACGCCGAGCCAAGCTCGGTCGCCCGGCACTAACATAACTACTTATAATACCTAGGTACACTAGAATGGTGCATAATTGGTATAAGTATCCCATTTTAATGAAGAATGTGGAAAATGGAAACCATCTCTTGTCTTCTGGGCCCACAGCCGGTGAAATCCGTAGCGAAACGTCAGAAATAAATAACTAAATAAATATCGCGTTAGACCCGCGTAAAATTTAAAGTGTCGTGAATAAAACCCTTTGACACGCACAGACAATACACACATTAAACTTATAAGCTTATAACGCCCCTCTTTCGTCGGGGAAAGTTCCTTGCTCACACCTATTATTCTCACCCATGCCTTTGACCTAACCGACCCCCGTAGCTGTTAACTCGATTAAAAACCGTTTACGAAGCCGCGCCGAGCCCGGCGCTACCACGAACTTCGAATCTCGAACTTCGTATATCTCCGTTTCTATCGCTCAATAACCATAAACCATAAGTGCGATAGAGACGGAGATATACGAAGTTCGTGGTAGCGCCGCTGAGCTATAACCACGAACTTCGAATTTCGAACTTCGTATATCTCCGTCTCTATCGCACTTATGGTTTATGGTATTCGAGCGACAGAGACGGAGATATACGAAGTTTGAGATTCGCAGTTCGTGGTAGCGCCGCTGTATCGGTTTCGATATCGGCTATCTGTGCTATTCACTACCCGTTTCACTCCACCTCACATCACCCCTAGTATACCTTGAAACTTTATACATCTCTTAAGATTGGGTTGTACCTTGGGTGTCCCCTTATTACACCGACAAACGTTTCACCGAATGCAGTGTTTCGCCGAATTTTCATTTCATCGAATTTTTGTTACTCAAACACCGTTTATTTTTAGGTACAGCTAAAAGGTCATTCTGTAAGGTTAGGTTTGGCTTATAACAATTATAACAATCCTGAAAAGTTAACTGATTCAGAAAAAATGGTTTTCGATGAAATGAAAATGTTGCAAAACATACATTGGGTTGAACATTTGTCGGTAAAACAAGGTCCACGTAAAGTGTGGTAATTATATTTATTTTCTATAGTAAATACAAGATGATAATTAACATAAACTAAATTAAATTAAAACTACGTTAAATCTAAAGAAGGCCCTCGAGGCATTGTACCGAGGATGCTGGCGGCATTTCCTCGTTGAACTGCAATGCTGATGCGTTGCGCTAGAAAGCCGCCAGCTCTTCGGTCACCAGTTACATCAACCAGACGTTTCGCGATTTCCGCAAATAACTTATGTGCACTGGGACCCCACGGACCGAGGGTCTCGACACCAAAGGGTACAAAGCGAGGCCGCTATATTTATTAAATTTTAGAAGTTCGGCGTTTTTCGCCGCTGCACCCGCTTTAGAAGTAGTAAGTTGGAGGTGGGATGGTGCCAGCATGTCTACACAGGTAGCGTCCCACACTAGCATCCGTCCTAAACTCCACAAGGAAACAGAGACACGACACCATCAGGGCTCTTGCCATCATCTCTGACAATGCCAGGCGGCTCAAGAAGAGCAGGCCCATTGATGGTGGCAAGAGACCGGCGGATTATGTCATTAAGTGTCGCATATATGTCTTGAAAAGCGGCCTGCACTTTTTTGACAACAAAGTCCGTGGTGACCCAGTCGGTCCACGTCCGTGCCACAAGGGCATACGTGTGGAGTGCATACCGTCACCCCAGGCCGCAGACCAGTCGCCAGGCGAAGGGAGGTCGGATCCAGGAAGGTACCGGTATTTAGAGAGGGATGGGCATGTAGCCAGTGACCGGCCTCTCTGGCTCCAACCGCCAAAAGCCTTGCGCGATCTGGACCTGAACTGCGTCTCAGAATCAATTTGTAGGTTAAATTGCAATGAATATCGTCCCAGCTCCTTTGAGACTTTGGGTTATCTGGAAAATCTTTACCCGGGCAAGCAATTTTAAAAGCATTCTTGGCATCCTCCAAGCCCGCAGTCTCATAGTTTGTGGGCAGAGCCCTTAGGATATTTCCTATGAGACATGACGTGCTGTGGGTGGACGACAAGAAGGCTGGCGACGCAACACTCGAAATTTTGCGTATTCCTAAGCCGCCAAACCGGATAGGGAGAGATGCTTGTAACCAAGATGATTCATTGAGCTGAATATTTAAAATCATTTCTAAACTAGTTTTGACTAAGTCGTCTAATGGTGAAAGCAAATTTTGATGTTTCCAAAAAGGGCAAGAACGGAGCACATAAGTAAATTTAGGGACGAAAAGGCAAAATTTTAGAACAACAAGTGCATAATGAGGACTTATTTCGAGTAAACAATTTGTGTGACTTTGGAATTTTGAAATAGTCTTAGTAATATAATCAGGAAAAGATTCTTCAAAGATAGGAGAACCCAGGAGGCAAAGCGACTTTCTGTCTACTATTTTTATGCTGGGTGTCAGATAATTGAATTTGAATTTTAAATCATCCAAACCGTAAGAAGTTTTTTGAATAAACAGAGTTCACATTTGCTAAAATTTAATTCTAAACCAATGTTTTCGAAATTTGTTTTAATTTCTGTTAAGTCAGATAACACAGTGTCGACATCACCTCCCAGGGTTCCGTCATCAAAATACCAAACGTTAGATATCGATTTAAAATTTTGAATAATGGGATTTATAGCCAAGCTAAAAATTGCTGGCCCGAGGGGATCGCCCTGCTGACAGCCGACCTCCGAAGATAGTTCATGGGAACGGTATATTAATTTGGAAGGGTCTGCGTAGCAGAGGAGAAGGTTCTGGAATTTTGTTTTTAACTTCTGTCAGCATGGCATCCCTGTTTACTGAATTAAAAGCGTTTATGACGTCAATTTTGACTACAATTTCGCAATCATCATAGGAAAAGTAGGTTCTTAAGGCATGGACGGCTGCCTCACACCCAGCTTTCGTGCTAAAACCTAATTGTACCGGTTCGAAAACAGACTGTAATTTTGATTTGATATGTCTCACCGCAATTTTGGACGCCAAACGTCTTAAAGTTGACCCCACAGCAATGGGTCTCACCCCCCCGTCCTTTTTAGTTAGGGCGATCAAATTAGCACCAAATAAAAGTGGGGCAATATCAGCGTTGATTTTGCCTGAAAACATAAAATTTAGTAATTTAGTAATAGAGCAAATACTTAAACTGCTCACCTGCATCACCCACAGAAAAGGAAGTTAAATCCTTTAAATGTTGGGGTGAAATTCCGTCCAGGCCAGCCGTTGAACCGGTTTTGAATGAAATTATTGCGTCAATGACGTCTTTGCCTTCAATTTCGAGGCAGGCCTGGTCTGCTGTGGAAGGGTCAAAAAAGTATGGGATCGCAGGAGCCGGGGGATGTTTCGAATGCAAAGCCGAAAGGGTATCAGGAGTATCAGGCGACAACACGTCATTAGTAAAAAGGAGGCGCGCGGCTCCATTAAGATCTCCGTCGCAAATTTTACCTTCAGTTAATTTGGTTCTCGAAAATGCTCCCCTCTTAGTAAAGTAAAGTAAAGTAAAGTTGGAATGTAATTTTCATTTTCTGTAAACCTATGGTGTGGGGTATCGTTGGATAGCTTGGTCAAAAATAAGATGGGTCATTAAAAACTATTTTTAAATTTAGGGATGCGTTTGCGTGGTGGCTTTAATACTTATAATTTTCATTAGAGTCATGTGTCCAGCCCTCTTCATATTTTTTCTTCTCTGTTTCCATGACATGCTGTAGTGTGCGCATGACGAAGGTTCATGAAGTCATGAGATAAAATTACAAAGAAAATACGTATTGAATTTATGAACATAGGATATCAGGTAATGTTATGTGTACCCAACATACACATAACTTTAGATATCTAAGGTAAATATATTATAAAGATAAGCTTAAAGGTCACACACGTCACGTGCAAGTGACGTAAGTACAGTCGGCCTTATAAGTTGCTGAACACCTAAGTATCTTGTCGTTTTCACTCATTTGAAATCTTCATACGGCAGTTTAACGTGACGTTTAATGCGCCACGGTACAAAGGTGGTAAGGGGCTCCACGCGCTTTTTGACTAGTTTTGATGAGTTTTGAGTTGATATTCCTCCGTCATTACAATAGATATATTTATGCCACAAACGTTAATCGGTTCTTCAATACTTTATCTACTTTTGCAAGAGAGTTTTTTGGAAAAAAATGTAAATTTATTTTTCTATGATTTATTCAAACATGGTCCAAAAAGCTCTGTTTTCGATATTAGTATGTTGTTAATGCATTTTTATATATGAAATTTACATTTAACTGTTCCTTTTCTAACAACCCAAGAGAGCTTTTTATTTTTAACTCATTTTTACAAAAGTTACGTCCAAAAAACTGGTTTTTTGGCCTAAAACTGCTAATACATAGCTACATACTAATGGGCCGCCAATTTGGCGGCCGCCGGCATGTACTTGTAGCGGCGCGACGGGATCACAGAGTGAACCGCCCCTGCCCGTAGCATGGATGGCCTTATCACGCGATAAGTGACAAGATAGAGCATCCGTCCCTGGCTGACACCGTTCGATAGAACGAGACGACGCTCTTATATTGTCACTTATCGCGTGATAAGGCCATCCATGCTACGGAGCCCGAGCCCGATAACTTTTATCGTCACGTTTTACGGTGAAAATGTATTGAAACGTTACGTAAAACATGACGATAAAACGTATTGTGCTAGCTGGGCTGTAGTAGAGAACAGCCGGACAGACGCCGGACACGCTTCGTTCGCTTCGCTCGCTCGTTCAATAAATGAGTCCGCTTAACTTCAAACTCGGGTAAATCCAATTATTTTTTAAGATTTTGGTACAAAATAAAAGGGTAAAAAACTAGTTTTGTTACAATTTTATCAGTTAAGTATAATTATGTGTGGTTTTTGAAAAATATACAGTTAAAATCATAATATTTTATCAAAATCAGATAAATCCATATGACAGTTTTTTTCAAATGTATAGATAAGTCCATCCAAGCCAATCAGCGAAAGAAGTTTGTTCAACATGGCTGACCATATTTCTAATCGTATTTTTTTTCAAATCTAGATAAATCCAGGTCTGTTAAATTAAAGTTATGCAAATCCACACTGAGTTTTTTCAACAATAGATAAATTGCAATCGATTATATCAAATGAAGGTAAATCCAATCCAAATATTATTTTTTATAAAAAATGGATGGTTTTAATTTTTAATGCTGAATAACCGAACAGGGTGGCTTTATTGAATGCTCTATAGCCATACAAAAAAAAACTGCCTTTCAAATCACCGAATTAACGTTATAGGTAGGTTATAGGTTGTACGCGGGCTGGGTTTCCGCAACTCGACGTCATAAATGCGCCTATTTTGCGTAGGGGTTTTGGCACTACTGTTATTCGTGCCAACCCAGTTCCACCAGGAAGCCTAGCAGACCCTTTACGCTGCCGACGGCCTCCGGTAGTGACCCCGGTGTTCCGAGGTACTTTGCCCTGTAGTCCGCCACTCCAGGACATGTCAGGATGACGTGGGCGGCTGTCTCGTCCTCTTCCATGCAGGCTCTGCAGAGAGGACTGTCTGTAACACCTAAAGTAAAAAGGTGTTTGTTTAGTAGTGCATGACCAGTTATAGCTCCTGTCAGAAGACGGAGTGCCGGCCTCTTTAGCTGCTTTAGCTTCCTTGACAATCCGGGGTTGATTGTCGGGAGGGCCTCCCTGGTTTGCCTGCAGGTTCTTAGGGTGTTCCAATGTTTTTGGTGTTCTACCTTGGTGTTTAGTCGCAGTGTGCTCCGCAGCCATGCAGAGGGTAGAGGAATTGTGGGTTCCGGTCCTACAGCTCTTGACTCTGAACCCTCTCTAGCCAGTGCATCCGCTGCATCGTTACCGCGTGAATTACTGTGCCCTTTGATCCATTGCAGGGTTATGTCGCTGTTATTACATACCTCTGATAGGATTTTGTGGCACTCGTGTATCAGCCCAGAAGTTGTTGCGTGACCTTGCAGGGCTTGCAGTACGGATCGACTATCGGAAAGTATGCGGATGGGATATCCCCTTACCTCCCTGGAGGCGATTGCGTGAGCAGCCATTATTATGCCCATACACTCTGCCTGGAAGACGGTGTTGTGGGTCCCTAATGGTGTCGAAATGCGTATGTTTAGGTCCTCCGAGAATACTCCTGATCCGGTGCCTGACCTTGTCTTGGACCCGTCCGTGAAGATTCTTAGCTCTCTGGGGTTAAGTCCTTCCTGGGGGGTTTCGTATAGTTCAACTTTGTACTTTTTGTCAAAGACGAACTGTCTGGGAATGATGTCTGAAGTTGCCTCTATAAGGGGTTCCCTACCTACAGCCTCGTAGAGTATTTCGGTGTGTGGAACCCTGGGCGGTCTCCAGAGATGTTGTCTTTTGAGCCTTATGGCTGCTGCCAGAGCCTCTTGCCTGATGAAAATGTGAAGCGGCGGAATGTCCATGATGGCTTCCAGGGCTGCAGTCGGTGTAGTCCTCATGCAGCCACTAGCCGCCATGCAGGCCAGTCTCTGGAGGCGTTGTAGTTTAGCTTCGATCGTGGTTAGCGTGGTACGAGGCCACCACACTATGGCACCGTAGCTTACTATTGGTCGGATTACTGCCTGGTACAGCCATAGAGTGATCTTGGGGTTTAGTCCCCAGGTCCTACCTATCATTCTACGGCACTGCCAGAAGACGACTGTAGCTTTTTGGATTTTATTGTCTAGATGACTGCTCCAATTGAGTTTGGCATCGAGTATTACACCTAAGTACTTTACCTCTGTTGACAATTGGAGTTCTGTATTGAACAGTCTGGGCAGGCGGTAGGTCCCCAGATTCCGTTTGTTGGTGAACATTACCAGCTCGGTCTTCCTTGGGTTGACTGTTAGTTCATTGTCATTGCACCAGCGTTCCACTATGGCGAGTGCGGAGCGGGTGACATCGCACACTGTACCTGCATGTATGCCGCTGGTGAGTATCGTTATGTCGTCAGCATACCCGATGGTGTAGTGATGACTGTTGTTTAGCTTGGTGATTAGGTCGTTAACCACCATGTTCCAGAGTAGTGGTGAGAGGACGCCTCCCTGGGGGCATCCCTTCGCTACTTGTGCTTGTTTTGTTTTGTCTTCTTCGAGCCTAATGACCCTTTGACTTAACATGTTGTGTATCCATTTAATCATAACCGCATTCACTCCATGCCTTCCCAGTGCTGCGGTTATGCTGGTGAATTTAGTCTTGTCGAAGGCTCCCTCGATGTTAATGAAGGTGCCTAAACACATAGTCTTGTTTTTGATCGCGACTTCGGCCTTGGTAACCACTGCGTGAAGCGCGGATTCTGTTGATTTACCTGAACTGTAGGCATGTTGATTCTGATGCAGGGGCATCTGCACTAGCGCCCTCTCTCTCAGATGTCTGTCACACAGCCTTTCCAACGTCTTCAGCAAGAAGGAGGTTAGGCTTATTGGTCTAAAGGATTTGGGGTCCGTGTAATCTCCTTTACCTGGTTTTGGTATGAAGATAACCTTGACTTCTCTCCACTGCCTGGGCACAAACGTGTGTGCCAAGCAGGCACTCAGGATGATGGTGAGCCTGTGTGTTAGCGCCCTCCCGCCCCATTTCAGTAGGGCGGGGAAAATTCCATCTGGTCCTGGGGATTTGTAGGAGTCAAAGCTGTCAATGGCCCATTGAGTTCTTTGAGGGGTTATTACCTCGCTGGCCAGTCGCCATCCTTCCTCTGTCGGGGCGGTTTCCTCATCCAACCGTACCGTTGGACTCGCTATCTCGCAGTCCGGAAAGTGCGTCTGAACCAGGACGCACTCTGTTTCCTCCGGTGAGTTGGTGAGGGTGTCGTCAGGTTTACGCAGGGATCCTAGAGTTAGGGCTGTGTTGTTGGAGAGAACCTTCCTTACCCTGTTGGCCTGTGTAGTGGACTCAATGTTGGTACAGAAGTTACGCCATGAGCTTGTGCTCCTGTATCTGAGCCGTTTTTTGTACCTAGACTTGGTGATTTTATAATCATCCCAGTCCTGGTCTGCACCAGTGTTCATTGCCCTCCGAAATTAACGTTATTATTTATCACTTTTTCTCAATTAGCTCGCAAGTGGTTAGCGAGGATTTATCTGAGTTTGTAGTTAAGCGACACAAATGTTGTCTTGTAAAAATGTCCTGTGGCATATTTGCAGAATACCAAAATGTTTTAATTTAGGGTAGGTCGGGGGTCTGCCTTGCTCTAGTTGGTCTGAGGCGAAGCGAGGTGTTATGATTTATGAATACCCCAGGATATCGGCTGGCTGGATCGATGGCACGCACTGTCACCAAGGGCGCGACTTTGCAACGTAGCATTTTTTATCGTGCTTGCTTACCATGCTTTAATCGTTTTAAGTTATTTCTAGATTTTAATTTGGAATTTACGTTTTAATTTTGTTATATTCACTGGAAATAAAAACACACGCGAGAAACAACACTATAACTGAACATCTTTTTCGGCACGATGTCGAGGAAACAAAGGCTTATGAATTTATAGGATTAAATATATTACTACCTAGTAGTTAAACTACTAGTAAGTAGAAAAACCGGCCAAGTGCGAGTTGGACTCGCGCACGAAGGGTTCCGTACCATTATCTATAAAAACGGAAAAAAAATAACGGTTGTTGCATGGGAGCAGCAACAGAAATACATAATCTGTGAAAATGTCAACTCTCTAGCTATCACGGTTCTTGAGATACAGCCTGGTGACAGACAGACTGACGGACGGACGGACGGACGGACGGACGGACAGCGAAGTCTTAGTAATAGGTCCCGTTTTACGCTTTGAGCACGGAACCCTAAAAAAGGGAAGAGAAATAGAGTAGTCAATGTCCGTAGCATAGATAACAATTTCAATGAAAATGAATGACACGTATCATGCCTGATGGAAAAAGTATTGGTTCACTTTACATAATCAGGAAGTTCAATAATGTACTTAGTAATAGTAATAGTAATAATGTTTATTGCAAACCATGGTATTTTACAAAGATGTTACAAAATAAAAATGTATCTCATGGACCCTGGTAGGGTATGACAATAGTTCTTAAAAACTAGTTTATATAAACTCTAGTGCATACATCTATTAGGCAAACTAATTATATTATTTAGTTCATAATAAAATCTATAGTTTTACATTATGATATTACAGAAGGTCATCATCCTGCAGGAACTCTGAGACCGAATAGTATGCTTTACTTAACTAGGTAAAACAAGAAAAATTGTTTAGGTGCAGTGCATTCAGCCAAGAAAGTAGTGCGCTTAAGTCTATTTAGCGACGCGTGCCTGTGTGCGTCAAATCGGACGTTTATTTTACTGTGGATGTGGTTTGGTTTTAGCTTACTTTGGCTCAAATCCGAGTTTTTCTCGATGAGTCTTCGTAATTTATTATCATTCCAGTGACGAGACTTCATTTTAGAACACTTTGCCAATTTTGGACCAAGTCAGTTATTCCAGGAAATGAAAGTACATGTTATGGCTCACTTCCGTTCTGATTCAGCGATGGAGTGCTCGGAAACTTCGTTAGAATTTGTAACTAAAATAAAATGGTTTCGTAACGTATTGAAACTAACTTTATGAACGGAAGTTACAGTTTTTTTAAATTTATAATGAGTCTGAATAAATGAGGGACATTTTACAAGCTTTATAACTTGCCTTGTGAGTTCGTCCGCAGTGCGGGTCAAGTCTGGCAAGTCAAAGACCAACTTCTCGTAGTCCAATAGAGTTGAAATATAGTCAACTTGTGTAGGTAAGTCACATAATGATACAATCATCATCATCATCAATGGCCTTTAAGTCTATTACAGACTATACAAGCAGTGTCAAGAAGGTAATAGACTTAGAATAATAACGCATAGAAACGCAGTTCACGCGCAACGGTGAGGCCACCAAAAGTAGGACATAAATGGCCCAGTACGCCGATCGGTGGAACAAAATTGGTGCGATTGTGTGCGTATTGGCGCGTGTAAATACGAGTTGATCACAACTACATGAATCCATTTTATGCCTCACGCTTGGCGCGTCGGCCGTGTGAAACAATCCTTCTAGGCGTTATTATTCTAAGGTAATAGACAATTTTACGTTTCTCATGGGTGTACACGCGGGAGCGGCATACACGACCGCAAGCTTGGCAGGTGTAATTTGCCCGACGCGAAGGTTACACGTTGATGTCCCTTAGCTCTCTTATCTGCGAGTTTCTTAAACCACGCTACATCGTGGATTTTCCGCCCGTCGAACAATAGTTTGCACCATTTATTCCTGTGATACAATATACCAGTTTACGGGCTGGAAGGGTAATTTAAGTTAGTATTTACCTCCTTAGCAACCACTCGTTTAAATAAATACAACAACCTGTCCATATTGCCCGGTTGCACAGAGGAAAGGACCCTGAGATACAGGGTGACCTAGTTCGGGTGTTCTAACCTCAAAGCAACCGAGCATACATAAAAGCTCACACAGATGTAGGTACTAGCAATAAGACAAGTACGAGTAGTATGTAAGGAAATTGTACCTACTGATTTAGTTATTACCCTTCAAATAAAATTCATTTTCTTTTTCACCATCGTCTGATGATGGAGACGGAAGGTACCCATAGTAACTCCTCAGTTACAAAGATAACCCCGTAGTATGTGGGGTCATTATAACGCTCTTCGAGTAAGTTGTTTATATATCTCTCTCGTCTGAGCGTTTTCCCGGTTGCATCTTCAGCTAGGTGCTTCAGAGCTCGAGGTCCGCTTTCCGGCATTTACTACTCCACTTCGCACAGGCTTGGGCATCCTCGGTTGTGAGACCATTGGCACGCATGTCATCCCGTTGTTGTCATCCGTTGTTCCCGCAGTTTATATTACTGTACAAAAACGTAAAGTGGGCGATCAAAAATTGTGCCAAAAAATATTTTTTAATACAGTTGCTCAAAAAGTGGTACTTTTTGTGGCTGCGTAGCGTGCGAGAAGCTCAATTTCTCGCACTAGTGCTTTTTACTTTTTAGTTCCAAACTATACTTTCGAAACGCAGTAATTTTATATTAGATTTTTTACTTGGAAATTATGAAATTAAAAACGCTTACGAATACTAGGAGTATTTATTTTTGATCGCGTTAGTATGAAAGTCATTTTTGAAGCTGAAAATGTACACATCTGTAGGTAGACCGCTTAAAACTACATTCCTCGCTTGCGCAGCGCGCGGGTGCAGGGGTTATGACGATAACGGGGTGCGGGCGCCGGGGTTTGCCTTCCGCACGTCGCCCGCAGCCCGTTATAGTCATACCCCTGCACCCGCGCGCCGCGCAGGCGAGGACCGAGTTAAACGGTCCACCTATAGGTACCAGGAGCGCATACGCAAGCAGAAGTTTCGATGCAGCCACTAACAGTTGAGATCGAGGTACAATAATATAAATTTATTTAAAGAATTCATTAATATATAAATGACGAATATTAATTTATTATTTTTTCGCAATTGTATTAAAAAACGTCGTTTACAATACGTGTGAAATGTCTTTTACCACTCGTACCGAGTCTTGCCACTCGCTTTCAGCTCGTGGCAAGATACCTCGGTACTAGTGGTAAAAAGACATTCTTTTCACACTAGTTGTAAAATGTACTATTTCACCTCACTAGCTCGGAAAGCCCATTTTTATTCTTTAAAAACAGATAGCAAAACTGCATTTTATCCACAAGAGTGCAAAGAATATTTGAAATCCGAACGTGTTATTAGTTACTTTTTTAAACATAATAACATGTAAAGGCCAGTCCAGACAGGACATTTTTCGCCCATCAGATTTATTTTATTTAGGAACCTTTTTTTGAATGTTTTATTATTTTTTTAAATGTTTTTAATTCTTTTTTTATTTTTTAAATGTTTTTTTTTGTTTTTTTAATCTTTTTTCTTTTTCTCCTTTTTAAAAATGTTGTTTCTCTTTTTAAATGTTTTGTTTCTTTTTGAATGTTTTTCTGATTTTTTTTTCTCTTTTTAATGTTTTTTTGGTCTTTTTTATACGTTTTTTTCTTTTTTTTTTAATCTTTTCTTCTTTTTTTAATGTTTTTTGAAATTCTATTTATTTTTTTGATGTTTTCGTCTACATTTTAATGATTTTTTTTATATTTTATTGATTTAAATGTGTTTATTAAAGGTTTTTATTATTTTTTCAACTTAAAAAAAAAAAAAAAAAATTTTAATGTTTTGTTTCTTTTTGATTTATTTTTGTGGTTTTTCTACTTTTTTCTTATTTTAAATGATTTTTTTTTGTTTTTTGTCTTTTTTTATCTTTTTTTTACGTTTTTTATCTTATTTTAATGTGTTTTGTAACTTTTTTTCTTTTATTATGTTTTTGTCTCTATTTGATTGCTGTTATTCTTTTTTCAATGTGTTTTGCTTTTTTCTCCTTTTTATAAATGTTGTTTCTCTTTTTAAATGTTTTGTTTCTTTTTGAATGTTTTTCTGTATTTTTTTCTCTTTTTAATGTTTTATTGGTCTTTTTTATACGTTTTTTTCTTTTTTTTTTAATCTTTTCTTCTTTTTTTAATGTTTTTTGAAATTCTATTTATTTTTTTGATGTTTTCGTCTACATTTTAATGTTTTTTTTTTTATATTTTATTGATTTAAATGTGTTTATTCAAGGTTTTTATTATTTTTTCAACTTAAAAAAAGAAACTATTTTTTTTTGAAATGTTTTGTTTCTTTTTGATTTATTTTTGTTTTTTCCACTTTTTTCTCTTTTTAATGATTTTTTTTTGTTTTTTGTCTTTTTTTATCTTTTTTTTACGTTTTTTATCTTATTTTAATGTTTTTTGTAACTTTTTTTCTTTTATTATGTTTTTGTCTCTATTTGATTGTGTTTTGCTTTTTTCTCATTTTTATAAATGTTTTGTTTCTTTTTGAATGTTTTTTTTTCTTTTTTGTTTTTTGGGTTTTTTCTTTTTTTTATACGTTTTTCCTTTTTTTTTAATGTTTATTTTATACTATTTCAAGGTTTTTTGAAATTCTCTTATATTTTTTTGATGTTTTTGCCATATTTTAATGATTTTTTTATTTGATTTATATGTTTTTTTTTTAAGGTTTTTTTCTTTTACCATATTTTTTATTTTATTTTTTTCCACTGTTCTCTTTTTACATGTTTCTTTTTTGTTTTTTTGTCTTTTTTACGTTTTTTTTCTTAATATAATGTTTTTTGTAACTTTTTTCTTTTTACATGTTGTTTTTTGTCTTTTTTTGTCTTTTTTACGTTTTTTTTCTTAATGTTATGTTTTTTGTAACTTTTTCTTTTTTATATGTTTTTGTCTCTATTTTATTGCTTCGTTTTTCTTTTATCAGTCTTTTTTAATGTTTTTTGAAATTATTTTTGCCTTTTTTAAAAGTGTTATTTATTTTGTTTCTCAATGTTTTTTCTCTTTTCCTCTTCATTAAATGTTTTTTTTTAATTTTGTAATATTTTGTTTCTTTTTACATGTTTTTTAATTTTTTTTCTCATTTTTAATGTCTATTTTAATTTACTTTTTTTTAATTTACTTTTTTGTTTTTTTTCCTCGCTTTAGTGAGGTGAAAAGATTTGTGTTACACACGGGTGCAAGTTATTTTGACGTCTCGTGTGTTGCAACACTCGCTACGCTCAGGATTCTATTTTTGAACCACTCGCTTCGCTCAGGATTCTATTTTTGAACCACTCGCTTCGCTCGTGGTTCAACCATAGAATCCATTCGCTAGCTCGTGGTTCAACCCTAGAATCCATTCGCTAGCTCGTGTTTCAATTTCACACTCGCGGTTAAAATACAACTTTGCACCCTTGTATAACAAATAACTATTACTTACAGGTGCCAAAGCCATTTAGCGAAGCCATAAGTTACAATTTTACAAGTCTAAACTTAGGCCCCTGTCTAAAGTTGTATCTTGTAGCCATTGACTTACTCATGTAGCTTCTTGAAACGGGTGATAGGTGTTAAGTAATCCAGTAACTTTGTCGCCTGAAAGTACGGGGTAGTTTGCGTCAAATCCGGTAGTTCTGATTTTTTGCAGACTTGTTTATGATGTTGGCCCAATGAATAAGCCAAGTTTTTGACATAAGCGCGCAACTACTTATGTCAAAAATCGAAAATACCGCGAAATTCCTAAAGGACTCGTGTTTAATAGAACCCTTTAAGGACGTTTTTAAACTAGACTAAATTTGTTACAATATGAGACTAGAACTGTCTCTATCAGGCCCCGTAGAATGGATGGCCTTATCACGCGACAAGTGACAGGATAGAGCATCCGTCCCTGGCTGACACCGTTCGATAGAACGAGACGACGCGCTTATCCTATCACTTATCGCGTGATAACGCCATCCATGCTACGGGGCCTGTAGACCCAATAGTTTCCAAGATAAAGCTTTTCAAAATTCATATTTTTTTCGTCATCAGCAATTTTTTGCAATATTTTAGACGTCGCTCTAGCGGGATGAAGTTCCAAGTACCCCCGACGGAGTATGCTAGTGTTGCGAAGTCAGACAAATTATAAACTTTGAAAGGTTTTATCTCGGAAACTATTGGGTCTAGAGAGACAATTCTAGTCTCATATTGTAGCAAATCTAGTCTACTTTAAAAACGTCCTGAGAAGGTACTATCAAAAAGTAGTCCTTTAGGGTTATAATAAAAACTTTCGCGGCATTTTCGATTTTTGACAAAGTTGCGTTCGGCGCTCGATGTCACAAACTTGGATTTATATATTGGGGCAACATCATAAACAAGTCTCGCTCTGGATGTATAAAATTACTGGATTATAAGGTAGGTATAGTTGAAATCATGATGCCCGACATTATACAAAACTGTAATTGAAATTTGAATCTAATAGCTTGAAAGGTAGAGTCGCTTTTCCAACGGATTACTATGATGCAACTCGGTCAACTCAAATAATTTTTAGAAAGTAAGTACGTGTTAGAGCTCGTTGGTACGATCTCAACAAGGCATCTTTCATTTGACGCTGGGTAAAAAAGTACATCCGGCAGCAAGAACTTGAACTAAAATATATTTTGAGCCTTGCAAATATACCTATGTAAGTAGGTACTACTGTTTAAAATAAACGGTGTTGGTACTCGTTTTGAAATCAATGTTATATTTGCTCATGTTATTCCTTATCTGGCTTACTGTTAGTACGAGTTTCATGATAACAATAAATGTAACCAAGATAAATCTCATTAATTTACTTAATTATACTAATGATTGTATGTAGGTACCAAGTGTTTTTTTCTAAAACATATATCAATCCTTAATTAGGTCGACAGTATATTTAATAGGGAACTTGCATCTTAATATTTTATTACGAAAAACAAAAGTATAATCCAGCATTAAAACAACTGTGGCATTAAAACTTTGTTATGATTTATTTTTCTGATGTTATATGCATTTGAAATCTGCGCGCGCCGGCACCCCCCGAAAACGCTCTATACTAAACGGGCTTATGCTATGACGTCACAGCATAGCCTTTACTATGGAGTAAATAAAATAAATAATAAATAAATAAATATTTGCGGACAATCTTACACAAATCAACCTAGTCCCAAACTAAGCATAGCTTGTACTATGGGTACTAGACGACGATATAGATACTTATATAGAGAAATAAATACTTAAATACATAGAAAACATCCATGACTCAGGAACAAATATTGCCCTTACCGGGATTCGAACCCAGGACCTCTTGCTTCGTAGGCACAGGGTCACTACCAACTAGGCTAAAGCGGTCGTCAAAATAAAAGAATAAGTAAGTCATTGCGATTATCTCCACAAATTTTACGTTTAAGTCTATACTTGTCATACAAAATATCATTTTCAATTTAATATTCTATGTAACTGTTACGTTATAGTCTGGGCTGATACAGGAGTGCCACAAAATCCTATCAGAGGTATGTAATAACAGCGACATAACCCTGCAATGGATCAAAGGGCACAGTAATTCACGCGGTAACGATGCAGTGGATGCACTGGCTAGAGAGGGTTCAGAGTCAAGAGCTGTAGGACCGGAACCCACAATTCCTCTACCCTCTGCATGGCTGCGGAGCACACTGCGACTAAACACCAAGGTAGAACACCAAAAACATTGGAACACCCTAGGAACCTGCAGGCAAACCAGGGAGGCCCTCCCGACAATCAACCCCGGATTGTCAAGGAAGCTAAAGCAGCTAAAGAGGCCGGCACTCCGTCTTCTGACAGGAGCTATAACTGGTCATGCACTACTAAACAAACACCTTTTTACTTTAGGTGTTACAGACAGTCCTCTCTGCAGAGCCTGCATGGAAGAGGACGAGACAGCCGCCCACGTCATCCTGACATGTCCTGGAGTGGCGGACTACAGGGCAAAGTACCTCGGAACACCGGGGTCACTACCGGAGGCCGTCGGCAACGTAAAGGGTCTGCTAGGCTTCCTGGTGGAACTGGGTTGGCACGAATAACAGTAGTGCCAAAACCCCTACGCAAAATAGGCGCATTTATGACGTCGAGTTGCGGAAACCCAGCCCGCGTACAACCTATAACCTATACGTTATAGTATCGAAAAAATAAAAAATAAATTTTCGTCATTTTAACGTTAGGTAAAACTAATAAAATCGTTTTTTTTTTCTTTTTTTTCTTTTGTATGATATCTCTACGATTTTCCGCATCGATTGAGTGCAATTTATTCGAAATTGAAGTCCCATGCAAGTTCCCCATTGTTAAACTTACTAGTATAAATAGTATTCAGGATAACCGGGCCGCGACAACTCTCATCCTGAAGGGTTTGAAATATGTCGCCTGTAGTGACATTTATAATTACATAATACTACCTACGTGAGTACCTACACTCAGTGTGTATATATACTTTAACTCATTTCAACTGGGCTCATGGATGGTTCTTTATTAGCCAGGTGTACAATGCAATCTGCTTTTGATTGCGGACGCGTGCCATTTTTGCAAGAAAAAGTTAAGCACCACATAAAATGTTCATTGTTTAATGAACTCTATTGTCTTACTCAATAGATTCAAAACGGAGTATAAGATAAAAAACCCGCTCCCGGAGAGCCAGGTATAAGGCGCTGTGTGTGGTATTTTATCTCGTAGCTAATTTGGAATCTATTGTAAAAGAAGATATAATTCATTATTCAATGAACATTTTACGTGGCGATAGCATCTTTTTTGCAAACTTTGGCACGTGTTCGCAAACAATGTCTATTCATTAGCTCAGTACAAAGGGCATTCATGAGCCCAGTTGAAATAAGTTAAAGTTATACCTAATTTTGTGTTTTGACGCTTAGAGACTGTATGCATCTCTATGATCATTAAAATTATAATTATTAATGTGTTATATACATCTCTGGGATATTAAATGATATAATTATTACTTTTTTTTAATTCTGATATTCTCTGATTTTCTTCTTGTTTTTTTGTAATATTGTTTTCATTTAATGACATTTAGTTTTGTTAAATTGAAACTTCCAAATAATTAATGTATTAAGATTTATTTTTATTGTTAATTATTGATTGACATGTATAAAAGTGCCCTTGTTGCCTATTTGCAGAATAAATGTTAGATTTTTGATTTTTTGTAGTAGGGCTACAAAAAATGAAAAATCTAACATTTATTACACTACCTGTGATAATTAGCAATAATATTTATTATATAATTATTACTAATAATAAATATACTTAATTATTTATTTATTGAAACTTTATTGCACAATACAAGAAAAAGTGCATATGCCGATACGGCATTCTCTACCAGGCCCCGTAGCATGGATGGCCTGGCCTTATCACGCGATAAGTGACAGGATAAGAGCGTCATCTCGTTCTATCGAACGGTGTTAGCCCGAGACGGATGCTACGGGGCCAGAAATCCGTTGGACTAAACAGAAACATTAAATAATGGAACTTCTTTACACAGTCGAGCCGATTTCAATACGCTTAAATCAAACGCGCACAATCAATAATTCATAAACCCTATAAAGGTAACTTTTGACTTCATTTCCTATCACCCTCCGGAAGCGCGTTCTGAGGGCGCGGTGCATATTGTATGATTAGGGCTCCATTCCGGAATAGGCAGCTGTCATATTGATATTAGATTGGAATCATACCGTTCTTTAATACAACAAGTTAAGCGACCTTTAGACCAAGCCAATTCTCGGGCCGTTCGAGATGATGTCTAGTCTTATACTGATAATCTCGATTGACGTAATCTCTATGAAAAATCTCACTAAAATGTCGAAGACAGCAATATTTCTTATGCTGGGCTATGATAGAGATCGTGTCGAAAGACGATCTCAACGTCTATTGCAACATGCGTTTCGTTTTTCTTGATTGTGTTAGTTTACAATCGATTATAAAATATGGGTTAAATTCGAACTAAGAGGATTTTTCGGTTCACTAATGTTTCCCAACTTACGTTTGGCAACCTGATTCATTTCGCATCTTTTCATTTCCCAACCTCTTAATATTTCTGAAACTGTTAAATATTGCAGGATTTTTATGAACTAACCTAACCTATAGGGTTCTATACGATGGCCCTGAAATAAATCCTGAAATATTTACAGTTTCAGAGTTTGGGAAATGAAAAGTTCCGAAATGAATCAGTTTTAAACGTTAGTTGCGAAAAGAAGGTGTTCCGGATTTTTCTTCATTCGAACTTAAGCCATGTCACTTTGACATAGAGTGCCCCTGCCATATACTAGTACAGCGTCGAGCACTGGGACGTTTACCTTATGTAATATTTAATCGTCGTCTAGTGCTTATAGGTATTACAAGATTTGTTTAGTCTGGGACTGAATCTATTTGTATACGTTATCTATTTATTTGTGTTGTTTTATTATGCAGGAAATTGCGACGTGGTAACGTGTTATTACCTATGGTTTGAAATAAATTAGTTTCTTATTCTATTTTCCTTTCCGTGGGTGTTGTGAAGAGACGACTAGGTACGGGATAGGGTTGAGGTGTGTTGATGGCGATGGGCTAGCAACCTGTCACTGTATCAAATTTTCTCTACCTTAAACCTAGAATAGCTAAAAGTGGCATTGAAGTCAAAATGCCACCTGCTCTTTTGGGAAACAAGCATAAAAAGTTTACAAAATTGTAACCCGACTAGGAAATAATTTGCTTTAAAAACAAAGTTTTAACCGACTTCAATTGAGTACTCCGCCAAACCACATGAACTTTTCCACATTTATTTTCCAATTTACCACATGAACTGATTTCCGAGAGCAAATACGTTGATTATTAGAGAAAATAACCAAATCGCTATAGGTATGTGGGCCGATAATATTTGAGGACTTCCGTCAATTCCTCAAGGATCTCAGTATCACCTTTGGCACTTCTTTGTTTGCTATTTCAACGGAATGATATCAGAATCGGTGACTTTGAAGTACATCATTGACAAGTTTCACAAGCCATCTGTGGTCTTCATCATCACTTCTACTTCACCAAATTTATGATTTCCGGATGTAAATACACGAGTTAAAATAGAAGACACCGAAATTACTACACGCGTGCCTAATATATTTGAGGAGTTCCCTCAATTCCTCATGGTTCCCATCATTCAACTGGAGTTTTGAAAGCAATGGGACCAACCTGGAAGCATATACTTTCAATTAAAAAAATAATGGTACGAATCGGTTAATAAATGACAAAGTTCTGAGGTAATACACATAAAAAAAAAATACAACCGAATTGAAAACCTCCTCCTTTTTTTTGAAGTTGGTTAAAAAGGCCATAATTTCGAAGCGATTGACATCTCATTTATCAATATCGGTTCAATATCTTACACACGTAAAACAAACATACCTCTAGACAGCTAAAATCATATCTTCATATCCCGTCTATTTGACTCTGCCGTAATCGTGCAAAAAGCCAATGATGTAATATAAAATATACGTAGATAAGTATGTTATAAGCGGTCCAAAAGTGGCACACTAAAACTTGGTCAAGTCGCACAGCTTGCCATAGTTTTGCGTCGTCAATGGAAACGCGTGCTGTCAGAATTTGGTGGCCATTTTTAAACACGGAATTTCGTATAGACAACATATCTACCTATTTTTTATATTAAATCGATTAACGATTCCAATCTAATACCAATACGTCAGTAATACCTCAGAATGGAGCCGTAGGTGTATAATTCGCGGCGCCAGGGGGCCGGGGGCCGCTTTACAGGGCGCCTAATTATCACTTACCAATAAGGGTGCATGTGGTTCAATATTACACGATAACATAACGTGGGACTTTGACTGCACGTTTGCTTTACCTAATTAATATCGATTATCTGGGGTTTTTTCGTGTTTAAAGGTAATAAGTCCCTATGCTCGACACCTTCATTCTAATAATTGACATCATATTGCTACTTTATTGCTATGAATAAAGATTGAAAATGCTAACTAGGGTCGTTTCGCCGGTAACGCGACCACCTTCGGTTGGCGACCACTTGACGGACTAGGCTGCTTCAATTAAAGATATTAACATTTCTACAAACCCAACAGAAAACTAATTAGTTATTAACTATTCTTGAATAGTGTCAGAATGAGAATAAATACACTTTAAAACCCAAAGCTTAATCCAAAGCAAGAAAAAATAAGCTCAATTCACACATTTCACACATTGCTTCCGAAAATTGTTGTGAATCTGTAAAAAAAATAACGCGACAGTTGGCGCGAAAACTTTAGTTACGTCACTTAATTTTATTATTATGCTGAAATTAGTTATTTGATTGCTTAAATGATTTAGCTATTGTAATAATTTCGTTGAAATTCGGCATATTATAAAAATAGATTTAAATAAAATGGGGTGGTCGCGTACCCAAAAAAATTATTACCAAAGAAGTCGGATAGCGACCACATCGTTTTTCTTTTTCTTTCCTTATGGATTCTTGCGGCACCCGCGATATTTAGCTTGGCAAGCCAATTGTGTCGGTAGGTATTTAAGCCGCGCCAATCCATGCTATGTCTATAGTAGGTATATGTAATATAATAATAATATATAATTATAAAATGAATAATTCATATGATTATATGATATGGTTATATTACAAATGCGAAAGTGTGTCTGTCTGTCTGTTACCTCTTCACGCTTAAACCGATGGACCGATTTTGATGAAATTTAGTATGGAGATAGTTTGAGTCCCGGGAAAAGACGTAGGATAGTTTTTATCCCCGAAATAATCCCCTAAGAGGCTGAAATAGGGGTTGAAATTTTGTATGGAGCTACGATATAAACGAGACATACGGACGGAGTCGTGGGCAGAAGCTAGTGTAGGTAAGTAGAATTTAATCTAAAAGTTACATAAAAGCTTGTAAAATGGTGGCGTTTAGATACCTACTATGAATGACATGTGTGACTGTAATAGCAATATATATAATAGCACTATGGTGTGAGCGAGATGGCGCGCCGTTTTCGATTATATTTTGCATTGACAAGCAATGTAAAGTAGATTTAGAAGAGTAACAATTTGTAGTAGTATAAGGGCAGTCAGGTCAAGTAGGTCCAACTTTGAGAAAGAGGTCAATCGTCGAATCCGACTCGGCTGGGCAGCGTTCGGGAAGCTACGCTATGGCACATCTTTTCGTCTAATATTCCGCAGTGTCTGAAGACGTGAGTCTTTGACCAGTGCGTGTTGCCAGTGATCACGTGTGGCACCGAAACGTGGTCGCTTCAGAAATCATAAGAAGCATCATAAGAAGGCTCAAAGTCACCCAAAGGGCAATGGAGAGAGGGCTATGCTCGGAGTTTCTCTGCGTGATCGCATCAGAAATGAGGCTATCCGCAGCATAACCAAGGTAATCGATATAGCCCTAAGCCGCTAAAGTTAAGTGGCAGTGGGCGGGGCACATTGCACGTAGAACCGATGGCCGTTGAGGCGGAAAGGTTCTCGAGTGGCGACCACGTACCGGAAGGCGCGGCGTGGGTAGGCCCCCCACAAGTTGACTGATGGCCTGGTAACGATCGCAGGAATCCGATGGATGCGGGTGGCGCAGAACCGGTCATTATGGCACTCTTTGGGGGAGGCCTATGTCCAGCAATGGACGTCTTTCGACTGATATGATGATGATGATGATGATGTATCGTTTTATTAACTACTTAAACACAATTTGCAAGAGTGGTCGCCAACTAGCTAACAGGTGGTCGCAAACCGACTAAAGCGGTCGCTATCCAGCGAATTCGCTATTTTGAAACCTTTTCCATATTTTTTCCTAATCTATGGATGAAAGTGCTATATTTTATTGTAGGTTTCAAAACTTGACTATACTCAGAACCTATACGAATACCATCTATTATGTGTGTACATTGAATAGGTATACATTTACTAATCTAAAGTGAGCAACTCGGCTAAGTGGTCGCTAACCGGCGATACGACCCTACTTACTGTAAATCAATTTTTGATTTTCGAGCGCTCGAAAATTAAATAAAAGTATCGATAGAATTGAATACGAGTGATCAATACCAATCGTTTTACAATTTTCTATCGCTATTTCGAAATAGCTTTTCATAATTTATGACAGTTTTTGAGTAAAGAGTCGAAAGCTGGAAAGTTAAAAATCGGTCCCCTGGGACCTTGGCAATTTTAACATAGGTGATTGAACCTGATTTTCATCTACCTAACATTTATAAAGTTAGCCCCCCCCCCCCCCCCCACACTACCGGCGTCTTGTGAGCGTTCCCATACAAAATGGTGCGTTGCGTCGACGCCGCGTCGACGCTCACAAGACGCCGGTAGTGTGGGGGGGCCTTAAATACAGCAGTTTTTTCCCTGTAATTAGTACGATTGTGCCATAGAGTATAGATCCGTGAAAAAAAACATCTCACAATTTCCCATTTGTATTAATATCTAGGTAGATATATTGTATGTAAGTACTTAGCGTGTTCATACTTTCGTTAGTCAGAACAAAACGGTGTTTTTAAACTGTATCGGTATACATAATCATAACTATTATCATATCAACGTCTGTTGAAATGTGAACAGACTGACATTTTCAGGCTTTTGTTTTCAGGTAGGTAAACTTCTTAAACTTTTGAACCTATTGACATTTTTAAAGTTCTCAACCTTTTAATTCACTAAAATGCCGTTCGAGTTTGACCTTTCAATGCAGTTTCTACAATGAAGTACTCGTAATAATAGTATTGGCGACTTTCCGTTTTTAAGTGGTTCGATTTCCATACAAAACATATAGTTAGTTTTCCCAAAGTATCACGTCACAAACTAATTTCTCAAGTGATTCTAGTTTAAGTATACAAGTTTATTCTAGGAAAGGGGTTCTTTTTCGCGCTAATCGAAATCCAATTTATGAAAGTTTATTACATAAGTTTCTTAAAATATCACGCCGTTAGCCTGCAAATGTCAAAAGACGTTTTGTGTGGAAATAGAAGAACCACCTTATTAACTTTCATTCTCTCTTTTATCCCTTTGGAAATTGATTTTTGCTATAAAACATATTCTATGTTTTAATCCAGGCCGTCACATGAAGTCTAGATATTCAAGCTTTTTATTTTATTTTATTTCTCATTAACCAACGCATCTGGCCGTAAAGTATCTGAAAATTGTTTGTGAAAGGAATAAAAATATGACGGAAAAAGGTAAGGTAGTTATAGGTACCCTGTCAAATAAATAATAGCAAACATTTTCTTTCCATTGTTTACTAACGGAAAGTCGATCGTAACATTCGTAACATTTACTATCAATGAAAAACGAGACGGGGAAAATGCTACGTGTAAAATGTACAAAACGAGTTAACAGTGATAACGCTGATAATTAACGGTTATTTTCTCTCAATGCACACCTTCTCGTATAGAGACCCCTCCCCAGGCCTGATGCTACTAATGGCAACCCTAGCCTTAGCTATAGGCTTTAAATGATAATTACTTGTTACCTGTCGCAATCATTCAAGGTAGACAGGTACTTATCGTTTGTCCGAATTTTCATTTCGGCAAAAAGCCGTTATATTCCGAATTAATGAAATTTTGAGGATTATTATTATACAAACCTAACCTAGCCTAATACACGACAAGTGATCAAAAATAATCAAAGACAAAAAAACTTTCGTCGATCGTCATTTAGGAAATGAAATTTAGTGATTGTGATGGGATACCATAATGATTGTGTTGTCGTACATTACCTACGTCTTACGATGGTAAATAACATTTAACATTTTCGATAACCGTTGTATATTATTGTTACAGAAAATGCGAAAAAGGCGCCGGCACACCGGACTGCGTGGCGGCGGGCAGCCGGCTGCGCGGGAGCATGGGCTCGCGGCCGCCGGCGCGCTTCTGGCCACAGCTCTGGGCAACCACCGTGCGAAACCTGCTGCTCAAGAAGAGGGACACCAGGAAGACGTTAGCTGTAAGTCTTGGACACATGAGCTTGTTGCTTTCAGAAATCGGCTGGAAAATAGTAATATTAATCCTGGTCTACGGCACCAAATTGTAACGTCCCACCATTACGCATTGCATGACATAAGGTACTTGACAAGTTATATTAGTTTTAAGTAAGTCTATCAAACCTTTGACATTTTTATTTATAATTACAATGAATCAATATTTCACTCAACGACCTCTGAAATAAATGTACTTAATTACATGAATAAGCATGCATGTTTTATATTTTGTGACGTTATTGCATCCAAATTAAAAATGAAATGAAATGAAATGTGAATACAGTTTGTAAGATATTTGCAATGCCCTAACGGGGTACCAGTGCCTCTTGCTTTGCAACCAACATCTACCTATGTAATTTAATGTATCTGATTTCGCATGACATGAATATGAATATCAGATTGAAGAATTGCAACACATGGGATGCTTACAGTAAGTAACAATCGAGATCTATGCAAACAAATTGAAATAGTTATCATTGCTATGAGGCTGTCGCTCTAGAGTGACACGCAAAAACAGGTGCTCTTCAGCTAAAAACGTAGGTTATGGTCTATTTAGCATACAAATAATAATAAATAAATAATAAATAAATAAAGTACAAAATAGTTAATTTTACTTTTTCACACGTTTTAAAAACAAACAAGGTTGGAACCTTCCATTAAGCATTATAGTATGCTTGTATCGGCATGCTACTTTATAATCAGTGGCAATGGTTCTCAGCTTTGTGGCATTTGAACACCGTTGTCTGAATCTGAGAGAGAGGGAGACAGCCGGCTTCGCGGCAGCATGGGCTCGCGGCAGCTGCACCGCTTCTGGCCCCAGCTCTGGGCCACCACTGTACGCAACCTGCTGCAGAAGACGAGGGCTACCAGGAAGACGTTAGCTATAAGTAGGGACGACAAATGAGTGGTAATTGCTCCGGACTCTTTAGAAATCGATTAATACGAGTAATACGAGTATCTATGCTGATCTATGGCACCAAATTGTAAAAATTCAAATTCAAATATTTGTAACGAATCGCCATTATTAGATTGAAGAATTAAAACACGTGGCACGCTCTTAGTGATCCTCAACCGCAAATCCTTAGTATTTAGTAGTTTGCTTGTAGTCTTGTAATAATCATCAAGTCTGTGTCAAGAACTCTACATTAAAAAATAATGGGTGCCCAACTTACGTTTGCATGGTTAACATATTCGCTGCCGGAGCATGGGGGGCCTAACCAAAATATATGAACATGAAGCACAGAGGAGGCACTGAACTTCTTATGGTTGATATTAACGTGGTACAACTCTAGCATTCAATAGAAACCTTTATGGCCAGTGTTGCCAGTTTAGAGTAAAATTGTAAGTTACGTGTTACATTACAACTAGGGCCCGATCAATTCTGATGCCACCGATATCAGCATCTGATTGATGAATAATAATGTGGCTCTCTTAATAACTTTCCATTAAAAGTAGTAAGATTTGAGATATAGGTTTTTACTTGGCTTATACTCGTCGTTTATTCGCAGGAGGTACTAGTACCACTATACTCGCTGGGCGTGCTGATATTCCTGAAGATGCTGGTGCCGAACCCCAACTTCCCCGAGGTTAGCAAGCCGGGCCGGACGCTGCGGGTCCACTACGACGCCTTCCCTGCCAACCACTCGGTCGCTGTCGTCGCGGATTGGCTCAACGATAATGGCACGGAGGTGAGTGTACAACACAAGTAACGTGTGGATTGCACCAAACCGTCTTTAATCGTAAGCGGTCTTCGTTTAAAATTGAATGTTAGGAAGAGATATTTAACGTTGATCTGATAATCGTGCTCATCACACAAATAAATGCCCTTGCCGGGATTCGAACCCAGGACCTCTTGCTTCGTAGGCAGCGTCACTACCAACTAGGCTAACCGGTCGTCAGTTGGTTCAATGAAACAAATGCGAAACGAACACTAACCATGATGAAACTGGACGATGGGAGAATTTCGCATTTACGTATCGTCGGTGCATGTTATTTATCGCTGTAGAAAAAATATCTAGGTACCAGTTACTTACTGAAGTCTGTAAAGTATTGAAATAACGTAGGCTTCGTGCATTTGGTTGCTAGCCAAAAAGCTCTGAACTCTATTTTCGTTGTATGCAGTCCGATCTACCCATTTTCAAGCGTAGGACGTTGTCACAGCAGTTCTTTACTAATGTTTTCAAGCGATACCTTAGATGTTTACGGAATAAATACACACACGGGTCATCATTACCGAAACTTCCAGCAACTCAATGCTGCTCTACCAATTGATTTTCAGGATTTCCTCGAAGAGCTGAACGAGATGCTGCTCGAATCCCACCAGCAGCCGATCCGATGGGTCCACTATAACAACACCACGGACCTAAACGATGCGTATCACAGCGACGCGCGCAACTTCCCCATCGCCGTTATATTCCACACCGACCCTACCAGCTTTGAGGAACCCCTCAGGTAAAATAAACTGTCTCAGAGAAGCTACCGATGGAAAATATACCCAAATACTCATTATTACTTCTCAATTAAGATGAGTGCTAAACCAGTAATCGCGTTTCTTTAATTATGTACTTAATAGTTTTAACCATCCTCTTCCATACGCCTCCTAGCAAGAATCACAGCAGATTTACAAACATAACTTTACTCGTCTGTCCCCAGATACACGATCCGCACAAACCCCTCCAACTTTGGAACTCCTTCAACGCGGACGCTCTACACGTCCCCCGCCATGTGCCGCGAGCTCCCTGCGAAGGGTGACTGGTCGTCCGACTGGTCGCGCGGGGGACAGCTGATCCCACTGTCGGAGATGCACAGAGAAGACACATGCCCTGTGCTGCAGTATTACTACTCAGGCTTCTTGGCGCTGCAAACGTTAATAGATTTTACGAAGATCAAGGTAGGATATTTTCTAGATACACGGCCTGCATAAACCCTTCCAACTTAGGGACTACCTCAATACGGACGCTCTACACCTCCCCCCATTTCTGTTCATAGTTTTATCTCACTACTCCTCTCTTCAATATTGATGGTTACTCCAGAAAGGCTTCTTTAGGGAAGATTCTTGTTAGAAAACCGTAGAAATTCTACAGGCTCTCGAAATCATAAAACACAATAAACACCAGAATAATATCCAACAGGCTGAGTTAGGTGCTTTCAGGAACAAAATCTTAGAGTCCCTTCTTTACCTTTCAGCTGGACACTGGCACCCCGTTCCCCCCGCCTCGCGTAGACCTCACCCAGTTCCCGAAACGTCAGCATACCGGGGACTGGCTCGTCATCTTCCGCGTCATCATGCCCATGTATATGGTGATGACGCTCAGTCAGTTCATCACGTATCTGCTAATGTTCGTCGTCAGCGAGAAGGAGAAGAAGATTAGGGAGGGCATGAGGATCATGGGGTTGAAGGACTCTGTTTACTGGTGAGTTGATGACGAGTTCTGAATAAATTAAAACTCTTGAGTATTCGATCAGAAAAACATGGTAACTAATCAGTTAAGAATATAGGATATAGATAGGATCAAAGAGGATTTAGTTTTTATGTTATATTTTTACAGGGCATCCTGGTTCCTGATCTACGCAGTCTTCGTAACTGTTCTATCAGTATTTAGCACCGTTCTGCTGTTTGCTTTGAAAGTAAGTTAATGCTGTAAATGCAAAATATATCACAATTGAGTTGGCTCCGTCGGCATATGAATGACTATTCTAACATGTGCTTAATTAAGGAAACTTTATAACACATCGGATTTTCTTTTTTAAAGAAACTGCTTCTTACATGTTACCCTAGGTACCCCTTTCTTTGTTAAAAAGGCTGCTTCTTACATGGTGTGGCAAATATTGCTCATCTTTTTATGTGGGTGGCAGAATATCTCACAGGAAGCTACTTACATCCAAATTTAATTAATTCGGGGTTCTCTTCCAGGTGTTCCAGCATTCGTCTTACATCCTAATTTTCCTGTTGATGCTGCTTTTTGGTTTCACCATTATCACTTTTGCGTTTATGCTCACGCCTTTCTTCGACAAGGCCAGGGTAAGTTATACTCTTAAGTTCAAGTTCAAGTTCAAGTTATTTATTGCATCATGTTGTTTACAAAGGTCTTAATTTCTAATACATATTTGCATTAAAAGTATCAAACATGAACCCTGCTAGGGCGTTGCATTCTTATGGCTACCTATACATAAAATACAATACAATATATCCCTTAAAATAACTAACATTACTTACGAGTATCTATTAGGTACTCTTCAGTTGAATAGTAGCATTTTTTAATTAAGTACGTCTTTAACTGTGTCTTAAGTTTATATACGTTATTTTCGTTTTTAAATGCGGTAGGTAAGCTATTATGCAGTTTTGCACACATTGCAAAAGGACCGGAGTGAACCATTTGCAATTTTGAAGTTGGCCTTTGTAATTCAGTTCGTGGACGTAAATTGGTGGGGCGGGAATATTGTGGGAATAGGTGCATGTTCTTTTTTACAAAAATGCATGCTTCCAGTATGTATACTGACGGCAAGGTCAGCATTTTTTTCTCTGCAAAGTGCGCCTTGCAGCTTTCCCGCATACCTATATTGTTTATTATTCTAAGGCACCGCTTTTGCATCCTAAATAAATGTATAAAATCTACACTATTTCCCCACAAGACGATGCCATATGTCAACCAAGAGTGGGCATAGGCATAATACGCGCTAGTGGCAGTTTTAGCATTTGTACATACTTTTAGTTTATGAAGTGCATAAGTAAACCTGTTTAGTTTGGCCGTTATGTTATTAAGATGTTCTTTCCAATTAATTGCCGTATCAATAGTGATGCCTAGTAGGGGGAAAGTTTCTACGTGCTCTAACGGGATGCCTTCAAAACAATAGTCCATTTTAATTGCTCTTCGTTGGTGTGGCTTATAAGGCTTAAGGTAAGGCTTAATTGTGTGCCAAGTCACAATACATACTCAAAATTCCTGTGAAGTCTTTAACAAGTGAAATTTGGATTAGAACACAACACACAACGTCTATAGAACCGATTAACCTGACTGACTGCAACAGGTATACTTATCTAAAACTTATTTGGTATTCAGACGGCTGGAATCCTGGGCAGCTTCGCAGTAAACCTGATGAGCGGGCTGTACTTCATCCAGGTCTTCGTGTCTAACGCCGACTCGCTGGCCTTCTGGTTCGTGTCGCTCATCAGCTCTAGCTGTTACGCGCTCGCTATGGATAAAGTGAGTAATTAAGACCCTTGAAATTTCAAGTTTCCCTCCATTTTTTGTTAGAACTTCATCATCATCATCATATCACTCGAAGACGTCCACTGCTGCACATAGGGCTCTTGATTTGTTAGAACTTAACTGTAAAGAATCTCATTTTCCATTAGATTTGTTCAGTTAATATCATACCACGTTTTACAGTCTGTGTCTGTTTAGCTCATGTATTACGACGTTTCGTGTTCCAGGCGCTAGTCTTAGACATGGCTGGACAGGGCGTGACCTGGGATAACCTGTGGAGTGGGCCTGGAGTGCCGTTTGGTGGCAGCCTCATCATGATGGCTGTCGACACAGTACTGTATGCTCTCTTCGCGTACTGGCTCGATGCAGTCATGCCCAGTAAGTCACCAGTGACACATGGGGGAGAATGTGACGGGACAACCTGTGGAGCGGGCGTAAAGCAGTCATATCATGATGTTTGTCTGTTTTTGGAAAATAATCGATATTCCCACTTTCCCCCACTATCACCTGTTATTTTTCCTTCCCCAACTCACTCTCGCTTTTTAAGTCTCTACAGCCTCTAGTTCTCTCGTCGAGGTCCATCTCTTTTTATTTTTTTCTTATCACCCTGCCTTTCTTTCCAGGCTTTCTTTTTACTCTGTCTTTATCAGCAAGAGGTGGACTAAGGAAAATATCATATTCCGTTGAAAAAATTAGTTCTGTAGTTTATTTTTGGGAGGACAGTTCAATATAACTTTCAAAGTCCCATCAAGTGATTCTGCTCTTTTATTCAATTAGGACCTTAGAACAATTTTGTCATAATGTCATAGCATAAATAACTGTGAAAGAGCCCATGTGGCCAACTTACAGAATAAACATTTGATTTTGATTTTGAACTACCTGGCCCCGAAGTGCCTGGCCTTATAACGCGATAAGTGACAATATAAGAGCGTCGTCTCGTTCTATTGAACGGTGTCAGCCAGTGACGGATGCTCTATGTTGTCACTTATCGCATGATCCATGCTACGGGGCCTGGTTATCTGAACGCTTTCATTAATTGCTTGGCGGCTGTATGTCTATAGATCCCTTTGCCGAAGTTCATTCTTGTTATAGCTCGCCCACTAGATTGAACTGAGTATCCACACTTATAGGTGTTCTCCATGCTTATAGGTGTGGTTCCTTATGTTCTCACCTTCACCTTGTTTCACCTTGTACCTTCTTCTAGGTGAATACGGCATAAAACAGAAGCCTTGGTTCTGCCTGCTGCCTTCCTATTGGCTCGGCAGTAGGCGCGGGCGCGTCTCTGCCGTACACTTCCACTCCAATGGTGACACGCTACACAACAAGGATATTGAGCCAGTGCCCAGGTACTTAAGTGACAACTAAGTCGTAATATCGCCATTATGTTGAGTTTGTCAAACATTATGAGTGTCTGCGCTAAGATATTACTAAAACCAAAACAAACGAAAACAGTAGGTATATCTGCCTGTTTACTTCTGTAACGCCTCTTCCAAACGCATTAGTAAACTGTTTAGATTAGCGCATATGTATGAAAATGCTTTACCGAATGATCTTCTTACAGAGAACTCCAAGACAAAGAAGCCATCCGCATCGTGGGTCTTCAGAAGTCCTTCCGGCACTGCCGCCGGCCCGAGATCAAGGCCATAGACAACATAGAGCTAAGCATATACGAGGGGCAGATCACGGCAGTGCTGGGGCATAATGGTGCTGGGAAGTCTACCCTGTTTAACATACTGACTGGGCTGACTGCTCCCACGGCGGGCACTGCGTATGTTTATGGATTGGATGTCAGGTAAGAATTCAAGGTTTGCTACTAATATATTATTACTACCGTCTTAACGCTTTCTACTATATGTCCACAGAACCCGACTGCGTTTAGCGTATTTTAATGCCCTTGGGCAAAATTGGGCCTTGAACAAACATAAATAATAACACTACTAAGGGCGGGTTCCACCAACTTACGATTGCAGACCGCTCAACGATAAATATGACGCCGGCAGGTGTCATTTCATAGAATCATGTTTAACTTTTAATGTTTAATTCTTCGCAAATAGGTTCTACGTGTTTTACAATTTATATTAATTGTAGTACATACTCGTAAACAAGACTCCGCCAAAAGGGTTGATGGTAAATGCTATTGAGCATTAGGTATGGGCGGTAACTTTTAGGCAGTCATCATCATCATCATATCAGCCGAAAGACGTCCACTGCTGGACATAGGCCACCCCCAAAGACAGTTTAGGCACCTCCCTGTCACTCGTCATCTCGTCACTTACTTCTTTCCTCTTCATATCCTCTCTCACACAGTCCATCCACCTTTTCCTTGGCCTACCTCGTTGCTTCCATCCCTCCACGTTCATACCTAACACTCTTTTGGTCACATGACTGTCATCCCTCCGCATAATATGCCCATACCACGCAAGGCGATGCATGGGATCTCAATTTGTCGATGATAGGTGCTACTTTCAGGCTTCCTCTAATATAAGACAGTTTAGGCAGTGTTCGAGTTTAATTAATAAAGCTCTGATTAAGGTGCTAAGTGTACGCTAGTTTTACCTCGCTATTAACATGTCGTGAGTTCACCAGAGATCCGAACGACATGCA
Organism: Epinotia brunnichana; assembly: GCA_963854355.1. Taxonomy (NCBI): domain Eukaryota; kingdom Metazoa; phylum Arthropoda; class Insecta; order Lepidoptera; family Tortricidae; genus Epinotia; species Epinotia brunnichana. The sequence continues at coordinate 22,694,495 of OY977954.1, forward strand.
CGAGATCCGGCAGATGATCGGCGTGTGTCCTCAGCAAGATGTCCTGTTCGACTTGCTCACAGTACGGGAACACCTCCAGTTCTTTGCGGCAGTCAAGGTGAGTCCCAAGCTCCCAACCATATATGCCTCAAACCCACTCCGCTCAATAAGCTATACCCTCTAGCGGGAATTGCGCCGCCGGAGGCCCGCAGAGAGGTGTCGTGCAGCGTCGAAAAGCTGAAGCAGGAACAAGACCCAAGGCAACCTCTTCACGGCCATAAACTACCACCGTCCCGCCTAAAGAGCCGCAGGAGCTTTATGCGGTACGCAGTCCCAGAAACGGCTTACACACTGGCAAAATACTCAAGCCCCCCCTGAAGATTATGTTCGCCCCGCTGAGAAGCTTCCCGCCGGGCATAATCAGCCATGGCCGATCTGGAAATCCTTAAATAGATTGCGTTACCAGGTCAGTCGCAGCAAGGAGAACATGCTGAAGTGGGGCGCCTTAAGTAGCTCAGTCGGCCAATGTCCGTGTCGTGAGGTTCCACAAACAATGGAGCACATGTTGTCTTGCCCAGCGTGCCCACACACCTGCTCTAAGCAAGACTTTCGAGACGCGACAGACAGGGCGATAAGTGTCGCCACCTTCTGGTCCGCACAATTTGAAGCTATCGACACGAGAAGAAGAAGAACCATATATGATAGCATATCCGCCGAAAGACGTTCACTGCTAGACATAGGCATCCCCCAAAGAGTGCCACAGTAACCGGTACTACACCTCCCGCAGCACCCGCGTATTCGGTTCCATCCAATGAGGAGATGTCCACTGCTAAACATATTATGTTACACAATTTCCCCGAAATTTTTCACAACAAATGATCGTGTTCCTTTTCTACTGTCTTTTGGTCTCTTTTACTCAGAGGGACAACATCGTTCGTTTATATTTTCTGATTGCATGAGCGAAAGTAACAACTCTTACCAATCCTCATCAGTCATCACTAATCTAAAGCACTTTTGGCATGTCTAAAGACGACTTGGGTGCTAGTTTATTGTATTATAAGTATTATTATAATTCCACCACGGAACAGAAAAGTGATTAACCAATGTTGTCGTTCCCAGGGTATACCTCGCAACCGGCAAAGCGAAGAGATCAACAAGGCAATGAGCGATGTCGGTCTCTCTGAGCAGGCCAGCGTTTTCTCCAAACATCTGTCTGGGGGACAGAAGAGAAAGCTCAGCATCGCTATTGCCTGCATTGGAGATCCAAAGGTGACTTGATTGTATACTTTGTACAGCCATTTAGTTATGATTTTAACACCCTCGATCATTATTGTCATCTGGTGGGATGGTGTTCGAATTTTTAGTTTCCCTAATTAGCTGTATTGTAACTCCAGCAGCCTCGGCATTCCGAAGGTTAAATGTAAATGATGAACTCGTAACATCATATTGAAACCGATTATTTTATCATTTAATTGAATTTCTTAGATAATAATCCTGGACGAGCCGACAGCTGGCGTGGACCCAGTGTCTCGGAGGCAAACATGGCGCATCTTGCAGCGGGCAAAGAAAGGCAAGGTTCTTCTGCTGACAACACACTTCATGGACGAAGCCGATATCCTGGGCGATCGGAAAGCGGTCATTAGTAAAGGCAGGGTGAGTATAATAAGTTTCTGTCAAAAATTTCGTTTTTGGTACAAGTTTTTACTGCCGACTTTACTTTTCTGCATACCATCATCAAGTACTCATTGAGACGATTCTAACGAACCCAAACTCGATGGGGTTGGTCGTTTTATTGCGGAGTTCCTATGGCCACCTTCCAGTTCCAGCATCAGATCAGCTCCAAGTCATCATAATATTGCATTGTCATTCGATTTACATATGCTTGCAAAATTTCAGCTCAATTGGATAACGGGAAGTGAATGAAAAATGGATTGCAAATTTTGACGGACAACTTACATATTTACATACTTACATATTTACATACATACGAACAGTGCAAGTTAATATAAAGCTTGTAAAAAGAGTAATTAATCTTTTAAGATGATATTGATGTTGTGGTCGGCTTTTGCAAATTATTGAATGCTTTCTTTTGTTTTGTTATAGGTGCGGTGCGCAGGCACATCATTATTTCTAAAGAACAAATTTGGAATAGGATATCACCTCACACTAGTGTTAGATGGTAAGTATTTATAATCTTACTTATAATTATGTTTCTGGGGCCATACTAATTATAACAGCCAACACTAATTCTCAATTCTACCCTAAAAGTCATAGATTTTGAGACTGATAAATTCCAAACGGCGTGCTGAATGAAGTTCTTACACTTCATATGATATTAAATTGTGTGTTTGACCTTCTCAGGTGCGTGTCGTGAGCATCAAATAACACGCCTGGTCCGTGGGCACGTGCCCCGCGCCGAGAAGGCTCGTCGACACGGGCGCGAGCTGTCATATATCCTACCGCACTACGCTGTGCACCTGTTCCCGCCGCTTTTCCTGGCTATTGAGCAGGAGATACGGGAGAAGACTAACAGATTAGGTATTTATTATTTAGTTCTTTACATATATTCAATAACGCTACTGTCAATGGTGGATTACTAACCATCCTTATGATTTATCCACACAGTAGAAGAAGAGATAAGAGAGAAGATTAACTTTGTCTTAGTCACAAAGCGATGCTTAACAGTCCTGAACATGTGTTTTTCTTCATTTTAACTGGTTGATCGAAAACAATTTCTTACCTGCCTGGAGTTACTTTCAAGCCCTGTGGTACACTTGACCGGCTTCGTTCTCTGGATACCTCGGCCCTATTTCGCCCTATTTCACGTTTAAACCGCTGAGCCTATTTAGAAGAAATTTAGTATGGAGATGGTTTGAGGTCCTGGAAATGATATAGGATAGTTTTCATCACGGAATTCATTCCTGAGAGAGGTGGCATAGTTAATGCAGTTTGTACAGGTATAGTACTATTACCCTTAAGGCGATTAACGAGTATACGCGGGCGAAGTCGCGGGCAAAAGCTGGCAATAAATATACTATACTCTTCCAGGAGTGACAAGCTATGGCGTCTCCATGACGACGCTGGAAGAGGTGTTTCTCAGCCTGGAGGGCGAGAACGCCGAAGAGATCGAGGCAGTCGAAGGCGTGTCTTCCGTGAAGCTGGTGCGAGCCCGCGCCCTGTCCAGGAGCTTGTCGTTGCAGAGCAAGACTTTAAGTTATCAGGTAAGGTAACTTGAAGCTTCCTGAAACAGGCCGCGCTGTTCGTCGATATGCTCTTTTGGCTAACCTAACCTCTTCTATTGCACAGGAGCTGAACGACAAGGACAACCAAAAGGCGACATCTCTGCCAGCACCTGCGTCGCACGCACTGCACTCAACAACGCACGGCGTCGAACACGTCAAGGTAAACACGTCACACCTGGCCATCATCATCATCATCCTAGCGTTATTCCCGGTTGTGCCCCTAAAGGATCCCGGGGTCCGCTTTGACACCTAATCCCAAGATATGGCATAGGCACTAGTTTTACGAAAGCGACTGCCATCTGACCTTCCAACCCAGAGGGAAAACTAGACCTTATTGGTATTAGAACGGTTTCCTCACGATGTTTTCCTTCACCGAAAAGCTAACGGTAAATATTCCGTACATAAGTTCCGAAAAACTCATTGGTACGAACTGGGATTCGCAGCCACGACCGCCGCTTGGCAGCCGCATGCCTGAACCACTAGGCTACCGTAGCTTTCGTCACACCTGGCCATAAAGTGACAATTACATCCCACTAGTTCCCGAAAGGCATAAAACCGCCATTCCGCAGAAAATTAGGCTATTGAAATGACTAATAACCACACACAGTTTTTGCTCCTTACAAAAACCAAGATTTCACATTTATAAGTATAGTCACAATATTTATAAATATTACGCTTAAGTTACAATATCTTAAATAATATTTTTTGTAGGCGTTAATCACAGTTTTTGAGTGTCCCGTTAACTTACTCGTATTTCAATACAGGTGACCCCAGAGGCCCCAATATCGGTGGAAACATTGGGCGAGGTGGTGAAGACCAACCCCTCGCGCTGGCGGACGTTCTGCGCCCTGGTGTATATCCGCACGGTGCGCATGATCCGCGACCCGTACAAGCTGTACGTCATGATCTTCATGCCGATCAGTAAGTTCACCTCTTTTTCATCATCGTCATAACGAAAACATTTTGTGGACCGATAACCAGCACGAACCTTGGCTTGCAAATCTTGCAATGCCCAATGGTACGGATTTCATCATCATCATCATCATATCAGCCGAAAGACGTCCACTGCTGGACATAGGCTTCCCCCAAAGAGTGCCACAATGGCCAGTCCTGCGCCACCCGCATCCAGCGGACTCCCGCGACCTTTACCAGGTCATCAGTCCACCTTGGGGAAGGGCCTACCCACGCCGCGCCTTCCGGTACGTGGTCGCCACTCGAGAACCTTTCCGCCCCAAACCAAAACTGTTCAGCGCTGCACTGGAAGACGTTTTCAAGACTCTGGACTGGAGAAGGTTAGGCATCAACATCAACGGCGAGTACATCACTCACTTTCGGTTTGCTGATGATATAGTTGTCTTGGCTGAGACCATGGAGGACTTGAGTACTATGCTCGATGACCTCAGTAAAGTTTCCGAGCGAGTTGGTCTAAGGATGAACATGAATAAGACGAAGATCATGTCAAACGTCCATGTAGTACCAACTCCCATTTCAATCGGACACTTTACGCTCGAAGTTGTAGACGATTATGTATACCTAGGACAGACTGTCCAGTTAGGTAGGTCCAACTTCGAGAAAGAGGTCAATCGTCGAATCCGACTCGGCTGGGCAGCATTCAGGAAGCTACGGCACATCTTTTCGTCCAATATTCCGCAGTGTCTCAAGACGAGAGTCTTTGACCAGTGTGTGTTGCCAGTGATGACATATGGCACGGAAACGTGGTCGCTTACTAAGGGCCTCATAAGAAGGCTCAAAGTCACTCAAAGGGCAATGGAGAGGGCTATGCTGGGAGTTACTCTACGCGATCGCATCAGAAATGAGGCTGTCCGCAGCAGAACCAAGGTACGGATTTATCAAGCTACAATGCTTTCAACAGCACAAATAATCCTCGACATATTCCACGACCTGTACCTGTATTTAAAGTTAAGATACTGCCGAACTATTAAATTGTAAATCAGCACTGTTTTGTATAAGTAAAGTTGTTTACTGTTGGGTAATTTTAATAATTCATTTTAATATTTAATTTAATCATATTTAAATATTTTTGTTTTAAAAAGTATTATGTATAAGTACTATAGATAATATTGTTGTGTACCTTGTTCGTGATCTCACGGAAAATTAATCATAGTTATGTACTCCTCAATTGTCGTACGTATTAGATATAATACAGTTAAACACTATGTACTTTTAATGAATGTTTAACATTATGTATGATGTGGATGTGATTAATAAGTAATCATCATCATATCAGCCGAAAGACGTGCTGCAAAGACCGATCTGCTGCAGTCAACTGTCCCATCCTAATTGTGGTGAGAATTTCCTTCGTTCGTAAATTTTGTTTTATTTTCCAGTATCGTGCGCCCTCGGTCTCTACATCAAGTCAAGGCAGATAGTGTTCTTCCGGATGCAGCCCCTTAAGCTGGACCCTTATGCCTATTACAATAAGACTCCGATCGCCTTGTTCAGTGAGCAGAACAACACTAGAGACCTTTTGGATTTGAGGAGTTCTTTGGAAACCTTAGGAGCCGTTCCGGTTATAGGTAAGTCATCTTGTTACGTATTGTTCATAAGTAATTTAATTGTTCCATCCTACCAAAATTTATCCATCAAAATACTTATGCGATCACTCGGTGTCAATGGAACAATTATGATATGCCACAGTCATAGTACAATAATATTTTCAATGTCCAGGGTATGACGGCAACTTCTCAAGTCTCCTAAAAATGGAGAATTTCGGGGCATTCAGCGTGAGAGACAGCGTGATCCCTTACGGGAAGATGATGGCCTACTACAACAGCACGCTGACCCACGGGCTGCCCATCATCATCAATCTCCTCGACAATAGTATATTTAAGTAAGTGATAAGTTCTATGTTCACGTGGTCCCTACTCCCCTCCCGAGTAGCACCCTAAATTCATCCCATTAATTATTCATTCACAGTCTAAACCGAATTACCTAACCGAAGGGGAATTAAAACCTACACAATTCGAGCACTAGGCAATTTACGTAATTGTACAATGCTACTTTCCATGCAGATATTTTAAAGTGACAGTAAGAAAATTTTCATTGACAAAAATGACGACTCAACGATATATTTTTTATATCCACAAGCAGCAAACGACGTCTTTACGCCACTTCCGCGTTCTGTGGAGTGGAATCAGTACATTGACCTGGCATTTTGTATTATAACAAGATCTTACTACTGTCACCCAGATTTCCTTACTTTTCTACTGTCAGTGATGCATTTCCGCAGTAGCATTATATTGCGCGGAAGTGGGGCTGTATGCATGGGTCACTGCATTCGTAACGTCCGCCCGGCTTCCACGCATCCCGCACCAACCAGGAAGCACTCATTTAAATGAAGGCGCGCAGTCAAAAATCACAGCTTATTGAAGTAGCCTTAGGTGACACACAAGGCAAAAGCCGATGTATGATGCATACCTCAACAAACCTCTTTTGAAAATCAGACTTCTTTTTGTTCTGACATAAGTCAAACGTTACTTGTTTTCAGAATTCTAATGCACACATCTGGCCAGCCCGAGAGCTTCAAGCCAATAGAAGTGTTCGCGCATCCGTTTCAACAGACTGAACAGCCCGAAGAGTTCAACCTGGGCAACCTGGTCTGCGCCATCTTTATGGGGATGATCTTTGCGTTGGTACCTGTGACGTTGGCCGTTGACATCGTGTATGATAGAGAGGTGAGTTGGGTACCAATGGCTAGTTCTCAGTGATCCTTTCTGGCTTTCCAGGGTAATGTTTTTCCCATTTATGTCATTTGTATCGCAGCTGACAAATCTTCTGTCACTCCCTACTTAGCATAAGTATAGTATGGACAAAACTAGTTTTACTACTGTACTGAATAGTAAAAACAAACAATTGGAAAAACTCCTCAAAGCGTTTTGAAATGACTCTTTAGGTCAAGAAGTTAAAAGTAAAAGCTTGTGCAGATTTTGATAAATTCCACACTACTTTTGAGTAAGACGGGGCCCAAGTTATTTGAAAAGCGTGTTTAAGATTTAGTTGATAATCAAACCATTTTTTTCAGATAAAAGCCAAGAACCAACTGCGTGTAAACGGGCTGTCGATGTCTATGTACTTCCTCACGTACTTCACAATCCTCATCTTCATCATGGTCGTGACTACTATAGGTGTTCTACTTTTGGTAAGTTGTTGAAGAGATTCAGTGCCTAATTATACCTCCACTTTGTCTCAATGTTTTCTTTTCAGATTGCTCCTTCAGCACTCATTATTTTTATGTATTCTCTGTTCTCTGCCATCCCATCTACCATCGCTTTCTCATACTGGCTAGTTGAGTGACCCTCATTATCACTTGAGCCTTTAAATTTGCGTTGGCACAACCACCATCCATATTCCTTTCATTTACATTAGTAGGTATTCCTGTAATGACTAAAGATTAAGAACAATAAATATTTGAAGTTGATGATGCTATTATGGATTTGCATCTCTAGAAGTTACCTCATCAGGATTAACACTTTCTAACCAGCCACACCTTTATTTATACTAATTATTTGTTTCCCTCAGGTGATCCTCAACGACATCCCAAGCCTAACCAATGGCTCCGCCATCATAATGCTCTCCTTCCTGCTCTTGCTCTATGCGCCGTGCGCCATATTGTTCAACACGTGCCTGTCGTATGTGTTCGACAAGATGGACTCCGCGCAGAGCATCATGCCAAACGTCACTACGTGGGTCGGAGTGATTCCGTTTGTGCTCGTCGCCGTCGTAGAGAAGTTTAATAGAGGTGAGTCGGTTTTATCATTGTCATGTTCATCATCATCATCATTGGAATCATCGTGATTTTTATCATTATTGTTCGTATCATCACCATTTTTATAAACTTCATCAAGTCCTTCGTCATCATCATGACTATCAATATCTAGACCATAATCTTGATTTTTTTTCCAGGGAACGACATTGCGTTCTGGCTGCATATAATATTCAGCTTCCTGAACGTGTTGTATATACCGTATGCTATCATCTACTATGTGGATAGGTAAGACAATTTATATTATTATTCTACATTGTTATAAGCTTGATGTGAACAGCTTATACGGATACCTACCTACGAGTACTACGCCACTCAACATCTCTTATGATCGGAATCATTGTGATCAGTCTATTTGATTTATTTCCAAATATACCATAGATACAAATACCAAACCAAAAAGATAATTTTAAATGCGCATACTAGCGTAGCAAATCCGGAATCTTGGTTTCGGATTCCCGGTTCATTGCGTATTCCTACCCTTCCGCCAACACTGCGGTTATATGCTGCCGAATTTTTCCGTGTCACTCTTGTGTGTACGGTCAAGGACTTTAATCGTAGAGCCATTTAGAGTTCACTTTATACTGAACACTTCAAAACTTTACTATTAAAAAACCAAAATTAGTGGATACCTAAATGGCTCAACAATTATAGTCCATGACTGACCTGTCTATACATATCTAAAAGGTTTATTGCGTTTCAGAGCCAATTATGCAAATACTGATTAATTGGGTATTTGACAACAGTGAAAATAAATTGTTTTTTCATTAGCAACAGATAAACATTACGACAATACTCGGAAAGTATCAAGCTTCCATTTATGTTTGCTATTTTAAGATTTTTAAATTCATAAACACTCACTATTAAGGACTTTGTTTGACTGTGACGTCACAAGCAAGTAATCCCTACAAATTCCATACTAACTGAGCGTTTTTGACGTTTCATAAATAGAAGCTGATTTGACATTCGTCAAATACCGAATTGTGATGTTTTTTTCCACATCAAAATTACGGTTATACATATATATCGAAATTTTTGTTATTACTACTAACGGTATCAATATTTGCAGAGTGTACGTTACGTGCAACTTACGCGGGCTATGCACGACACCAGCGCTATGGAGCTACTTCACCGCTGAAGTGTGGGTGCTGATCGTAGCCATGGTGTTCCATGTGCCGGTCTGCGGGGCGGCGCTGCTGGCAGCCGACCGGCTCAAGTCAGGCGGCCGGCTCTGCAAGGTACCATATAAACTTCCTTATGCCTAGTTTACACAATGCCGAAGTGAGCAGGGAAGTGGGCAGGGAAATGGGCTGGACGGGCGTAAAATGCGGTGTTACGCCCACCCTACCCACTTCCCTGCCCACTTCGGCATAGTGTAAACCAGGCATTATCGGGATCAGCAGACCGAGAGAAACGGAGACGTGGTAGACTTCGTCGGCGATAGCAATTAAGACGAGCTAGACTCCTAAAGAATGGCCAGAGACTGCTGTGCAAAATTGGGAGTATAGGAAATAGTGGTGGAATGCGTTTGCACAACAGTGGGCCACTACAAGTTCATAAGTAGTAATCTGATCTGAATACACTGTACAAGAAGATGGCTTCTTCCTGGTTGCATAGCACTTGGCAAATTGGGTACAATTGTCACCATGTGATGTGAGCTTTACCTTCCCTGTAGTCATTATTATCGTTGTCGTTATCATGGGCCTTCCGTTCCGTGTAGTCTCTGCGACTCTCAACAAGTTTTAACGATAGGTACCCAACAGTCTCCAGGTGCCTTCTAATGTTCTCATCAAACTTCTGCTTGTATCTAGAGGTCAATGAACGCTTGTCTGTCACAGAAGCGAGCGAGCGAGCCGCAAGAGCCGCCCGACCCCGAGATGGAGGCAGGAGGGGAGGCGGGGGAGGACGAGGATGTGAGGCGCGAGCGACGCCGCGTCGCCTCCATCTTGCAGAACAAGGGCAAGGCTGCGCCTGCACTTGTCGTGCATGTACGTATTGTCACTGGAGCGAGCAAGACGCAAGAGCAATTGGATAAAGTGTGATACTTATTGAATCACGTGGGTGCCTGTCAGTCTGTAGGTCACATGCATTCAGCTTACAGATTATTTGAGATATACAGCTGTCTATGTGTAATGTATCTGACTGAAGTAATCGTACCATAGCGATCATATTTGAATTATTTCTTTTTTTATAGCAACGGTGGAATATGTTGACTGTGACTGAATCTACCTCTCCAAAGACAAACCCATTAACGGCTCAGCGGTGCATTACACGTGGAAGCGAGAGATAGGAGTGCGGCCTCTCGCTCCTACATACGCACCGCTGCGCCACCCACGGGAGAGCCCTAATGGTTCTAGTTAATCAAATACCACCGTGATTATGTTCCCAGAACCTCCGCAAGGAGTTCAAAGTCCGCGGCACGGGCGAAGCGTCCTGCTGCGGGGCGGGCGCCGAGCCGGCGCGCAAGGCCGGGGTGGCGCGCCTTAGCTTAGCTGTGGAGGGGGGGGAGGTGTTCGGCCTGCTCGGCCACAATGGCGCCGGGAAGACGACCACTATGAAGATCATCACGGCGGAGACACGGCCTACGTGTGGTTCGGTGAGTGGCAGATCAGGGAACTATAACACGGGATGTTAATAGGTATAGACTGGACCACTAGGAGATCAGATCAAGGCCAGAAGGCACTTTGAGTTTATTCCCTCATTCAGCCTTATAACTAGCCTTTACCATTGTCTCCCAGGTGATGCTGAGCGGCGAGAGCGTGAGCGACAATACGGCGTCCGCCTTCCAGGTGCTGGGCTACTGCCCGCAGCACGACGCGCTCTGGAAGAACGTCACCATCCGCGAGCACATCGAGTGCTACGCGGCTATTAGAGGCGTCAGCAAGGCTGACACTCCCAAGTAAGAACTTCTAAAGCTTAATCAAGAACACATCAGTGGTGTGGCTTCAGATTTTTTTTTGGGGTGGGATCAGTTTGTTTGTCCACAAGGCTGTAGGATAAGACATAGAAGCTAATACGGATCAGGTTTAGGTTGAACCCATTCTGTCTCCAGGTTGTATCTGGTGTAGTGATGTATCTGATAATGATAACTGCTTCTCTTTAGCATTGATCCAAGATCGGAGTTTTCAGGACATCATCAATTCCTTGCATTTTCCCAGTTGTATCCTAACGGAGCTCGGGGTCCTCTTTTTTGTACCTAATCCCAAGATCTGGCTAAGGCACTAGTTTTACGAAAGTGACTGTCATCTGACCGGTTTCCTCACAATGGTTTTCTTCACCAAAAATCAAACCATATCTATTTCATTCATACGTTTTTTGAAAATCCCAGTGGTACGAGTTTGAATCTCCGACTCCCAAAGTCCAAAATTCCAGGACATGAGATCATTTTTAAATAATTATAGCTGTTCCCTCACATCACACCTTCTTGCAGGATAGTAGACGCGTACCTAAGCGGTCTCCAGATAGTGGATCACGCGAGCAAGAACGCGGAGGAGTGCTCGGGCGGCACGCGACGGAAACTGTCGTTCGCGCTGGCCATGGTGGGCGGGCCGCGGGTCGTGCTGCTGGACGAGCCCAGCACGGGCATGGACCCGCGCTCCAAGCGGTTCCTCTGGAACACCATCCTGGCCAGCTTCCAGGTGAGACCCCTATATAAACGTAAATGCGGCTGAAGCGTAAATGTGGGGGGATTTTTGCTGGGATCTTAGAAGGACAGAGAACGGGAGTATATCTCGTTCCAAGTACGCTCTGGACCCTAACCAAGCCAGCTTTAAGGTTAGGTAAGGCTTCTTTATCAAAAGTCGCGGAAGATCCCCGTCGGGATTCAAGGGGTACAGCTAACGAAGCTTCCATTTAGTGGAAGATCAAATTCAAATCCATTTCGATATCTGGTTGAGCAACGATGGAAGGATATCATGGGCATGACTTTACTTCTATAACAGTAGAGGTCATGAATTTTCTCCAAGAACGTTAATTTAGATACATCGAGACCTTGGTTGCCTAATTAGGTACATTTAAGGATGATACTTACAATACAATAAGGATCTTTACAACGAATACCTTCCTTACATTAAGTTTTTTGTCCGCAGGGTAAAAAGGGTGCTATTCTGACAACACATTCCATGGAAGAGGCTGATGCTTTATGTTCTAGAGTTGGGATTATGGTTAAAGGTGGCCTTAGGTAAGACACCATTTTAATCATTCATTTAGAATAATAAATTAATTATAAGTAGATATTGGCATGGTATTTATTATATCCTCTTTACAGGTGTATTGGTTCAACCCAGCATCTGAAGAATTTGTATGGGGCTGGATACACGTTAGAAATGAAGATTGGTCAGGCGTATCAGAAATCGGTAATTTGTTATAAAACTATATAGAAAACTAAATAGCCGGGAGGTACAGTCAGCCAAAAATGTGGTATACCACCCTACGGTCGAGGTTCATTTGAACGTCATGAAACAACAAGGTCGATATCCACTTGCAATAATATTATGACAGTAACCTTAGCGACAATCAGGTCTCACAGAAACTTTTGTCAAAACTGGTAGACCACTTCCTTGGCCGACCGTACCTAATAGCCGGAAATTTTCCTTGCCTATTTGACAAAGCAAGTGACAATTTTACTAGTCTGAAGTCAGTGTAGCCAGGTCAAAAGGCCAGTCTTTATTGGTAAAGAGCCTCAGACCAGTTCAGATTTGTAATATGGTAAGTTGTAGCTTAAATGGATTCCTGAGGACATAGCCGGGATTATCGCTCGGATAAGAGAGAGAGATTTAGGAAAATTGGGTATTTGACAACAGTGAAAATAAATTGTTTTTCCATTAGCAACAGATACACATTACGAAAATACTCGGAAAGTATTAAGCTTTCATTTACGTTTGCTATTTTAAGAATTTTAAATTCATAAAAACCAATTATAAGGACTTTGTTTGACTGTGACGTCACAAGCAAGTAATCCCTACAAATTCCATACTAACGGAGCGTTTTTGACGTTTCATAAAAAGAAGCTGATTTGACTTTTGTCAAATAGTTACCGAATTATATCATCGTCATCATGACAATAAATAAATAAATAATAAATAAATAAATATTATGGGACAATCTTACACAAATCAACCTAGGCCCACGGTAAGCTCAGTAAGGCTTGTGTTGTGGGTACTAGGCGATGATATATATAATAGATAAATACATATAGATACTTATATACATATATAACATCCATAACTCAGGAACAAATATTCGTGATAAACACACAAATAAATGCCCTGACCGGGATTCGAACCCGGGACCTCCAGCTTCGTAGGCAGAGTCACTACCCACTGGGCTACGGAGGCCGTTAAATATATTCATATATTTATCGGCCTCAATATTCGTGAAAATACATGTTGCTTGTTGCATTGTTCAATCTGCATTTCATTATACAAAATATGGAATACTATTCAGTAAAGGAACCAGGAAGACAGCGTTAGAGAGGAGTTAAAATAACACAAAACGTTTCAGGTGTTAGAGTCAGAGTCTTTGTCGCCTTCACCGCTGCGGTCAACGGAGAACTCGCCGTCACTGGGAGAGGCCGATGAAGGTAATTCTCACAAATTATTATGGAATTCTGTAACCTAGAAATGCTTTTGAAATCTAATTGTTTTAATGGCACCGGAGATCGATTCCCAACGCTTTCCTCTAGTCTGAGTCTAGAAGTAATCAAAATGCCAAATTTACTTATTTTGAAGTTTTTTTGAGATCTTAACCAATGATGAACTTATGTGGCAGAGGGTGCCACATTGCACGTACAAACGCACCGCGCGCGGCTTGTATGTGTACGCCAAAGTATCCGTCGCACACTCAAACAAAATCTCGACCCGTTTCTCAGTGCGAAACAATCGAGATTTTGTTTTAGTGTGCGTGCGGCGACGTATAGATAGCACACATACAAGCCGCGCGCGGTGCGTTTGTAGGAAGATAACATACTTTGCCGTATTTATACTATGGCACAGACGTGTACCTCGTTATATTTCCAGGCAACTCTTGCACCGCGTCACTGTGCGCGGAGCGGGCGGCGGAAGCGGACGCGGAGGCGGACGCGGTGGACGTCAGCATCCACACGCCGCTCGTCGCCGGCACGCCGATGCGACATCAGACACATCAAAGGTTACCATCACCATTATTATTACAACCTTTCCTTCCATCATCAACCCCTCTGTGATTTGCAATGTTTGCATGCTGTGATGGGAAATAATGGGAACGTCAAAAAACTCTTTTTCACTTCTCATGCTCGCAAAGTTCGCCTTTGTGCTGGATGTATGCTGCACAAAATGCCACTTTTATGCTCTAGTGCACAAAGTAAAATTGTTTTAATGACTAAGATAATCGGGCCTAACAGATGGCTCTGTCACACACAATTAAACTTCGAAGAATAAACTTGTCATCTGATTTGATTTGCTTTAAAAAAAATCACATCCGTGTTTTCCATTACTAAATTAATACTTAAACCCAGATAAAATAGGAGTCAATTATTATTTTAAAACGTATTGAACCAATAAATAAATGACTTGGCAGTATGACTTACCTAAGTCTAATATCACGTGTCGAAAATTAAACATAAAAACTTTAAAAAGTTAAGTGACGGGAATGAGCTACTCGTATATATAGAACTACACTAAAAAGTCGCTCAATGCCCTGCGTGTCCAGTACAACAACGGCTTCAGAGGGTTGATGGGACTGTCACGGTACTGCAGCGTATCCTGGGATGTTCGCAGAGGCACATGTCGATGGTTTCTGTGCCATTATCAATTTATCAGAAACAGAACCGCGTCCCTCATGCGTCGTGTGCGTGATAGTTCCAACAGCCTTCTTCATCTGATTTGGGACAGTCCTGATTGCGCAGTATGGGGACACTGGAACACCCTACACATGGGCTCAAGAGATTCAGTGTATAATTTAATGTACAGATGTAGTGCATAATGGTTTCGTTTTTTCACGGAAACGTACGAACATGTCTTGCTATTTCAGTCGGTCACGGTACAAAAAGTACTGAGGTTGACTGATGTGATGTAGCATGACAAATACGAACATTTCCGAGAAAATACGATGGGAAATTATTATTCACTACCTACATCTGTAACTAACATAGTTTTATACGTTTTTATTGTTACTAACGTGATATAGACACGAGTCTGAAATAAATAATTTCAATTTGAATCTCGAGTTCCTCATTTGATTCGCGATTTTTTTCCGCTTACAACGGGTTAATGTGGTCCGCCTTCTGACATACTTTGGACCATCACACAATAGAAGGCTTTTGCCAGCACTTGAGACTGTCATCCAGTAGTCACCAATATATCTTATATATACTTTATATCATTCTGAAATCATACAAAATGTCTCTATCGCGCAAGAGAAATACTCTCGGTTTTCCGTATTAGTCGATATCAGATACATCATTAGTAAGACCGATATCGTGTCGCAAGGAAGAGAACAAATTAATAACCTAACGAATTCCAATAGCTAACTGCATTGGCATCTACTCGGATTCGACAGTCTGCATGATCCTCTCACGTATGATGTTTCTTTTATGATCTTTTAAGCCCTAACGCAAGTTTTGCCTAGTCTTAAAAGCGCCTTAACTCCACAGGATGGAATCCTCCGGCGGTGTGAGCGCGGAGGCGTGCGTAGCGCTGGTGAACCAACTGTTCCCGGCGGCCATTCTCGAGGAGAACTTCGCCGACCGCCTCGTGTTCTCCGTGCCTCAGAACTCTGTGTCGAGTCTCGCGCGCTGCTTCCAGCAGATCGAGGACGGTGAGACAACTTATTTTAGATGCCCTATGTGGCAACTGTGGTAGATCATGCCGGTCTTGTATTGGTCTCTACAGTCACCAAAAACGATGTCTCCATGGCAATGTTTAAATCGTCTGAAATAGACGCAAAGGCCTGTGATGAAAACTTCCCAAATGTAAGTTCCAAATTATCTCGAATGTTACATGATTTGGCGTGACTACTTATTATTGTGAATGAAAAAGGCAAAAAAAAACTGCTAAGTATATAACCGATTAAAAATAACTGAAAAATTTGTTCCTATTTGTTGGATAAAGTTGGGAGGTTTAACTTATTCCTCAGGCAAAGTGAAGATTTACCCGATTGCATTTCATAATTCACACAGAGTTCAGCAGAGCGTAGCGCGTTCTGAAAATGCGACATCGCTGATATTACTTTTTTCTGCACAACTTGCTGCTCAGTCAGCAAATTAACTCAATGACTCGTGTCTCACTCGTACCGTCCATATTGGAAAGAGGAACGTACATTTTCTCGTCTCACATAGCGGCATCAGTAGTGCAGACCCCGCTATTATGTGTATTGATTAATCGCTGAAGAAAATATTAATGTTGTAGAAAAGCTGCCTAATAATGATACTGATTATGCATTTTATTTTCAGCGAAAGAGAAACTAAACATAGTGGAGTACAGCTTCAGCCAAACGACACTAGAGCAGGTTTTCCTCAAGTTCGCGCAGTCAGAGAGCCACGACAGAGATCCAGACCAAAATGCAGATTAGTAAACGTTCCGTCATAGCTGGCAACACTGATAATAGCATTATGTTGACTGGCAACATTATTCTGTCTAATAGCTCTGGCGCCCATTGCATAACAATTTACAACTTATAATACATGCGGAAATCCCTTTCTAATGAAAGGAATTGAAAAGAGGTTTCCGCTTGTAATACAAGTTACAAGTCGTTATGCAATGGGCCCCGGGGACCGTTTATCAAAAGCTTGTAACTTGTAATACAAGCTTTTGATAAACTGGTCCCTGGTCCATTTCACGAAGCTAACAAGTTACAAGTCTAAATTGGGGCGTTTTCACTCTAATGTCCGACTTTTACTTTTTTTTCAGTTTTTTTTTTTTTTTTTGGTTTTTCCTGTTCAGAATCATGAGCACTCTTGACCCCGATACAGAAATAAAATGTCTCCAGTTTTTTATTCCACAATGTGACGTTTTTTTCATTATATAGTGGAATCCTAAAAAATGTATGTCACATTGAGAACATTTTTTTCCTTTGTCGGTATCAAGAGTGCTCATGATTCTGAACAGGAAAACCAAATAAATCTAAATTCTGAGAAAAAAAGTAAAAGTCACACATTTGAGTGAAAACGCCCATTGGCAATAATGACGCGCTTGATCGATAACTAGTGGCCATTTGACATGTGTTGCATGTTTAGACGTGTAAAATTGTAACTTGTTGCTTCCTAAAACGGGCCAAGTGGGAGGCCTAGTTTTTACAGACCTATTGAACCCATTAGTTGCCAAGGCGCAAATATTCCATGTAGTTAGGACACTATACTCTTCTTGCTAAAAGTATTTTCGGGATGGCACCTACAATATACAATAAATTGCCAAGAAATATAACTAAGTTAGAAGGATCGGTAGAGTTCAAATAAAGCTTGTTTGCATTTCTAGTTAAAAAAGCCCACTATTCACTAAGGGAATACTTGACAGATGAAGAATTTTAACTGTTTATGCATGCTCCATCTCTACTTAAAATATTATACACATAATAGGGGTGTAGATACTAAGTAAAATGTAGTCAAATTGAGAAAAAACAACGCAAGAAGTTAAATAATCACAAAGTTATAAGTATCCAAAGTTTTAAGAAGGGGTATGTTCTGTCCCTTTTCCGCAAAACTCACCTTCATATGAAACGATTGTCATTTACTATGAATATGACGGTAGAGGATCGTGATGTCACGATCCCCTAGCGTTGTCTCTCTAGCAAGCAACATTAAAACGGTTGTAGCTTCCAGTGAACGAATATACATACTCGTAGTACACGAGCTTCTTACAAATTTCTACCCAAACTCGTGCCCAAAATCCGGTATGCGCATAGTCAACTGCGTATCCAATCACAGCTACCCAAAATGTCAGCCTATTTTCAAATACCCAACACAAATGGATGCGATTGGTCAATTTAGGAATGCATTGCTGTGATTAGCCGTCGTGCGTCACGTCGGACGACAGCCATGCGACAGTGACAACGAAAATGGATAATTGTTGATAAGAAGCAACTTAGTTATGATTTATGATCACGTTTGCGTGATTTTTTTGTTTAAGATGTAGGGCTGAGTCACCAGGTAAAATACCAAATTATTAATTATTTTTATTTACAATATAGTACAAGTAGGCTACACACTGTAGAGCTCCTTATAGAAAAATATCAGGAATTTCAGAGGCCGCTCTACATTGCCTTTATAGATTACCAGGAGGCTTTCGATACTTTGTCACACTTATCTATCTGGGAGTCACTAAAAGCACAACACGTAGAGCCCCAGTATATCAATATTCTAAAATACTTATAAGTATTGATGGCTGCAAGAATCGTTTTTAAATGCATCAACATCTTTGAAAGAGAAAATATAACCAAAACATATATTTGCAATGAATGCAAGATGAAATGTAAAGAATCCCTTTTTTTGGCATGCCATTTCGAATCGTGTCGTTTCAAACGAACTGCTTCATTCCATATTTCGTTTCTCATTGGATGTGTTGGAAATTTAAAAACATGTATATACAAAATGTGATCATAACTATAAAATCAAAATAATATATTTATCGCTGTATTAACTTGTGAAAAGTGATTCCATCTTTTTTGTTGTGCTTGTCCGAACGACTCGCACGATTTTACGGCACAACAAGGCATATTTGTTGAAACCGAACGTTTGGTTTATTTAAAATTTTGACACGGGGGCCATGTTCGAACTGAACGGCTGCCAGGTATCCTTTTTAATCCCCGCATATAAGTGCATCCTTTTTGTGGGGCCACTTTTCGGCGCTAGTTAGACTTCTACGTATATTCGTTCACTGGTAGCTTCGTAATTTTTTGAGATAATTGAATGGGATTTTCGTCATCAGCCTTAGTTTTTGGCCTTCTTTCTTTTGAAGTAATAATACATTTTGAGTCTACACCCCTATTGTAAGACCTTTGAACCTATGTTTATAAATAAATATTTTGTATTTGTCTTTGATATCGTGGCAACGGCAACTAATGTGTTAATACCCCTTTGGAGTTTGGAGTTCTGTGATCCTATGTGTTAGTTAGACTGGGATGGAATTACATTGAGCCAAAGTAAAAACGCGCTTCATGAAAAACGTTGCTAGTCTCTAGGTTAGGGGATAGGGGTTAACATTGTTAAAAAGGGATTAAAAAAATTGATAGCTCGAAGTGGTCCTGTGAAACAGACACGGGTCAGGTCAAATGGAAAAAGATTGGTATATGAATGTTTAATCGGTGATGCCCGCTGGATAAATCGGTGTTAATAGTTAAAATATGGAAAAACATAATTCTAAGCACGGTGGCGACGCGATGTTAAAGCTTTATTTTATTTTTAAGCTGTTTGTGGCTGACTATCCTTAAGGAAATCGTAATATTTATGTGATATTATCCGTGGAAGTATTCATAAGGTTCTTTTAGTAGTTTATAGTAGAAATTTTATTTTTTAAACAACAATATTCTATAGGTGACACAAATGACAGTTTTCTTTACGCTTTAATAGTAGATTTTAAGCCGAGTCCAAGTTTTTGTGCTTTTTGAAGGACTGTATTATAAAAAATGCTTCAAATATTTTTTTATGTTTGTCTTATTGTGTTTTTTAGTCTTTTTGTGAGTGTTTCCATTTGATGAGAGAATATTGTATCTAGTCGTGTTAGTAATGTCTAGTTCGTTCTAGATCAAAGTGACTTGTGATTTTTTTATAATTCAATACTTTTAGTAGCCAGTTTTATACATAACTTAGACTTGATGCATTATGTTTGTTTTATGTGACTTTTAGAAAAATCTTTCATAATAAAAATATATAAATAATCAGATTACTTGGAGAAAATATATACCTATCTTAATTGTTCTATTGCTCTTTCTGACTGTTACAGGTCAAACCAAGTCACATACTACAGACGTAATGTTTATGTAAATACGCATATAATGTAAAACCAGTACATACGGTCTAACAGTGCCTATACCACCCTACTGATCTATGACCATTTCTGTGAGCTCCAAACATAGATAAACAACTATTGTTTATATATGTTGGCGCTAAATGTATAATGTAGTTGAAATAAATGTTCACACCAGTAAATGTTTCTTTTTATCGGCTGCTGTTTTCTTTTCTGGAATTTCGTATACAGCTCATGTATATAATTAAAAAAAAAATCGTCAGAAATATATATTTTCCAAGAACAAATATTAATCGGAAGAAAGATTAACATTTTCCCTTATCAATTTACTAAAGACATGTACACAATAACGTGTGTATTTGGATACAGGGTACCTAACCCCTATTTTAGTACGTATATGGACACACTAGATGGGGAATGTGCTAATTTTACCACATTTTCGAAAAGTACAACCATCGATAAAAAAACATCCTCAACCTGTTAAAATTGGTGAAAAGTTACGTAGTTATGTGAAAAATTATGTATTTCTGACCAGACTAAAAATTATCTCTTTGTGTTTACACAGATATCATGTATATTTCTAATGTTGAAATTATCGTATAATCCATAAGTACGTTAATCATAATTATTCCAAGAATATAAAGGGATGACTGGGTTGATATAATAAAAATTATGAAAGTATGGAAGTGAATTGGATACCAAAACACCTACAAGTGCTTTTTGAAGGTCCTTGCCAGCGTAAATAAACTACAATTCTTATCTGCGCTTAATAACGTGACTTGCAAACCTGAAGCCCCTTGTTGGGCGCCAAATTAAAAAAAATGTAATGACGTATTTTTATTTTAAAAAATATTTCCGTATTTTTATATTTAATTACTTATCAGACAACTGACTGAAATATTAACAGACATGATAATAAAAAATATACAAAAATATTTTCTGCATGACAATTTTAAGCTTTTCTGACATTTCTAGTTTCTGGAAGTCGTAGTCTATGCCTACGTATAAAGCAATGCAGTTAACACAAAACTCAATTAACAAAATTTTGTCATGCCATTTAATTACTAAGACCTAAGTAGGACCTAGTATGCGGGTGGCGCAGGACCGGCCGATTTGGCACTCTTTCGGCTGATATAATGATGATGATGAAGTATACAAAAAGAACAATAACGGCCCATGTCCACCTGGAGTTATAGATAAATACCTACCGAACAATGTAACTGATTGGCTCAGTAACATCCCATTCAATCTTATTCATCTAATACGCAAAGCAATATTATATTTTTGAATATCTTATTAAAGTAACAAAATAACCTTGGCGTTCTGTTTACTTACACACTGATAGGCGAGTAATGCGGTTTTCTTATCATTTAAGGTAGCTTCCTGTGTTTAGTAAATATATATTGTGTTAGCTGTTGAAATAACATTGCCGTTTAATTAGTTAAATAAAGTAGGATTTGGGCTGCCAAAAGTTTAACCAACAATTATTTTGTTTAAATATCAGACTTTGCGAGCACTATTAGCTTTGATCAGATCAATTTTAAAATGAATATATATGTAGGTATATGTATTAAAAAATAATTTTATTAGCTACTTACTTAGGTTTTCATGTGGTTAAAAAAATATTTGGAATAAAATGCGTCATCACATTTTTACTGTTTTCCGCATGTCTCCGATAACGATCGTGAAGGTCTAGGTCAGGGGTCGGCAACCTTTTAGCAACCAAGGGCCACATAGGAACTAACTAAGATTACGCGGGCCGCACTTCTTATAATTATTTATGACTTTATCAGGCAATTCCAAAATTCTGAATTCAACGATCTTTACATACAAAACAGCCTGGGAGGCTCGCGGGCCGCAAGCAAGGGTCTCGCGGGCCGCCTGTTGCAGACCGCTGGTCTAGGTCATGGTTTATGGATTTTATGGTACTTCATAAAAAATCATCTGTTTCTAACAAGAAGTGATAAGGCCATAAATAAGATAGGGAAATAAATAAAAATACCATAAGCTCCAGATATATACATATTTATTTATGTACGTGATATATTATGTACGTCTCAGTAGATGTGTTTAAACAAAACAAATTGTTTCATAATATACATACTGAATTTTTATTGAAATATTAGTAACTTTAGAAGTCGTGAAACATAATTGGAGATTTGATAGTCGCTTAAATAATCTAACTACGTCGCGACTAAATATTTTTTAGACCTAATAATAATAAGTACGAAAAATCTGGATCAGCGATTGTTATTTTTAAACAATTTAGAGAAATTTTATTTACATTGTACAATTATCCTTAGTTAAAAATGCATTACTTATATAATGCAGGCAAAAGAAACCAGTCAAACATGTAAGTAGAAAAATACAATTTTGGACTTCTGAAATATTATAATACTGAAATCCTAACTCCAAATGCGTTAGAAAAGCTACTTCAAAAATATTCACAAGATCTACGTATAGCCTGAAAATCCTACTTATCTTTCAATTTAGCCGCTTCAAACTCGAAAATGTCCGCCACAAGTAAACTCAGTTGAGCGACTAAATAGAGTGTTGGTTACTATTTTAAAGAGATCAGAACACCTAACATAGTAAAAGAGATTACATTTTATTAACGTTTAACATGAATACCTTTAGTAGGTATGTACTACATGGAGGGTGTATGTTATACAATAATACAAATAAATACGTTTCTTAATAAAAATAAGTGGTAAGACAAATGTCGGGATGTCTTGAAATAGCTTTTCTGATGTTTTATTTTGAGCTGAAACTTGTAAAACGAAGGGAAGGATGTAAGAATGTTATAGTTGATAAGTATATAAAGTGCTTGAGACGATAGCTAAGGTGTTTATGCTTGTTTCACTGAATTTATCGTTTTAAATTGTCGATTTAGTTCGAAAAACTAGTCCCGTTGTAAAAAATATTTGTGGTATTTGGCAAGTCGATAATTACAAGTATCAAAGAAACAACGGAAAGAGATATTTGGTAAATCTTTTTTCATTATTGATTTAAGAAAACCTAATTGTTAATACAAATTCTATGATGACGTAAAATTGCGGTATAATTAATAATCCAACGATGGGGCTTGGTGACTTTTTCGAACTATATTTTTGAAGTGAAGTTAGTCTTTGCATCAACATGATTTCAACGTGTACGGAAATAAGTTTTGAAGACAATTGGACAGGTACAAGCTACAAATTACTGATAGAGTCAGTTAAAGTTAAGTATAGTGTCTGTCAATTTGTTTGGGTACTTTGACATCTCTCATTTAGCAGTCCTCGCAGTACAATTTCTAAAAACATCTGTTAACATTTTGATGCTGCTATTTTTTTGTATGCGCTACAAGGTAATCTTAATTATTTCAAATGCCCACCCAGCGCATTTAATTTACTTTTTATACCGACCGACCTTTTTGATTCCTTCTAATAATATAAATTAAAGCCCATGAGGGGAAACATAATATAAATTGTACATGTCCTGTTTTCAGACAAAACTAAGTTATTTTTATGAATGTTAATAGAGGGCTGACAAAACTTATTTTGAGAAGATTAAATAGTCCATAGGGAACTGTACCGACGAAAAATAATCTCTTCATAGATGCCGAATGTGTTGGTTTTGCTTATTTGTCATTGATAATCTGTATAATATAATTTTGCGTAGACATTTTCGATCTCTTTGCCAATCTGACATGTACACTATTTCCAATTGTCTTCATTCTAGACTGTTGTCCCCTTTTAAGTACTTTCTACAGAATGTCAATGATGTACCTACTTGAATTTGTAACTGGACTCCGTGAAACGTTATCAAAACGTAGACTAAAATTTGTTAGTGAGGTCACTTAGTCCAGATATAAATTAATTTTCCATTAAAGTTTTTGCTAATGCGACAGAACATTGACAGCGTGACTTTTGTAAGTAAATGGGTTAAGAAATAGTTTTAACTTATTTCCTATATAAATTGTCAACTATTTACTCGAATACACTCGTCTGTAGGTATAAAGTCCAGAAAATACGTTCCTAGCTTTAATTCAGCAACGTTACTAACTGCTTGAGGTGCTCCTCTGGAAAAATGATAGATAATAACATGCGTTAAAAGACAATACAATACAGACGTCAAGTATTTTAGACTCCACGCATATGACAGGTTTCCGAATCCCGTTCCTGGCGATTTTTGAGATCAGAGTACCTGAACGCGTCAATTCGCGCTTTTGACGTACCTACCTAGTTAGGAAAGGTGGGCCCGCATAGCAAAATGATCATCAGATCTAGAAGATTTCTACATAAAAAAACAGTGTAATCATACACTGTTTTTTATGTAGAAATCTTTTTTTAAGTGTAGCTGCTGTTAGTGTTCCGTCGTATTTAGCCAACTGACGCGGTTTATACAAGAGCGCTTGATTCCTGTATCAATTAAGTTTGGTTTGTAAATTTTAGTCAATTAATTTAGTACCGAATAAAACAACCGACACGTATATCTGATTTTTATTTAAATATTCTGTCACCAGCAAATAGGTAGGTAATTGGGTGCCCCTAAAAATAAAAATAAACTAATTACAAAGCCTCAAAAGTAAGTACTCAGCTCAAAAGCATTTAAAAATAACTACAAATAGACTTTATTTACAACGACATTAGCGCCAGTGTCCAGTACGTGTGTACGTAAATACTATAGTCGGAACAAATATCGGGTTGTGTAATCTAAGATATCTTAGATAATATTATTATTCAAATTAAGGTTTAATATCTCATCAACATTTGCACGCGAGTAACATTTGAGACTGTGAGAAAAAAATCTGATTTAATCCATCTAAACAATACATTCCTGAACACAATAGAAGATCCGATATATACAAAATCAACGTTAACTGACTAAGCTGGTTAGTTTGTTAATTTAATAGATTCTCCAAAGGTCAACCAGTTTAAGATTTTTTCCATTGTCTATCAAATAGACACATCTAAACCACGATTTCAGTTTAAAGCAATCACTCGGAAAACGGCGGGTGTGTAAACACTTTTTCTTAAAAGAAAGCGATATAGTGCGTGCCCCATCCAAACAATCTACCTACCTCTAATTAATCCGTGTAAGGGATGAATTTTCAACAACGCTGAAATCAGTTTTCTTGTATTTGTGTGTCTAAATATATACTGACAGGAACAACGTTGAACGTTTGTATCTAGGATCATTAAAATCCTCACAATGAGTAGTTGATGACTGCGAATAAAAATACAACCAGCTTTAAACGTTTGTAACAATAATTAACAACTTAGAAAAGTTGAATAACCCCCGATATTTTCGTTTCAAAGTTCAATATCTCAAAAACGGCTGAACCGATTTTGTTGAAACGTAGCTAAGAACCATCTCGACCACGTCAGCATTCGGATAAAAAAAACCGCATTCAAATCGGTCCATTCGCTTATGCGATGCCACAAACCGATACACAGACACGTCAAACTTATAACACCCCTCTTTTTGCGTCGGGGGTAAAAAAAATGTTTTGACTGAATCGTAGTCGGACACGTGAGTAGAGAGAGAGTGTGCTTAATGATCACACGTGTTTTACTCGACGTTTTTCAACACACTATGGGGAATGGATGAACATTTTAGAAGTGCGTGATTCTTTTTCTGGTGATACCTACGAATAATTTTCCTTAGCACCAGAAAAAAGTTGCAGACTTTTCAGCAGCGTCAATTATTTATGAAAACTATAAACAGTTTCCTCACTTACGTTTTGGGTTTAGGACGGCGAATGAGACACTCTCCTTGATGCATCTAATAAAACAACCGAATTGAGCCTCCTCCTTTTTTTTAAGACGGTATTATAATTATAGTTTAACTTAAAATATTGATTCAGAAACCGCACATTCTTGTAAGGCAAGGTTTATACAAACTAATGAGTAGATAAGGGAATATTTTCGCACACAATAGCGTTATGATATGAATTCCTACCGTGTGACGACATAAAACAAATCGACAAAAATCACAGTAAGTAACTTATACATATAAATACCTATCTTCTGAAAAATAAATATTACTTGTTGAGCGTTGAGCGCACGAAGTTCTCTGTTTCTGCTTGGGCAAAATGCGTATGTCCGGCTGTTCTCCTTTTCTCAACCGATACTCGTGAAATTTTGTGAGTATTAGGTTCGACAATTATAATAACTATTGTGTTTTTTTGTCAACACAATCTTTGGAAAATTTTCAATCAAAAATATGTGGAAAAAAGACGAACTTGCGAGGTGTACAGCTCACAGAGTCATAAATTGTAAAAAGTAAGGCCCACTTGTGTAAGTAAAGTGATCTAATTTAATGTCAAGTCTACCCTTTTTGCCCAACCGACCAAACGTGGACTCAAAGTTGTTTTTTTATCAAATATTTTTTTGACGTTTTCTCAAAAGTTGCTGAATTGACTATCAGTCAACATCCCTTTTATCTTTATGAATGGCAGTTTGTGTGCACAACGAACAAACATGCACGTCAGTAGCAGGTTTACGACCTGATGAGATGGAAATTACGTTTTTAAATACAGATAAGGTTCGGACTTAGTAATACGAGTAAATCCCTCTACATCCATAAAGCACTTGTCTAATTAAAGGATAAATATACAAAACTATTTCATTGATCGGACTAACGGAGCACTAGTATTCGAGACATAAAACCGGCTGGCACTGGCACGCCATTATACAAGTCCAATAAAGCCAATGACCCTTCACTGTCACATTAATGCGACAGGTCATATAAATGGATCTTTGATTTCGTAGGAAACGTATTGGTGATGTTTAGTGAGGTGAAGCATGCGTAATACCTATGACCCATGACGTTCATCATCATCATCATATCAGCCGAAAGACGTCCACTGCTGGACATAGGCCTCCCCCAAAGAGTGCCACAATGGCCAGTCCTGCGCCACCCGGATCCAGCGGACTCCCGCGACCTTTACCAAGTCATCAGTCCACCTTGTGGGGGGCCTATCCACGCCACGACTTCCGGTACGTGGTCGCTACTCGAGAACCTTTCCGCCCCAACGGCCATCGGTTCTACGTGCAATGTGCCCCGCCCACTGCCACTTAGCTGAGACGGCTAAGCTGGGAGTTTCTCAGCGCGATCGCACAAGAAATGAGGCCGCAGCAGAACCAAGGTAACCGATATAGCCCTCCGAATCGGCACCTGTGTTCGCCGCGGACAAATTACACCTGCCAGGCTTGCGGTCGTGTATGCCGCTCCCGCATTGGCTTACACAGCCGTTGTCTCCTTTCTTGACACTGCTTGTATAGTCTGTAATAGACTTAAAGGCCATTGATGATGATCATCAACATCATTATCAGAGAAAAGAGTGCCACAATGGCCGCCCTCCTGTTCATGAGACGTAGGTATATTTGGAGCGGGCTTACGGACTACTATGAGTACAATCTCACAGAGTTTTCCGCTTTATTTTACACCGTGGGCCTGAGGAACTCGACCAACTTTAACTATCGATTCTAGAGC
Source organism: Epinotia brunnichana (assembly GCA_963854355.1). Lineage (NCBI taxonomy): Eukaryota > Metazoa > Arthropoda > Insecta > Lepidoptera > Tortricidae > Epinotia > Epinotia brunnichana. The sequence continues at coordinate 22,721,914 of OY977954.1, forward strand.
CTATTTGGAGTATATAATGTGGTATAACATATAATCCAATTACGCATAATCGTCGAGATATAAATTATTTAAACCAAAATTAAAATTTTAAAATCTCAAGTCTAACACACCCTAAGAACGTGACGTAGGTACATGGACGAGTTTAAACTATTTTAATGAATATGCTATTCGCAGTATTTCTGGCCAGTTCCTATCAACAAGTTTGTCATTCAAATGAAAAAGGTTTCGTTCTCTCACTCAACTAAAGATTTGTTCACAAGGAAGTGCTTAACTTTATTTATTAATTTGGTTCTAAAAAAATATTTTGTTAAACTGCTTAATTGGACCTATGTTTATATAACATTAATTAATCGTAATATCTTTAGGAGTACGCTGCTAAAATCTGTCGGGTTCCTCAGGCCCACGGTGTATAAGTACCTACTTATAGCTAGATATCCTGTATTCGCCTATATGTGTGATTGTTTTACGCTGTCAAGAAGGCCGATAATTAAGTCATAAAAAATATAATAAGGTATTTACCCCGTGTCAAAATATGTTCCATTTTGTACATGCATATAATTACATTAGTTACGCGACGAATGGCATTCTTCACAATGTTTACCAACGTATTGTAGGTATAAACATCCTTTTCATTCGTGAAGAATGAGATTCGGTGCGGTGTAATCCTTTCAAACGTTTTACTAAGACCTATTGACATACGTTGAAACAAAACTGAAATTGCGACATAGGTTTGTCGCAATATCTACGGTGGTGTATACAGGGTGTTCCCAGGAATTTCCGTTAACTTCTGCATGCTGCAGAGTACATTCACAGAAACAAATTAGCATAAGTAATTTAATCTTGAGAAAAAAAAAACGAAAAAAATTTTTTTTTGTATGTACAAATTCATTTAATGTAGCACTAACGGGTATTGTCTTATTGTACAAGGGTCTTGGAACACATGAAATAAAAAATATGTATGTAAAAACAATGTTATATCGGACGAACTCACTTTTTAAACCTTCTTGTAGTGTATAGGAACCTTACAAAATTTAAAAAGCTGTTATGGAGTCACAGTTAAGAGCCATTTACACCGGCTAAATCTGCAAAACTGATAAAATTAAACATTGAATATCTACTATCTTGATAACAGTAAGAGTTAAGATACTACTTTCTTGGAGAAATTAACTTTTTTTTATCTAAACTGGGCATAGTTTACTTGCAATTAACGGAAGTTGTCATGAACACGTTGTAAGTATATCTATTAAAACCATGAATACCTGTTTTGGGTTTTTGGTACACCACTCTCAAATAGAGTGAGGGAGACTACGCAGCTGACGGTCCCACTCCCGCATAGGGCTACATAGCCATTACAAAAAGTGCTCTAGGTAGGTTACTATTTAGCAGTGACGGAGCGCCCATACAAGCCGATTTCCACCGGCTTGCCAAAAATTTCTTGCTATATATTAACAAACTTGTAAATCATCACAAAACAGCCCTTTTTTATGCTCCGGGTTGTCCAGTGACAATTCTCACGCGCCGCCACTGGTTACTAGGTAGTAGGTAGGTACAGTCAAAGAATTTAATTTCCTACCCACTTTGGACTTTGTCAAAGTGACGTAATCAATCAAAACGTAAGAGACTTCTTATGATTTTATTTACAGTGTCACTTTGAATAGTCCTAAATGGGTAGGAAATTAAATTCTTTGACTGTACTACCTTTTCATAAAGATCTGATAAATATGTACAGGTCAATCATGATAAGGCAATTGTGCATAAAAGCATTTAAGTTTAAGGGTCATACCAGGGGCGGTTCACTCTGTGATTCCGTCGCGCCGCTACAAGTACATGCCGGCGGCCGCCAAATTGGCGGCCCATTAGTAGTTGCCGCGCGTTGGTACGAGACGCTCGCACGGGTCGCAGCGCGTTGCATGCGATAGAAAGGGATGATTAGATTAGATTAGATTAGATTATTTATTTCATGATAAAAAAATACATTACAAATTTGCTTTCATGTCAAAAAAATAAGATTATTTATCACGATCGTCAAAAACAAAGAAAAAATAAAGATATAATATTAAATTAATACAATGTCAACAAATTTACTCAATAACGAGTAAATATAAAAATAAAACAAAATGGCCACATTTAGGCACGTTTGGCGTACCTAAACAGGGAATTTGTTAACAGAGAACCTTCTGTACGTAGTACTAGGTATTACTTATTCTGTGGTCATACCGAAATTTACGTTCGCGTGTTACCTGTGGACATATTCGTAGCTAAAGCTAGATGCAACAAAGCCTAATTTTCGGTTCTAGACTCATATGATAATCCTATAAACGGTGGCGTCTCCTCTTATATCAATCTATATTATTAAAACATAACTTACATGCACATAAGCCGTTGACTATAGACAGCAGGAAACGCTACTTTTGTTTTTTTGACTGCCACAACAAAGCGGCAATAGTAGAATGTGTCTCAAGGAAGCAATAAGTTTGTGTCAAAAATTAAATTTTTGGTACAAGCTTTTAATGCCATTTGTACTTTTCTGCATACCATCATCAACGACGATGAAACGATTCGAACGAGCCCAAACTCGATGGGGTTGTGTCGTTTTATTGCGGAGTTCCTATGGCCACCTTCCAGCTCCAGCATCACAACAGCTCCATGTCATCATAATATTGCATTGTCATGCGATATACATATGCATGCAAAATTTCAGCTCAATCGGAAACCGGGAAGTGGGTGAAATTTCAATTACTAAATTTGACCCAAGAAGAATAATAATAAAAAAACAAACGGGGTGAGCTAAATAAAAAGCTTGTTATAAAAATATACATATCGGCGAGGGAAGTATATTGAATCTTGAGCGTAACGAGGTATTTAAGATCGAAATAATTTTGCTACTGGTTTTCACACCTTCTATGAGGAAAACTGGAATACTAGGGTAGTTTCCACATGTTAAAATTAATAACGTAGTGTTGCTAAATAAATATTACACCATCATATAATTTTAATAATGCATAAATTACAAAATATAAATAAAATCATATAAAGTTAAGGAACTTGAAAGTTTAGAAAAATATGCATTTACTTGTATTGTCCTAGAAAAAAATTTAAGCTACCAATAGAATCCTTACGCTTTTATATAAACTAAATTGTACATCAACTATGGACCTAAACGCAATATTTCGTGACCGAAACAGCTTGATTTTCCGTACAACGGTTAGTACAAATATAAAACTGTGACGTCATACTTTAATATCAATGAGTAAGTATGAAGCGTTTCGCCTGCCGCCAGCGTGGTCAATCTTTGACTATTTTTTTTGGTTTATGTTCCTTAATTGTAGTTGCTCCCATACAACTATTTGTTCCTCTCCAAAAACTGGTATACGAATGGCATCGTAAAAAAATTTAAAACAAAAGCCTATTATTATTACTATCTTCTGAATAGCAGGGTGTGATAAAATATATCATGACATCGTACAGGGCCTAGAAATAGACTCGAATCAGGCATTTATGAAGGACCGGAATATCCCTTTTGATTTGGTAACCCTACCAATTGTTGATGATGAATTGTTGTTAATTTTAAGTTAGTGTACAAGCCTGAAACTATTTGAATGCTGTTGCATGCCTGTTATTGGTGCATAAATATTGTACGTGTCAATATGATTTTTGTTTGCATTGTTTAATGTACTGTTGGTGTGGGTTTGTCTGTCCAATAAATAAATAAATACATTTTGGTAACCTTATGATAAGGTAACCTCACTGATGGGGTAACCTTACAATAAGTTAACCCTATTGATATAGTGTTTTGTTTAGGGTTAACTTATGGTTACCTTATTGTTACCACATCCGATATGCTTACCATAACAATAGGGTTACCCTATCAGTAAGGTTACCTTATCATAAGGTAACCATTCTAAAATAATACTAATAAGGGAAACCGGTTCCATTCCCTGATTTATGCGCGCTTTGTTATGACCAAAGATTATTGAGAAAAGAGTTATGGCAGATATTAATTAATGCTGGTGACTGTATGACCCTTAATTGTATTACCTACTTAATTTACGATAATATCCACCTAGCACCTAGGTTGTTAACCTCGGTTAATGAGCCGAAAGCAGGTGTAGGTCGAATATCCATACAAATTAACGATTAAATTAGCCTTCTTTATTACATAACCCGCTGAAGTCCATTACAGTATACTTGTATTGCTTAGTTTGTTCTTAAACAATCAATTAAGTAGATATACATTGTTTAAGAAAACGAAAGGTGCACTTAACTGATTATTAAAATATATAAACTAGTAGGTAACTACCTAAGACTGCAAAAATTGCCATTAAATTAGTTTTAAAAATATATGTATTTAGGTGTGTTGCTCTTTTTATAATTTATCACTCTAGGCTAGGTATAGTGATACGCCTTTTGGTGTTACAAACTTTATTTGTATAAAAAAACAAATAAAGTTAGGCAGGGTAATACGTACGATAAACATGTTTCACACGATTTCTCTAACTCGGGAAGATAAAAATACGCACTTGTGATTGCTTTATTTTATTCGGCTACTATACTCAGTAACCAAGTGGCCGTCTCCGGGGTTGTGGGTTCGAATAGCGACTCGTAGCAGTCGTAGCAATGAGATTTTACTTATGTATTCAGGTACGGAATATATAATATTCACTATTAGCTTTTCGTTAAAGGAAAACAGTGAGAGTGAGAAAACCTGCTTATTTCTGCTCTAACAAATTCAAAAATGATTTTTTTGCACTGGCCCATTCCTCCCATGAGAAAAGGCCTGTGCTGTGCCCATCATGCAGTGGGGCTAGAGGCTGTTGAAGTTTGACGCTGTGTGTAGGTACACGTTGGAAATTGTACCTAACAATTGTTATTGAAACTGAATTTTCCAGCGCCTTGGTGCATAAAGCTGTGTTATTTTTTTGTGTAAATAGATAAATGTTATTAGACGTGACTATACCCATGGAATGTTAATTTAAAGAAGAATACCTTGGCTTAAAATTCTACGCCAATGGTTCCAAAAAAGCATATTTCCTCTATTTTTATGTGTCATTCAGAATAGTTGAGTCGTTCCAGTGGGTGGGGCTTGTATGTATTATCCGTAAGATATATCATAGAGGAACATCTGAACCTTCAATTTAGACCAACTTGACAAGACTGGGTTCCCACGAGGCAGCTTTACCCTAGTTCGAGTTGTTATTGAGTTGTCTGGTCGGCTTTCTAACTGTAGGTACCTATCCCATGAACGTGTCTGTAAAAGCACTCGCTACTGATGACTTGATGGCAGTGCTCGCATATCTTAAGTTCTAATATCAACATAATGAGCCCATGCTCAATAAATAAGCCTTTCCGCGCGTCTCAGGTTTATGTAACGGTTTACTATTCGCGCCAAGTCACGAGCGGGAGCGTTTGGAGGAACCGCGACAACGGGCGCGCAGACTAAAGCCCATGCAGCGATGTGACAGTCATGTCTTATGAGGATTCATGCTTTACAACGCAGTAGAACGCGCACGCGCACGTGCATGCACTTCCACGCATAGGTCTGGCTCGGGTCAGAAGAAGCTGTCTTCTCACAAGCCCTGTAGGGGGCTCGGTGAAGCCGTACGCGGCGTGAGCCGCTAGTGGCCGCGACTACGGACGGTGGCTGTGTTGGGCGTAACGCCCGGCTGGTCCGGTGGGGTCATCTACTTCGTCCTTCAGTGCGGTCAAGCCCTGCCGGGTGGAACTCCCGAGGGAGAGGCCCGGCGAGCGACCTGCGGACCGACGGCACTGCAGGAACGTCCATGTGTCACTGGTACAGGTCGGCCAGTCTTCTTAGGATTATGGGGACCGGGTTAGCTCCTTGCTGCAGGGCGCCGAGCACGATCTGGATACATTAGGCTACCGTCCTCTGCCTTCTTGGCTTGTCGGTAGGGGAGGGGGCGCCAGTGTGGCGGGGGGCCTAGTCGGCGCTGCGATGTTGGGGGCAGGAGCGGCCTGGGCACTCTGTTGCGGCCGGCTCTGAGCGGTAGTCTGGGTGGTCTGGGTGGGGGCCTGGGCAGCGATGGCCTGCGCGGCGGCTCCGGCTGTTTGAGTGACAGCGGCAGCGGTCTGGGTGTCGGTGACTGCAGCGGCGGCGGGGGCGGACTGTCCCCTGCCCCGTCTGCCTCTTCCTCGGCGGCGGCGGCGTGGTGCCGACTCATTCGCTCTCGCCATGAGCGTAAATTGGGGCGAAACCTTTTTCCGCCAGGTCTTCCGTTATGTGCCTGGCTCGGGTTAGTGTTGTAATTGAAACGGGTCAGTCACATCTTATATCCACCAATAGGCCTGTGCTAGGTAGCTGAGCGGTGCGCGGGGTAACAATCCACCAATAGCATTGCTAGCCTCGCTCACGCATCTCTATTGGTGTATTTTTTTCCACGCACACCGCACCGCTACCTAGCACATCTCTGGTACTCACCCTTAAATGATCACTTATCACAGCGCGTGCAGTAATTTCAGAGATCTCTAGTTGTATACTTTTGTATCGTGTATATATACTATTAGCGCGGGATCTTGCGGACTCCAGTGGCCCATACGAGATGACTTCTTAGTATTCTTACATTTTCTTCTAAGTATTAAATTAGGCTAACTTCTTACGTGCGTCTTCTGCGTGATCGTATCAAAAATGAGGCTATACGCAGCAGAACCAAGGTAACCGATATAGCCCTCCGAATCGCTAAACTTAAGTGGCAGTGGGCGGGGCACATTGCACGTAGAACCGATGGCCTTGCCTTTACCAGGTCATCAGTCCACCTTGTGGGCAGACTACCGACGCCGCGCCTTCCGGTACGTGGTCGCCACACCACGTACCGGAAGGCGCAGCGTCGGTTAGTCTGCCCACAAGATGGACTGATGACCTGGTAAAGGTCGCGGGGGTCCGCTGGACGCGGGTGGCGCAGGACCGGTCGTTGTGGCACTCTTTGGGGGAGGCCTATGTCCAGCAGTGGACATCTTTACGAGTATACTACTTAGTACATAGGTTGTAATAAACGTGTGAACAGGGGACAGTATTGTGCAAAGCGTTTTTTAATTGGTTTCGCTCTTGACAGAGCGGTCGAAGTGATCATGAAATTGGGTTTGGATCCTGATTTGGAACATGGCTTTCACTCTACGATATCACGCCGTCTTATCCTCTTCGTAGCGCAGCAGTTCTGGTACATTCTTGCAATTAAATGCCCACAGCAGACTTTATTTGGTAGGCCGTTTACCTAGGTATATGAATAGCGTATTATTCGACCGTGGTAGGTTTGGGGTTTTTGGGGTTTGGTAGGTTTGCGGGAGTCCGCTGGATGCGGGTGGCGCAGGACCGGTCATTTTGGCACTCTTTGGGGGAGGCCTATGTCCAGCAGTGGACGTCTTTCGGCTGATATGATGATGATGATGAGGTTTGGGGATGGGATACCTGTCAATTCATCCACATTTTTACGGTGTATGGGAAAAATAACGCCTCCATTCTCAAACTAATCACGGTCGAGTAAGGGTGAGTATCCACCAGCGCTGTGCAAGGTAGCGAAGCGGTGTGTGAATAAAAAACCACTAATAGCATTGCTAGCCTTGCAAACCGCTCCGCTACTCCACGAATAGGACGAGATGGCGAGACATCGTTAGGCGAGTGACAACAGCCCCAAACATCTGTCCCTCACGAATCTCATGATCACCACGACTTCACACTTCTGGTAGGTTTTATTTAATCGTATGGCATACATTATTTGGCCTTTGAGGTTGTCACTCTTTAGTACCACCCAGGGGACACGCGCAGGGTTGTGGTAGGTAGCTCCTGCGCCCCCCCCCCGAGGGTGCTCGCCTTGTCGGGGCGGGGGGGCTTAGTAACCGTGGACTGGTCACCCACGGCGAAGCTAAGAGGCACCCAGGGCCGGCCTGTTTGGGCTGCCGGCTGGCCCGAGGAGGGCGCTCCTAGCGGGCTTGCCTAAGCCCGCTTAGGATGCGTTATAGGGAGGGACCGCAGAAGAAAATCTCACGCGCTATCTTCTGCGGCCGAGGTGGGATCGCAGGGGGAGAGGCGTGTTGGTATAACGGTGTGCCACTCTCCCTACCCCCTGCGAACTTGGCGGGGCTGTTCCGCTGAAGCGGTATTGGTGGGACCGCAGAGGAAGAGGAATGCCGGTATTACGGTGCGCCGCTTTCCCTATCCTCTGCGGCCGAGTCGTGGTCGGTGGCAGAACCACAGACCTGATCCGCCACCGGGTGCTGGATTTTCCGCACCCATGATCTCCTCGTAGCGGACTCAGGGGGGTCCGCTACTGAACAGGTGGAGATCGAGGAGGCAGGCGCGCCAAAACATCTGGCGTGCCTCACGTAGAGGGCCCCCGGGCATCCGCGAAGGAGCCGCTTGTGGGCGGCTGCCGCCGGCGGGGTCGCGGATGTGTGCGCAAGCGTTCCCGTGACCTCGCCATAAGGCGGCGAGGTGGCAAGTGGGGGGGTTTTTAGTGGGTACACCGTGGGTCTCATTAGCCCATACGGGAGTCCCACATAACCACTCGGGTCACCCCCTGCACCCGGGTGGTATGCGTAACGCATTTTCCCCCCTAAACAAAAAAAAAAAACAAAAAAAAAACAAAAAAAAAAATGTAGCTCCTGCGGACGCCAGTGACATTATTATTAGAGGTTCTTAAGCCGCCTGAAGGCCTTTAACTCGGCTTAACGACTACTGTCATAGACAGCAGCCGGGATCAACTGCTTAGCGTTCCTTCCAAAGCACGGAAACGCTAATTTACAGTAACCATTCAAACAGGCGGTCACCCATCCAAAGACTGACCGCTGCCATCGTTGCTTAACCTGCGTTATCGTTTCCGACTCGCAGGCGCCGCTGGGCTATGAACGCTTCGTTCTGGTAGGTACATACATTCTTGCAATTAAGTCCACAGCAGATTTTATTCGGCCAGTCCATCGCATCGCATCCCTTATGTGAATAGCGTAGCTGATGGAAAAGTAGCCCTAACTCGCTCACCGCTCGTCTTGTCGCTCACCGCTCGTCGCCCATCGCTCGTCGCTCACACCACATCCCCCATATCGCGACAGTATCGCGTATTCGCAAACGCTCAGTGGCAAAGCAGCCGCCGCGGCCTATGAGCGATAACCGAACTCGCCTCGACACAATCAGCTTTGAACTTAGTGGCCTAAAACATAAGGTTGAAGTTTGAGTGCCGTATACGCGGAAGCAGTGTTAGTGTTAGTGAGAAACAGGTGAGTTGATATACCTACCTAATTGGTAAATTGATTAAATTTTAACAGCTCGGAAAATTGACTAACAAAGCTTTATATTTTGAAGCCCTTGCATACTAAAATATTAATTAAGTACAGCTCTTTCTGTTTGTGATTCTGTCCCGTTAGCGAGGAGACACAGTCTAACATTCTATAAGGATTGCTATTAAAAGCGGGTTAAAATTTTCAACAAAATAAAATCACCGTTTTAAAAAGTTACCCGGAGGACGAAACAATGGCAACTTGCGACTGAAAAATGTTGATTCACCCAATTTCACTCTCACAAAGGTGATGTTAACTAATCAGATGGCGACTTTATATGAAACGTCAAAAACGCTTTGTTAGCATGTTTGTAGGGAAATAGGAACAAGTGACGTCACGATTTCCTATAGTCACACAGCATCAAATTGATCAAACTGTACGTATTTATCCTCCTAAGACCCCTCGTAAAAAATCTTAAAAATAGCAAAAATTCGATGAAGCGTGATGTTTTCGAAGTATTTCCGTGAGTATTGTTTTATCGCAAATAATTTATTTTTACTGTAATCAACGACCGTATTAAGAGATTCTAACGACACCTCAAATAGGTTAAAACCGTTAGCTAGAAGTGTTTCCAAGAAAAACACATGGGCACCTTGTCACCTTGTACAGTCAGCATCAAAAGTAGCTACGCAAACGAAGACGTCAAGTCTTTAAATGGAATAAGAACTTTTTCATCACACTTGCTCATAAATGGTGTTATTCTATGCCTGTATACGGAAGGACAATGACATATTTGTTCCCGCGGGAAATAATGGTCCCAAGGGAGTAATGAGCTTGTGTGTGATCTGATTGGTTAAGCAAATCTCAACGGCCGCGTACGACAAGAATTCTGGCTCTGTGATTGGTAATTGAGCAGGCCATGCCCTGCAAGAACCACATGCTCCATGTTCTGTGATTGGTTGAAATATTGAAACTACGCCCCCCACTCGCACTAATCTGGAAGTGAAGTTGTCAATTTCGTCAACATTTGATTGGTGCGCTTGTATAAAACATAGATTTTTCTGTCTTTTGTAGTTGTTTATATCCTCGCAAATGTGATGAAAAACATTGTGTATAAATAGTATAACACGGGCGTAAGAATATTGCAAACTCGAGTCATCAAAAGCCCTCCGCCTCACGGCGTCGGGCTTCTGATAGACTCTCGTTTGCAATATTCCTCATACGCCCCTTGTTAAACAATGTACTATTGACGTCTTCGATTGCGTAGTTACTTTTGATGCTGACTGTACTTGAATTTATCGTTCTCACTAGTGGAAGCGGAAAGAGCTCTCTGCTGTGCTTTTTCCGACTCAGGAATCCCGAAAGACCGCACGTTCTTCAAAAAAATAATGAAACATTATTGAGGGTTTCTTACAAGCTTTTATTTAGCTCACCCCGTTTGTTTTATTCTTTCTTGGGTCAAATTTAATAATTGAAATTTCACCCACTTTCCGGTTTCCGATTGAGCTGAAATTTTGCATGCATATGTATATCACATGACACTGCAATATTATGATGACATGCAGCTGATCTGATGCTGGAGCTGGAAAGTGGCCATAGGAACACCGCAATAAAACGACATAACCCCATCGAGTTTGGGCTCGTTAGAATCGTATCAATGAGTAGTTGATGATGGTATGCAGAAAAAAACAGTCGGCAATAAAAGCTTGTACCAGAAATGACATTTTTGACAGAATTTTTTACATATACGGGCAATATGTTTGTTTGTGACTAACGTGGTATCATAAACTTGATAAACAGTGCCGTTCTATGGCAGTCAAGTCAATATTTATCATCATCATCATCATTTTCAGCCTGTAATCGCCCACTGCTGAGCATAAGCCTCTCTTCGCGTACGCCACGTATCCCGGTCCCGTGCTAGTCTCATCCAGAAATGACCCGCGGTCTTTTTTATGTCGTCAACCCATCGAGCTGGTGGACGACCAACGCTTCTTTTTCCTGCAATTGGCCACCAATCCGTTAACGTTTTGGTCCACCTACCGTCACGCTGCCTGGCAATATGTCCTGCCCAACTCCATTTGAGTTTGGTTATGACTTCGCCGACGTCACGCACCTTAGTGCGACGTCGGATCTCAATATTCCTCACTCGGTCTTGTAGCTTAATGCCGAGCATAGCGCGCCCCATGGCTCTCTGTGCTACCCGTACTTTATGCACAGTCTCCTTTGTGAGCGTCCATGTCTCAGCACCATACGTCATTGTGGGCAGGACACACTGATTATAGAGACGAGTCTTCAGGCATTGTGGAACGTCAACGGATTTGAGGATGTCATCTAACTTGTTGAATGCCGCCCGACCCTGCTGAATTCTCCTGGAGATCTCTTTGTTTTGTTTTGACAATATTTATATCGTCCATAATAGTCCAGCAACGTAAAAACTATTATGATGTTATTCAAAAGATACTTAAATACAAAATACAGTGGGTAGTGGCCTCCTTTTTAGGGTTCCGTACTCAAAGAGTAAAATGGGACCCTACTACTAAGACTCTCCGCTGTCCGTCTGTCTGTCTGTCTCTCTGTCTGTCTGTCCGTCTGTCACCAGGTTGTTGAGAAACAACCGTGTCAGACAGTTGAAATTTTCACAGATGATGTATTTCTGTTGCCGCTATAACAACAAATACTAAAAAACAGAATTAATAAATATTTTTTTATAGGTACCTATATATTTTTTTCTTTTACAATCTTACACAAATCGGCTTAGTACCAAACTATGCAAAGCTTGTACTTACTATGGGTACTAGATGACGATAAACATACTTATATAGATAATTAAATACCTAAATAAGTATAAATAGTTACATGTAAAACATCCATGACTCAGGAACAGAATATTTGTGCTCATCACACATATAAATGCCCTTGCCAGGATTCGAACCCGGGACCTCCGGCTTCGTAAGCAGGATCACTACCAACTAGGCTACAGGAGGCTCCCATACAACAAACGTGATTTTTTTGCCGTTTTTATAGATAATGATACGGAACCCTTCGTGCGCGAGTCCGACTCGCACTTGGCCGGTTTTTTAAATATCTATCGTTAAATGTAAATAATCAATTAATCACAATTATTTACCAGTGGCGTAAGTGAGCACGTGAACGGGCTCTTAACTACGTATGTTGTGTATTTTAAATGTTAAAATTTAAATTGGTGTAGTTTATTTGCAAGTATTATGTAACGAAAATGCAGCAAGGTTAGTGCACATGTCATTCAGTTTCCGATTTAATTTGGAAATAATTTAATCGTACGCAATTAAGCGAATTACCATTTCGATATCACCTTGACTTTTATTTGTGTAACCTAAATAACCCAATGAAACATTATTTATTATAAAGTCACTTACTTATATTGAGACTTCTGAATACAATCATTCGACCAGCCTGATGTCGACCTCATAAAAAAAAAAAAAAGTCATTTATTCAAACATAATGAGTTTTACATAGTTACCAGGGGTCCCCACACTAGGCTACGCCTGTATCGTGGAGAACCAGTTAATTTTTAAACATCAGAAATAAGTTACCACAGATATTTATTACATTTGGAGGAGTAAGAAAAAATATTTTACATTGAAAAGTTTATACTTAGAGACTAACTTAGATATTAAAGATAGCTTCAGTCTCGGCATAATTTAACGAATGAAGAAATTTAAAAATGTTGTTGAATACCTGAGTACCTTGTCGTTTTCACTCGTTTGACAACTTCACATGGCAGTTTAACATGACGTTTAATGTGACACAGTACAAAAGTGTTAAGCCCCTTGTGAGGCTACGCATACAATACACCTAAGGACAGAAGTAGGCTTGAATCGGTCAAGAACTACCAAAGAACTAAAGGCCGAATTGAACAAGGTAGTTTCACATAAGTAAGGTGAGTAAGGTCGCCAGAGCTCCCTAGGGTGCGTTGTGTTGGGAGTGAGGGACCTGCATGTCTCTAGCTGCCAACACAGCGAATCCTCAAGTGAATAAAGGGTCGGCAACGCGCTTGTGATGCTTCTGGAGTCACAAGTGTCCATAGGCGACGGTACCAGCTTAACATCAGGCAGGCCGTAAGCTTCTTTGCCACCGTCATAGTATAAAAAAAATAAAAAAATAAGTAAACGATTTAAATGGTATCCTATCGCAGTCATAAATTTCATTTTCCAAACTGTAGGTATCTTTTGTCCGAATTTTCCATTTTAGAACCGATTAGGTTAGGTTAGGTTTGTTTTAAAAGAATCCTGAAATGTCATGGCTTAAGAGAAAAACCACCACCACGACCACGACCGGAAGGCGCGGCGTGGGTAGGCCCCCCACAAGGTGGACTGATGACTGTAAAGGTCGCGGGAGTCCGCGGGATGCGGGTGGCGCAGGACCGGCCATTGTGGCACTCTTTGGGGGAGGCCTATGTCCAGCAGTGGACGTTTTTAGGCTGATATGATGAAGAGAAAAACGGCTTTGAGGACAAATGAAAATTCGGACAAACCATACAGCTGGCAAACAATTTCGATTTAATTTTGCTTTCGATCATTTAGTTCAGTTTTAGCCAATCAGTGAACGTTATGAGCTTATGTGCGAAACGGAGCTAATGAAATCCAAATCAAACTACCTTTGAATAAAAATGACATACCTACGCTACGTGTCTCATCGTTACATACCTACCCACGAATTTTTGGTTCTTGACGAATGTCCCGAACTGAAAAACGCTCGGTGCGTTTGTCAAATCGTTCATCGAGTCCTTTAAGGGGCTCCACGCGCTTTTTGACAAGTTTTGATGAGTTTTGAGTTGATATTCCTCCGTCATTACAATAGATATATTTATGCCACAAACGTTAATCGGTTCTTCAATACTTTATCTACTTTTGCAAGAGAGTTTTTTGGAAAAAAAAATATATTTATTTTTATATGATTTATTCAAATATGGTCTAAAAAAGATCTGTTTTCGATATTAGTATGTTGTTTATGCACTTTTACATATGAACTTTACATGTAACTGTTCCTTTTTGACGTTTCTAACAACCTAAGAGAGTTTTTTATTTTTACCTCATTTTTACAAAAGTTACGCCAAAAAATCTGGTTTATTGGCCTAAAACTGCTAAAGTTTAGTGCCATATATCTCAAAAACTATGAGTTTTGAAGTAAATATGGGATACTATTTCGGTTAACCTCGTTGTTAATACGGTAAGCCGAAAAAACACGAAAAAACGGCCGGTAACAGATCGAAGGTCATTGGGAGCTGAGCCCCTTAAGTTCCGCGTCTTTCAAAGAGCGATACGGTTCTTCATTCGCAGATCTCAAAAATTGCTCCTGAACTAAATAAACCAAAGGAACTAAAAGACCGAACTAGTTCCTTAGACCGATTGACCGAGGTTGGAGCGCTCTTTTTAAAGACCGAGCGGGCGTAACTCTACCCAGAAGTCGCAAGCGCGTAGTCGTTTATTGAGAGGATTAGTAGTTGTAGGTACTGACAGCTAGAGATAATTGTCCCTCACTCTCACATCGTCGGAAAATTTCTGTCAATACAAAACATTTTTGGTACACGCTTTCATTGCTGACTGTGCATTTTTGCACTTGGTGAGAACTGGTTCCAATAGGCCTAAAAAGGTCATCTCGTGGTTGGTTGCTGTACTACCTGCTGTCTCCATAATCGGATCAAATCAAATTTCAGCTCAATCTGATACCAATGTGGCTTAAGAGTCCGCAGTAAGCTCGGCCGAATTTCACCTGTCCGTACAAACGGAGTTTCGTTCTCATTTTAAAACTACGAGTTGGATTGTAACGAAACTTTGCATATACAATGACATGAGGTATATCTAGGTCTGTAATTAGTTTATATGGCTCCAGTTTATAAAACAAACGAAATACAGCAAAAACAAGTTTTGTATGAAAAACTTAGATTTGCTGTATTTTTTTACTATGGTATCTGAGGCTACATAAACTAATTACAGACCTGGACATACCTTAACTTATTCTAAGTATTTACAAAGCTTCGTTTTAAAATGAGAGCGTAACTACGTTTGTATGGAGAATCGAGCTTACTGCGGACTCTTCAATATTTTTTGTATATTTTGAAACGTACGCGCGTACATACGAACACTGAACGTTAAATAAAATAAATTTACACACACACACACACACACACATGCACAACATGGATTTAGGAGGTTACGGAGTAGGTACATCAACCGCATTATCGCAGTTTACAGATGAGGTTAATGAGAAGTTAGATAAGAAAATGTTTGTAGCAGTAGGTAGATACTATTCATAGATTTAAAAGCATTCGATACGCTGGACCACAGCTACAGGTTGCTCATCCAAGCAATGCAAGAATCGGTGGTCCAATGAGTCGGTAGTTCCGATGTTATCTAGAAAATAGCACGCTTCGTACCTAGATCGATGGTGAAATGGGTGATGAAGCTAACATAAAATATGGGGTATTGATATGGGCCGGTCGGGTACATCATGCACGCGTGAACAGCATTAACATAGGTACATATTGTACACGGACGACCCTTTATTGTGGCTAGATTTTGTTTTTATTAGTAGACAGATGTTGAATCTCTAAAATAAATAAAGTAGCTGCGTACTACATTACTCACTAAGTCATCAATTTAGAAGAGAATATATTTTACCGGTAGATGGGTTATTTGAAATTGTTGTTTGTAAATTGGCGCTAGGTACTTAGATTGTTCATATTCTGTTGGGATAGTAAAGATGTCGTAGGTATTAGTTTAATAGAAGCTGTTGTATAAGCCCGTTGCTTACATACTAAAAAGACGTTACATTTCAGGTGCTAATAAAAACTTTAGTCGTTGCATTTATAATTCCCCATATTACGAGTATTTTACATTCTAAATACCTACAATAAATCTTGCAAAATGTCAGAAACACTCCTAAATTGGTGTAAAAGAAAACAAAGACACTATTAATCACTATGACATAAGTGCCCAATGTTCTACCAAGGTATTTTGTTATACAACGAAAGTCAAATATTATATCCAGTTAAAATGTTTAAGTAAAGGATGAACTCTACCGGAAATTAATGAAAAGATTCCAACACATACCTAGTTAGTTAATTTCAACTAAAGATGAAAAATCAGAACATCACCAAAAAGATTTACATATCAATGTCATCTCGGTGATTAAACATGTAAATAACCTAGACCATAGACAAGTGTTCTTGTTTACCGAGCACACAGCTTCTGATTTTTCATATCAGAAGGATCGCCATCTGCTAAAAGAACTGATAGGGAAATAAGTATTGTACAACACTTGATAACATGACTTTTGTACTGACACTATACCGACAAGATGAAATCTGGGCAACATCGGTAAGCTTTTTCTCGTGTTCCCTAAATATATCTGTTTTGAGTAAACATGCATAAAAATCACTACACTTTTGTAAAAGTTCACGAAAATCTTAAGTTAGTTCAATTATTCATTTAAAAGTAGGTAAGACGTAAAATTTCGTCATAAGAACCGTTTTTTTAATTTGTAACAATGAACTATGTTAGTCTTACCCCACCTGCCCTTGTAATTTTTGATGGGTTATAAATGTTATAATTAATATTTTATGAATAGGTAAGCACTTAAAATTTACTTAAAGGTATGTGACATCTGACTGTGAACCGTATCAAGATACGGTTGACTCAAGCAGGAGTCAATAAATGACTTTTGACTTACCTCAATGAGATACAGGCGTGAGTATAAATATGTAGGTATGTATTGTATTATATTATAGCCATTATAGGTAATACAGAATTGCTGTGTAATAAAAACCAAGCGCCTGTGTTGTCTTGAGAAAACTTTGCTATTAACAATTTCGCAGGAGTGAGTTTTGGATAGCAGTTTAAATGAATACACATTTTTAAAAGTATATTTTATTCTTCAACGATAACAACACTATTCATAATTTCAATTATTTTATATAAATTAGGCACTAAATCATAAATCATTCATATAAAGCATTTGTAAAGAGATTCAACATAATATATAATTATCTAAAGTTTATCTTAGGTATTGCCAAGCTTTGCCCATGCTGAAAATCCATGTATAAATATTGGTTTTTCAATTGCATTCCACAAGTCATTTACAAAAAAAAAACAAAGTACATATATCTTTCCCGTATTAAAAGTTAGTACCTAAAGTCGTACAGTCGCCATCACATACATCGGAGCAAACAAGCACGTCACAAGCATCGGAACACACCTCTATTTTCAAGGCATTAGGGTGCATGTGCCGATATTGTTGAACACCTATTATAGTGTACCGATGTATGTGATGGCGACTGTACGTATATAGTAGGAAACTACAATATTTTATCAAGTTTACTAATTTGACACACTAATTGCTGCATTCAACATTACTACAAACTACCTACTAAATTAGGTGCTAATTCTGAGGACTGTCTGAGTCAATCTCATCTACACTTCTAATTCACTCAAAAATATCTCAACAAATAACACGGAAAACCGCTCATAGTCACCGCTTTATATTAACCCCCAACGAAAACCAGGGGGTCATAAGTTTAACAAGTGTATCTGTGTGTATGTGGCATCGTAGCACCGTAACGGATTAACCGATTTGGGTGCTGCTTATTTTAATCGAGTTTTGTCTGTCGAGATGGTGCTGAGATGTTTAATGTGGGGGGGGGGGGGGGGGTCTTAATTTTTAAAATTATGTTGTAGTTATACATAAGCGGGGCGTTGGGCGGCACGGCGCTCGCGCCAGAAAAGTCCAAACACGAACATATGACTTTATTTAGGACCATGGTAGAACAAGGTAAGTCCTTCGGCCCAGTAGTATGGATGGCGTCACGCGATAAGTGACAGGATAACAGCGTCGTCTCGTTCTATCGCGATAAGTGACAGGATAACAGCGTCATTCTGTGCCAACTCGTCAGGCCCCGTAGCATGGATGGCGTTTATCACGCGATAAGTGACAAGATAGAGCATCTGTCCCTGGCTGACACCGTTCGATAGAACGAGACGACGCGCTTATCCTGTCACATCGCGTGATAACGCCCGCCATCCATGCTACGGGGCCAGGTTTCAGTCACTGTCAAGATATTTTTGAGTGCATTAGCTTACATATTTTTGCAGCCAACTGTATCTATAAATTACTAAAATACTAATGAAACAGTGGAACCGGTCTAAGCCCAGTAAGGTCTAGTTTTCCCTCTGGTTCAGATGGCAGTTGCTTTCGTAAAACTTGTGCCTATGTCAAATTTTGGGATTAGGTGCCAAAGCGGACCCCGGGCTCCTTTAGAGCACAACCGGGAATAACACTGGGAGGATAATGATGTCTAATGAAACAGTGGATGGCACATAATACAATTCCAAGCGTAACATACAAATCCTATGGAATCATTAAAATTATCACAGCACTATTAGAGCACAGAGTAGATAGAATAAAGGGAAAAACCATGCCTTTAAAATAATGTCGAACTATACTAACCCTAATAAAGCAGGCCTTTCGTACTCAGTGAGGTGCCATTGTTCACGCCCACTAACCATTTTTGTCCTTCTCATCTGCATACAAAAGTGGAAATGAGAGGTGAATGAGTGAGAACGCCATGCCATATAAACTGCTATTTTCATGAAAAGATTTCTTCTTTGACTGAAACACTCTAATCTCTCCTACTAAGCATCCTAAGTTGGTTTCTAAACTAGCCACGTGCGGCGTTAGTATCGACCATTTTCTTGAAACCAATTTGAAAGATCTAGAAATAATGACCGGGTATTATTATATGTAGGACCGTAATATTTTTCTAACTTTGGTTCTTAACTTATTTGTCTGTAACTATGATAAGCAACTTCCAGTAGCGGTTCCAGGGCATTAGGCAATTTTTATTTAACGCCATTTTAGTAGATGATGACTTTGTAATATTTATATTACTCGCTTCATACTATAATGATATAGTAATTAGTAATTACAGTGCTACTTAGCTTACAAGTTACAAAATTATACGCGTACGGCGTACGTCATTCGTTCAGTTGGCGCCAAAACATTTCAGCTCATTCAGCGAAATGTAAAGTTACATTTGACAAATCGCTGCCCCAATATTACAAGGTTCTATGTTACATTGTCGGGGTACTTCAATTTAGACCTATTATCACTCTAACAAAGTTCCTAGACCCTACAATATTGTGGTAGCGAAATGTAAACCGGCATAATTGTATGGCTTGACTGTGAGTAGTGGGTTTTTTGACCAATATTGCCGGTAAAATTATAAAACCTGTAAAACTTTACAAGTACATTATTTCGCGTCACATGGCATGATTTCGTTTCGCTGGTATTTTATTTATTTCAATAAGTTTCTAACATTTTATGAGCTTTGAGCTTGAAATAAACGATAATTTAAAATTTAATTTAATTTAAAATGAAGCGTCGTTCTCATCCAAATATTATACCTACTAGGTACCTATACTCATATTATAAAGATGTAACGTTTGTTAGGTTGTACGTTTTTTTCAACCGACGAAAAAAACGGAGGAGGTTCTCACGCATAACTTTTTGCAGAGTAGTTCGATTTTGATAATTATTTTTTTATTGGAAAGGGTATACCCCGAAGTTGGGCCCATATAAATAAAATAGGGGAAGATTGATTTTTCGTCGGTTAAAACTTTGTGTTTTTAAAGTAAATTAAGTATGTATGTAAATAATTTCCGTGTAAAATCATCCCATTACAAAATATCTTTCACCATACTGGTGAAAGTGAGATAGAGTGGACTTTCAGTAGCTCTAGTATAAGTTTTATCGATACGTATACGTTTTCGAACGCGTTTGCGTTTAGTTTCAATTTGTATGGCAACGCGCAGTTCCTAATAGTTACCTGCTGTTCGCGTTGCCATACGAATTGAAACTAAACGCAAACGCGTTCGAAAACTTATTGTATCGATAAAACTTATACTAGAGCTACTGGACGGACATAGACTAGGTATATTTAACTAACTTTTCACTTACTTTTGAAAACTTTAGGGATCTCTTCATGATTTTGATTCCGTATAGACACTCTATACCTACATTTTAACATGAAGAAAGTATACCCAACCCACCTTGTTGATATTTCGGTGCGCACAAACAAAGCGTGAGAGATTCTAGAGTAGGTTCCTAATATGCGTACCTTTCGAAATAACAACAAAGAAAATTGTTACTGGAGTGAACTATCCTCCTAGCGCCCATGAGCCTACTGGAAGGACATATTCTCTTAAAGGAATTTAAACAATTTTGGGTTGGAATAGAGTTGCATTTGTTTTGTTTTGGTATTCTCTTGAAACAAAAGAAATTCAACTCTATTTATTTTATTAGTGATTCAAATTTCAATGTCATTTTGTGTTGTATGGTGGGCGCCACGAGGCTATACACAATCTGGTTAGGTAATTAACTAAATGTAAACAAAAAGAACCACGTGACTTGGTCAATCAGCCATAGATACAAAAGGTTGCTTTGTTATGATTGGTTGAATGACCAAGTCACGTGGTTTTGTTTGTTTACATTTAGTTAATTACCTAACCAGATAGGGTATTGTGGTATAGTTGACTGAAGAAAACGTCTAACATCTTAAGGGCAACATACGATTAAAGATCTATCAATGTTAAATATGGCGCCGGCAGCCGTCATTCCATATTTGAAACTTGTCAAACTTTCCATTCAGATTTTAACGAACACCGCTTATGATTACCATACGTCGGACTATAGGGGGCAGTTTGAGGGCAAGGTAAGGTTTACAAAAAAATCTTAACTTACGAGTATTATAATATTTACCTACAAATGTACCATGAATGTAAATTAAATCAAATATAACACAGACTATTCAATCTTATTTTTATTTAAAATTTAAAGGATATAAAAAAATAAAAATCTAACAAACGTACAGCCTTAGAGACGTGTTCATAGAACTTTACATTGTCCAGTTAACTCATTTGTGTTTTGTTTCTTTCTCACAGCTGCAATTGTCTGAGTGACGGATAAAGCCAAACGAACTTTTTCGCCATTTTGACTTATGTGTAGTCCAAGTACGTTTATAAGTAATGCAGTTAGATGCTATGATATTTGGAATTTCACATTATAAATACTAGGTACCAAATACTAAGTACAAATACTCGAAAGTGAATTGATTGATTTGCGAATCTTACTTATCATTCTGACATGCCACGAAAATGCCTTCTGGAGTCCGACGTTTGATGATTACACACGGTGTGGTGCAATCTACAACCTACTGCAAAAGAGTAGAAATTAAAAAGTGCTAACACGGTAGTTTCGTCCCTTTCAAATCAATTTAAGAAAAAAGGGACGAATCTACAGTGTTGCCACTTTTTAATTTCTACTATTTTTTGCCAGGCTGTACCTACAAATCTAAAACTAGGGCGGTACCACTAGAATCGAAAATCGTCGTAGAAATTGAGCTATAAGAACTTCGATTCGATCATTGTGGTGCCGTGGGAACGAAACTCGTAAGACAACCATCTTCTCCAAGCATTAGGTAGTTTATCACTAGTGATCGGTAACTTAATTAGTACTAACATAAATAACGTTAATTGATCATTTCGATTGAAATTGTCTTCACAAATTTCGCTAACACAACTACGCCGAACAAAGATGCTACCAAATTACCGATCACTATTTATCACTTCTGTTTTTTTGACAGACTACTTATTAGTAGCCTAATATGCTAACAGTATCAGTATCCTTCAGTATCCTTAATGTAGCGAGGATTGTTCAAATTCCGAGCGTACCGAAGGGTTCAAGGTGTTCCAAAGTAAATTCCTAGATACCTGAGGAATGTTCAATGATGGTCGAAGATCATCGTGTTGGTGATCCGTGACCGTGGAGATGGAGTGGTATATGGGGGGGATAGGGGGGGCGCTTCACCACAAGATTCGTTTTGTGTTCAAGGCGGGTTGATTATCCTGGAAATAAGGGAAATAAATGTTTTTTTTTTATATTTATTTAGGCAACAAACAGTCACAAAAATATCTTTAAGAAAAACATTGAAAAAGTAATAGACCTGGCCCCGTCGCATGGATATCACGCGATAAGTGACAAAATAAGAGCGTCGTCTCGTTCTATCGAACGGTGTCAGCCAGGGACGGATGCTCTATCTTGTCACGTATCGCGTGATAAGGCCACCCACGCTACGGGGCCTGGAGTGCCGCAACTTCAGCGGTAAAAGTTATTGATTGAGTAAGGCGTTACCTACTTTGCAAAATTCCATAAAAATAATTGTTTTATTGAGTGTCTATTCGGTAGCCATACGAATAAGACGTACACTTAGCGATAACATTGTCCGGCCAGGTAACCGGCTCGGGTTGTTTACGTCAACTGCGTGAATTAAATAAGGCATACCCTCATTAGTGTATTGGTTCGACTAGTGAAGTGGTGTAAAATGAATCTTGTTGACAATGGATAAAGAGTTTAGTTTAGACTCGGAACTGCAGGACAATAATTTAGAGGTGCAAATCGAGTTGATTGAAGATGACCCACAACGTTTGGACGGTAATGAGAATAATATGAATATTAACAGTGCGGAAAACACGAATAGTAGAATTACGCGAGATGAAGAGATAAGACTACAGAAGAGAAATCGGGATGAAGCGGAATTGGAAGAAGAATGGCATGAAGTATTAAGAAGAAATAAAAAAATGAATATGAGAGACGGGGTACCGCTGAATGTATACGTAAACCAGGGGAACGTGGATCTTGGATCATCGCAGCACGCAGCAACTCCCCATCAAGTGGCAGTGACTTCTAAAAATGCGTTTCCTAAGCAATTTGCGTTGGCGAAATTATTTAGGCAACATGGAATCTTGGGTGTTTTGAAAGTGAGGTATATTAACCCATATAAACTTATGATTAATTTTGAAAACGATGAAAGCGCTATAAAGTTTACCAACAATCCCGAGATAAGCAAATTAGAGTGGAAAAGGCAAAGCACCTCAGAAGTAGGCTTATCGTTTGGTATCATTAGCGATATTGAGCCAGACCTATCCGAGGAAGATCTATTAAATGATATGAAAAGTGACGTCGATATAGTTTCTGTCAAACGCCTCAACCGAGTGTGCCCAGATGGTTGGACAGCAAGCGAGAGTGTCAGAATTGGATTCAAGGGATCAATGATCCCCACCCACATATTCCTATGTGAACTACGAATTAAAGTGAGACCATATATTTTTCCGGTCACCCAATGTTCGCGTTGTTGGAGATTTGGACACACAGCTAAAATGTGCCCCGCTAACAGACCAATTTGCCCAAAATGTGGTGATCGTCATTCAAACTGTGAGACGCAACAGTTTTCATGTGCAAACTGCAGGGGCGACCATCTAGCTCTGTCCAAGAAGTGCCCTATGTATTTGAAAGAGAAACGCATCAGAGAACTTATGAGGGATTTCAATTGCACGTATCAAAAAGCACTCGATATATATGTACCACCATCGCCGTTACCAGATACCAACCCTGCGATTGTTGAACAGGCAGAGAATCGCCACCTCCCTACACCTGATGTTCCAGCATGCTCAGCAAATACATCTGAGCCCCGCGCTACGCCCGCGGACCCCACGGTGCACCCTTCATATACGGATATAACTCGTAAAGTACCAGAAAACCACGTAGTTGGTAAGGTTAATAGTTATACACGCCAAAAGAACAAGGATAACTGGCAGAAGAGGCAGGATAGTTCATTACCGGTCCCAAGGACTAACATACGCGAATCAGTTGGGGACAATGGGGCTGATTTGAATAGCGGACTTCCGGAGACATCGCACCAAGAAGATGGTTGTAGGGAACGAAGTGAAGAGGAAATTACTTGTCTGAGTGACTTATTAGAGCGTTTGAAGAACATTATTTTTGTCAGAAAACTCAGCTTCCAGGAGAAGGTACTCGCTTGTTTTAGCACGATAAAGAGTTGGATTATATCATCTATTGTCAAAATATTGTCAGAACTACCATTGCTCAAAACAGTTTTCGGATCAGCCAATGGATAGTACGAAAAAAGTATGTATAAATTTAAATTTATTTCAGTGGAATGCACGTAGTATTAGGCCAAAAGTAAGAGAATTTGAAAATCTATTAATACAGGAAAAAATCCATATTGTAGCGCTTAGTGAGACTTGGCTTGAACCCGATAGTAGTTTGAACATAAAAAACTATAATGTATTCCGTAAGGATAGAGATTCGTCTTATGGTGGTGTTGCAATTCTGACACATAAATCAATACGGGCTCAAACACATGTCTTACTCTCGTGCGCAAACCCGGGTATAGAATATGTTTGTGTTAAGCTATCGAACTGCGCTTACTTAAATTATGTAATATCAGTATATTGTCCGTCAAATGTAACTACTACGCAGCTCGACTGGGACGGTCTGTTTACAAGCCTTGATAGGAAAACCGTTATCCTGGGAGACTTTAACGGTCACCACTCTAGCTGGTCTTACAAAACGGATAGTAGGGGTACTCAGATATTTGACTCTTTGCTTGAAAACAACTTTGTTTCCCTAAATACAGGTGACCCGACTCGCTTTCAGCTAGCCAATGGTAGTATACGACTCTCATCTCCAGATTTGTCCTTAGTTTCCCTAGATATTGCTTCCAAGTTTTATTGGTCTGTCTTGAACGAAACTTTAGGAAGTGATCATAAAATAATTAAGCTAAGGACTAAACTTGCCATGAATTTAGATGTAACTCAAAAAAGAAATTTTAAAAAAGCGAACTGGGCGTCGTATTCAGCGCAGCTGGACGAGATGTTTGTTAATCTAGTTGTACCAGATGATCCGCAAACTGCGTATAACTGTTTTGTAGGATGTCTATATAAGTCAGCTGAAAAACATATTCCATTTGTTAAAATATGCCATAATCCAGAAAGTAAATTTACTCCCAAGCCATACTGGAACCCTGTGCTGTCCAAATCAGTGGCACGGCGTAGGCTAGCCCTGGCTGAGTTTCGACGAAATCCTACTCCAAGCAACTTAACCTTATTACAGGAAAGGATTAGCGAGGCACAAAAACTAATTCGAAGTGCACAAAATGAAGCATGGCGAGCATTTTGTAGCAGTTTAGATGAAACCACATCTGCTAGTACTGTGTGGCAGAAAATGAGATGGCTGAAGGGACATCGGTCACCTAGACATAATGTAGATGCGGACAGAGCTGCAAATCTGTTGCGAAGTTTAGCACCTGACCACGTTTCACCGCCTAAGCCGGCTTTTGTTTCTCAAAATGACAAGCTGGAAGTCAATATTACCGTCTCAGAATTGGAAAAGTGCATAAAGTCAAAAGATACTTCCCCGGGCTGCGACGATATATCATATTCCATGATTAAACATCTACCAAGTAGCGGAAAAGAAGCCTTGACAAATATGTATAGCATGTTCTTGAACACGGGTTTTGTCCCTACTCAATGGAGGGAAATTAACGTAGTTGCCATTCCAAAACCCGGTAGGGATCCCCAGTCAATATCGTCTCTTCGTCCGATAGCTATGATGTCATGTCTGGCTAAAATATTTCATTCCTTAATACAGAGAAGGTTAGAATGGTTTTTCGAAGCGCACAGTCTCTTTTCGGACAAAACAGTTGGTTTTAGACGGTGCCGGTCATGTCTGGATAACTTAAGCCAACTTATTACTAAAATACAAAAGGGTTTTTTAAATAATGAAACCACGGTAGCTTGCTTTATTGACATAAATAATGCTTACAATAATGTAGACATTACAAGGCTTTTGGCGATTTTGGACCGCTCGGGGGTCGGCAAAAAGATGTGCAATTATTTGTGGGAATACCTCAGGGAACGTTACCTACAAATAAAAGTTGATAGCAACCAAATCTGTCGTTACACCGGCCGTGGTCTTGCCCAGGGTGACCCCCTGTCACCGTTATTATTTAACGTATCTACGATGGATATATGCAGGCGCTCATGTGAAGTTAACATCTCTCAGTATGCCGATGATTTTGTCTTATATTGCACCAACAAGAGTCTTGAAATCTCAGCGACGCGAATACAAGCCGATTTAAATTCTGTCGTACAGGGACTAAGTGACATGGGCTTGGAAATATCGCCAGAGAAAACTAATGTGTGCATTTTCCAGAAAGGCCACAAGAGATTACAAGTTAAACTAGATATTGACCATAATCGATTACAAGTAGTACAAAATGTCAAATATTTAGGGCTTTGGTTGGACAGGTCCCTGAGATGGTCAAAACACATAAATGAAATTTCCGAGAAAACTGTTAAATTCTTAAATTTATTAAAGGTATTAGCGGGCTCGAGCTGGGGAGTGCATCCAAAACACCTAAGGCGTATATATATAGCAGTTATTAGAAGTCGCATGGACTATGGTAGTTTTTTATACGACGATAGTGCTGAATGTCATACAAACAAATTGGACAAAATTCAAAATCAAGCCATGAGGGTTATTGGTGGCTTCATTAAAACGACGCCTATTCATGTCATGCAAAGTGAGCTGTGTCTGCAGCCCCTTTCTATAAGAAGACGATACCTGGGTGGGAAGTTCTGGTTTAAGTGCAAATCTCTCAAATTTAATAATAATATGATAGCTATGCTGGGCGAGTGTATTCCTAAAATAGAATCGTGGAAACGAATAAAACATCCATTATTGTGGTCGGTTCATGAACTATTTAAGAACGTCTTAATACACTGTAGCGACAAATTAGAAATGTTTTCACTCGATTGGTGGGTAAATTATGGAAATATCACATTAAATATATATACCAAGATCGATGTCATTACTGGGGCAAAAAGGCAGTATAGTAGACACAACTTGCAGCAAGAAGTCAGTCAATTCGTTGAAAACAAGTATCCGCGGTTTTATCAAATATACACAGACGGGTCGAAAAATGACAATGGGGCTGGAGCAGCTTTTTATGATGTACAATTAAAAACAGGAATGTGTTTTAAAATTGAAACTGAAATTTCTATTATGTCAGTCGAACTACAGGCCATTGTTGAGGCATTGGCTTACTTAGAGTCTATACAGGCAAACAATATAGTAATATATACCGATTCCCGGAGTGCCTTACAACACATAGCTCGATGTACCTCGATGTATCGAGGAACACCGACAGCTTATTTAATTTTAGACCTCATTCAGAAGCACAAATCCAGAAACAAAAATGTTGTCTTACAATGGATCCCTTCTCACGTAGGTATCACCGGTAACAAAATAGCAGACAGACTAGCTAAGGAAGCTTCCTCCGAAGGTACAGTTCTACAAGCGGTGCCATTTTACACTGAAGCCCTGGGTAGGGTCAGGAAGTACTGTGCCGATATATGGAAAGAGTTTTTCGATAAACGGTCCCAAGAAAAAGGTATCTGGTACAGAACTATCCAGCCCGAGCCGTTACAGTCTCCTTGGATAACCCAGTGTTCGCTTTCTCGGCAAGATGTTGTAATAGCGTTGAGGCTCCGCTCTGGACATGTTCCAACTAATAAATTTAAGTTCCTTATGGGAAAAGT
Source organism: Epinotia brunnichana (assembly GCA_963854355.1). Taxonomy (NCBI): domain Eukaryota; kingdom Metazoa; phylum Arthropoda; class Insecta; order Lepidoptera; family Tortricidae; genus Epinotia; species Epinotia brunnichana. Next base: position 22,749,630 of record OY977954.1, read on the forward strand.
TACCAACCCTTACTGTGCTGACTGCGGGGTAATAGAGGACGTATACCACATCTTAATGGAATGTGTACGGGGGGAGTCCCATCGCACTACCTACCATACCGGATTTTGTAACGCGGCGCTGGCTGATCCTGAGTCAGCGCAAGCGAAATCATTGTATAAGACCTACAAATTGTGCATTAGATAGCTGTATCTCCACTAGCGGACGTATGGAGCGACATTCTCGTTTAACGACTAAGCTCCTAAAAAAAGATTAAAAAAAAAAAAAAAAAATATTGTTTTATTTTAAATCCTCTGTCAATTGTTTGTATTCAGAAAGTTTGCACAAATAAAATGTATATTTTTCTCAGTGTACCCGCTTGACCATGAGGAATCTAATGCAGAATAACATACAATTCTAAAGTAGAATCTAGATCGTAGCGAGGGACACATTTAGAATCTAGAGAGTAGCGAAGGAAACTTTATTAGAATCTAGATCGTAGCGAGGGGCACTATTAGAATCTAGATAGTAGCGAGGGACACTACAAGACTCTAGAGCGTAGCGAAGGACACTTTATTAGAATCTAGATCGTAAAGAGAGGTTTAGAAATTAAGTGCAATTAGACGAATACCAACAACTATACAGCCAACTTAACTGACTAAGCTAATATGTTGAGGAATCTAATGGTGGGGTCCGAAGATCAGCCCATAGGAGAAGTTCATGACCGTGTCCACTGCGCGGTCGATGGGGGTGACTATGATGGAGATGCAGGCGAGCCCGACGGCCATGGGGGCGAAGCCGTAGTCTAGAGCGGGGCGAGGGACTTTTTAGTTGAATTTGGAGCGTAGCGAAGGTCCCTATGGTTAGATTTTTTTATATCACGTCATTTACAAACAAGCTTACGGCGCGCCTGGTATAGTAAGCGGTCACCGTTAGCCTATGGACGCTTGCAACTCCATGAGTTTACATGCGCGTTGCCGACCCTGCATGAGCTGATTTCAATCAATCAATCAATCAATCAATATAATTTATTGCATCCATAGTTGTACAGATCTTATAATAGGTACATGAGTTCCATATGGGCCCTGATAGGGCGTAGCAATTTATATTTAGTTTTATTTTCGAGCGTAGGGAGAGATGCTTTATCAGAATCTAGAGAGTAGCGATGGATACGATATTAGAATCTAGAGCGTAGTGTGCTAAAGGGTGCCTTAGTTCAATTTGAAGCGTAGTGAGTGATTCTTTATCAGAATCTAGATCGTAGCGAGAGTCCGCTGGATGCGGGTGGCGCAGGACCGGTCACTTTGGCACTCTTTGGGGGAGGCCTATAACCAGCAGTGGACGTCTTTCGGCTGATATGATGATGATCGTAGCGAGGGGCAATAACGTAGCGAGCGCTCTAGAAGTGTGTGAAAAGTGCACTTTGACGGATACCAAAAATAATCGACCTTAGTTACCTGATTAAGTAGCTTGAGGAATGTCTAATGGTGGTGTCCGAAGATCAGCCTGTAGGAGAAGTTCATGAACGTGTCCACTGCGCGGTCGATGGGGGTTACTATGATGGGGATGCAGGCGAGCCCCACGGCCACGGGGGCGAAGCGCGTCACGACAGGGGGTAATGGCCTGCCGTGAAGGGCTCGGCCTGTGTAGTATACTAGCCTGGAAAGATTGAAATATAATTAAGTTAGAGATCAAAGAATATATAGCGAACTACCCTACACAAATCGTTTTTTAGGGTTCCGTACCTAAAAAGGAAAAAACTGAACCCTTGTGGATCACTTTGTTGTCCGTCTGTCTTTCTGTCCCTAGGGAACCCGTGGAGGTATCGAGTTGAAATTAAAACCATATACTTTGGTTAAAAAATCAACATTCCTTAATTTAACGTAAAAAAAGATACGGCCGTTTATGCCGCAAGAATAGTATTTTTCACAATCGTGTTATAATAGAGAGCCTTTTAAAAGTCGAGTACCGTTGCTGAGTGGCCTAAGTAAGGTACGAGATTAAAAAGCTTGATTATAACACTATTGTGAACAATACTTTTTGTACGAGTTCATTAAAATTAATTTTCTACGAGTCAACTGAACTAATTAAACAAACTCGATACTGTTGAAACGAAGTGCAGCTCGTCGCTCGTACGCTTGTTGATATCTTAAAATACATCAACGAGCGTACGACATCAAAGCGATTCTATTGGTCCAATTCATTACAGTTCAGTAAAGCAGCCACGTGATTGGTCGAATTTATTTTAGTTGTCTGGAGCGTATCGAAAAGTAGTTATTTCGATTGTTTCGACAGTAACATGGACTACAACTATGAAAAGAGTGACGTTGCAGTATTCTCTATGAAATCTTAATACACATAGTTTAATCGTCGAGTACAAAAACGTATATTTCGACACTCTCAAGGGAATCAAAATTTATGGGGCACTTTTCGTTGACCTAGAACTATGAAATTTGGCAAGTAATATCGTCTTATACCTACTTACACTAGCGACCCGCCCCGGCTTCGCACGGGTTTATATGTATAATACATGCATGTTTTATACATATAAATATTCCTCTTGAATCACGCTATCTATTCAAAAAAAGCGGCCAAGTGCGAGTCGGACTCGCACATGAAGGGTTCCGTAAAATAAAATGCGGTTTACGATTTATGACGTATTAAAAAAAAACTGCTTACTAGATCTCGTTCAAACCAATTTTCGGTGGAAGTTTGCATGGTAATGTACATCATATATTTTTTTTAGTTTTATCATTCTCTTATTTTAGAAGTTACAGGGGGGGACATACATTTTACCACTTTGGAAGTGTCTCTCGCGCAAACTATTCAATTTAGAAAGAAATGATATTAGAAACTTTAATATAATTTTTGAAGACCTATCTATTAATACCCCACACGTATGGGTGTGATGAAAAAATTTTTTTTGAGTTTCAGTTCTGTGTATGGGGACTTTTTCATTGATCGCTAGCCAGCAGGCAATAGCGGGGCGGGGCTGTCGAGAATTTCCATCCCGACCATCCCGTGGGTATTGTAAAAGTCGACCACAGAATCGGGCTGAGCTGTGTTGTGGGCGATAGGCTAGAAACCTGTCACTACAATATCACGTTTTCGCCCTTGTATCCGTCTTAAAGGTGCGACCACACCGCTGCTTAAAAACGGTGACGGTACGGAATCGCAGTGACGCATCGTATCCGCACCGTTTTTGACGCCCGCTCCCCACACCGCTGCTTAAAAACGGTGACGGTACAGAAACGCAGTGACAACAACAGTGATACAAGTCCTTTTTTAAGCAGCAGCGGTGTGGGGAGCGGGCGTCAAAAACGGTACGCATACGATGCGTCACTGCGATTCCGTACCGTCACCGTTTTTTAAGCAGCGGTGTGGGGAGCGGGCGTCAAAAACGGTACGCATACGATGCGTCACTGCGATTCCGTACCGTCACCGTTTTTTAAGCAGCGGTGTGGGGAGCGGGCGTCAAAAACGGTACGCATACGATGCGTCACTGCGATTCCGTACCGTCGCCGTATTATAAGCAGCGGTGTGGGCGTACCTTAAATCCACAGTGCAGTACAGTACTGTACACTTTATTCCTAACCAAGAAAACAACAGGTACAGTCGCCATCACATACATCGGAGCAAACAAGCACGTCACAAACATCGGAACACACCTCTATTTTCAAGGCATTAGGGTGCATGTGCCGATATTTTTGAACACCTATAGTGTACCTATGTATGTGATGGCGACTGTACCTAGGTATAAACTGTGGTAGACAAGAGGCGGTTTTATCACTAAAGAGCGATTTTTTCCAGACAAACGTAGGGTAGTGGATACAAAAAAACCCCGGCCAAGTGCGAGTCGGACTCGCGCACGAAGGGTTCCGTACCATTATCTATAAAAACGGCAAAAAAAATCACGTTTGTTGTATGGGAGCCTGCTGTAGCCTAGTTGGTAGTGACATGACCCTGCCTACGCAGCCGGAGGTCCCGGGTTCGAATCCTGGTAAGGGCATTTATTTGTGTGATGAGCACAAATATTTGTTCCTGAGTCATGGATGTTTTCTATGTATTTAAGTATTTAATTTATCTATAGTATGTTTATCGTCGTCTAGTACCCATAGTACAAGCTTTGCTTAGTTTGGGCCTAAGCCGATTTGTGTAAGATTGTAAAAGAAAAAAATATATAAAGAAATATTTATTTATTCTGTTTTTTAGTATTTGTTGTTATAGCGGCAACAGTAATACATCATCTGTGACAATTTCAACTGTCTAACTATCACGGTTATTGAGATACAGCCTGGTGACAGACAGACCAACAGGCAGACAGACAGACGGACAGCGGAGTTTTAGTAATAGAGTCCCGTTTTACTCTTTGAGTACGGAACCTAATAATAAACTAGAATATGACTACCATAATTGCCAGAATTGCTACTGAAATTAAATATAATGTGCTCTGCCTTCTGCTTACCCCTTCTGGTAATGTGTGTAATGCTCAGAGCATAGAATACTAGAGAGAGGACAAGCCGCCGGCGGCCGTGTCGCAGCTGTATGCTTAATGGGCATACTCTGCCATACTGTGCACGCGTGCTGATCGCAGAGAATATTACGTTTTTTCCCAAAATGCCTGATATGATGCGCGTTTATTGTCAAATAAGCGTGTAGGTATACAAGTGTGTGTGTTTTAGATGTGTGCGTGCTTTGTCTTGTCAATTACTTGGGCGTTGTGTGGGTTAATGTACTTGCGACAGGCTCACTCTATACAAACCGGCCGCCATGTCCGATCTCCTTATATTCATACATCTGTGGTGTAATGTATTGAACATACCTGTTGATGGTGAGGCCGGGGATGGCGATGGATGCCAGCGACTGCCAGATGAGGGCGTCTCCGGTGCCCAAGGCCATGCTCATTATGCTACCCTCCCGCTAGAATCAGACATTTCATTCACTTAGTAACTACATTTTTTTACCCTGTCCTCGAATAGGCTTGTTGCGTGGTGTTAAAGTTGATAACGTCGTGTTGCTAAACGGATAGTAAACCATCAAATGATTGTTATAAAGTATAAATTACAAAATGTAATTCAAATCATAAAAAGATAACCTTGAAAGTTTAGAAAAACAAGTTTTTTTATTTATTGTCCAGGAGTAAATTTAAAGGTACATATAGAATCCTTACGCTTTTATAGCAACAAATGTGTACTACAACTATGGACCTAAACGCAGTATTTCGCGACTGAAACAGCAATTTACTAAATTTTCCATGCAACGGTTAGTACAAATTGCACGGTGTGACGTCATACTTTAAAGCCAATCAGTATGAAGCGTTTCAGCTGCTGTCAGCGAGGTCCGTCTTTAACTCGATTTTTTGGGTATTAATGTCCTTTAAATGTAGTTGCCTCCATACAAATATTTGTTCATCTACAAAAACTGGTTCGAATGGCATTGTAACCAAATTTAAGGTCACAAGCCCATTACAATTGCCAAAATTTACCCGACTCTCTCAGAAGGTTATTAACTTATTAATAATTCTTGACAAATGAAATGACATATTGATCTATTGGAAAAGCATCTCCTTTATAGTGATCTTTTTTCAATCCACACTCATAAGTATGCATTTTTTGTAACCCTGTATCATGTACTCGTACCATCATCATATCTTTGGGGGAGGCCTATGTCCAGCAGTGGACGTCTACTGCTGGACATAGGCCTCCCCCAAAGACCGCCACAATGGCCGGTTCTGCGTCACCCTGTATCACAGGAGACTTTTGAGTCAACAAGATGAGATACGTTAAGATGAGGTATGTTAAGGTGGTTTGGGCATGTAGAGAGGATGGATGAAAGAAGATTAACGAAGAGAGTGTATATAAAAAGAGTGGAAGGGCAAGTTGGAAGAGGAAGACCTAGGCGAACTTTCTCCGATCAAATTGGAGAAATCTTACAGAAAGGCCAGATCAAAAGTACCCTAAACCGACGAGCATGTATGAGAAATGTTATGAAAGTGAGTGAAGCGAAAGTGGTTTGTCAGGATCGTAGCAAATAGAGATCCGTGATCTTTGCCTACCCCTCTGGGAAAGAGGCGTGATTATATGTATGTATGTATGTAAGATGAGATACTAATAATGATGTATCAGACTGGGATGAAATAAATCTCATCTTGTTGGCTCAAGTTTACAGTGCCGGAATTTTCTTGATAAATATCATATCGAATCCCAACACATTATGGAGGTATCCCATAAAAAAATTGGTTCATCATTATGAAAACAAATTCCGCTAATTGGATTTACATGGCAACGAGCTATAAAAAAATCATCATTAGGGAAATAGTTTACAAGTTTAAATAAATTAAGCTTCCATTTATGCAAAATTATGGTCTGGGGTCAAGCCAATACTATCTTACCCAAAAATTACAAGAACAACACTTACAGGGCGAGTTGCACCAACTAACTAACGAATATAGACCGATCAACGTTAAATATGGCGCCAGCAGATGTCATTCCACAGAAACTTCTTTCCATACATTCAAATTTTAACGAACACCGATTACGATTTACGGATGGGTTGGTGCAACCCACCTATCTACAGGGTGGAAAGTTAAAACGGGGCAGTAAGGGCAGCTACTAGATCCCTTGCCGCCACGCAAAAATGGCATTAGGATTTCATTCCTAACTTTTTAAGTGATGACAATCTACATTCACAGATTTCTGAGAAAAAGTACAGTCAGCGAGAAAATCATCACTTTTGACGATTTTTTTTTAATGTCAGTCGATCCTATTCCTATTAAGGATCAAAATACTCTTTGGGACCGACTAAGGTTTGACAACCAGAACGCCCAGAAATCAAAGAAAACTTTTTCCATACAGTTAGTATGGGAATCCTAAAGTGCAATTAAAAACTGAGGAATGAATTCTCTCATTTTTAATCTAAATGAAGTTATCTCCGTCTCCATACAATTTGATGATCGTCTAACTAAAGGACTACTTGCACTTTGGGATTCCCATACTGACTGTATGGAAAAAGTTTTCTTTGATTTCTGGGCGTTCTAGTAGTCAAACCTTAGTCGGTCCCGTAGAGTATTTTGATCCTTAATAGGAATGGGATCGAATGGCATAAAAAAAATACACTTTGGGATTCCCATAATGTACTAACTGTATGGAAAAAGTTTTCTTTGATTTCTGGGCGTTCTCGTAGTCAAACCTTAGTCGGTCCCGTAGAGTATTTTGATTCTTAATAGGAATGGGATCGAATGGCATTTAAAAAAATTCACTTTGGGATTCCCATACTAACTGTATGGAAAAAGTTTTCTTTGATTTCTGGGCGTTCTAGTAGTCAAACCTTAGTCGGTCCCGTAGAGTATTTTGATCCTTAATAGGAATGGGATCGAATGGCATTAAAAAAAAATCACTTTGGGATTCCCATACTAACTGTATGGAAAAAGTTTTCTTTGATTTCTGGGCGTTCTAGTTGTCAAACCTTAGTCGGTCCCAAAGAGTATTTTGATCCTTAATAATAATGGGATAGAATGGCATTAAAAAAAATTCCGTCAAAAGTGATGATTTTCTCGCTGACTGTACTACTTTTTTTCAAAAATCTGTGAATGTAGATTGTCATCACTTAAAAAGTTAGGAATGAAATCCTAATGCCATTTTTGCGTGGCGGCAAGGGATCTAGTAGCTGCCATTACTGCCCCGTTTTAACTTTCCACCCTGTATACTATATCATAGTATTCATAGTACAGATGTAGTGCATAATTGTTTTCCATCGTATTTTCTCGGAAACATTCGTATTTGTCATGCTACTGCAGTCAACCTCAGTACTTTTTGTACAGTGACCGACTGAAATAGCAAGACACGTTCGTATGTTTCCGTGAAAATACGATGGAAAACAATTATGCTCTATATCTGCATACAAATGAACTGACGTAATTTTTCTCGGCTAGAAATGAACCAAAAAAAACGAAAATAAATAAATTTAAGTAAAGTGGGAGTAATTTAGCTCCCGCTTTATCTTAAGCTAAGATGTCCTCCTGACGATTTCCTGGCTCGACACCTAATATTCGCTGGGAGACGATTTCAGCAGAATTGGCACTCCATTAAAAAGTACCTGAATCATAAGCTTACAGTATAGACACAGGAATTCAATTTACCCATAACGACTTCAAACTTTTGTCCGCAGTGTCAGCAAGGATATAAACGAAGGCGATTTTGTAGCTGAGATTCACAAGCTTCCTCGAGACCACAGGACGGAACGCCTCACCCACCTCATTGGCGTAACCTGGAAGCATGGATCTCTTCAGCGACTATTACATCACCAGGGATGAACAGTAAGTGGAACTTTGCCTTCTCAATTACCAGTTAGCACGCATGAAATGAAGTAATCTGAAGTTTGTGTCCCGGTAAGAACAAATATATGATGGATAAGTCAGTGTCATACCAGTGTTACAAGCCTACCTTAGTTACAAACTAGATTTAAATCAGTAAAATTGTGTCCTAATATATATATTTAATCATATCATCCCTCAGACATAAGGATGAGGCTACCCAATTTTTTATGTGTCTGTCTATGAGTTCTATATTAGAAACCGGAGGGCTACCTAAAATGTAGGTATAGATAAAGGTAGTTTTGTACAGGGTGTTCCTGGGAATTTCCGTTAACTTCGGCATATTGCAGAGTACATTCACAGAAACAAATTAGCATAATTATTTCTTGAGAAAAAAAAAAAAAAAAATTTTTAATCATAACATTCTAAACTATTCATACATATAGAGGTAACAAGTAAAAAAAAATGTAAGTTTAAGAAATGTATTTTCATGCTTAATGTTATATATTAGTTTAAGAGTAATTTATTTACGAAAGATATAAATCAGTAAAACTTACCTAAATACCGCACTTTAGTATCGCGGAAAAAATCCTGGCCGTGTCCCATACCTAATAAAATGGTATTATATTAGAATAAAACTAGGTACTACCGACGCTCTGCCACTCAGCGGTAGGACGATCAATTCATTGATTAAACTGTTGATTAAGCTCAAGGCTGACTGATACACGAATTTATATATTAAAAGACCATTTACATCGACAGATGTTAGGTAACAGCTTTCAATCCATATTTGGAGTAATATTTGTTTCGGTTTATGTTTTTTTGGTAAATAAACTTTTGAATTTTATACTAGCAGTGATTTTGATATTGGTTTGAATAAAATAATATACATATTCGCTAATTTTTAGGAAATCTTTTTGAATTTTCAGATATTTTTGCTGTCATTCATAATCAGTGAAATATTGCAGTCTAATAAAACTATTATCATTCAAAAATCTAAGATAACTGGATTTAAAATAAACTCTAACAAACCGTATTTAAAGCTTGGAATACAACAAATTGTTTTAACTAGTTATCGTTTACTAGCGAAATTCAAGCTGTTCAAGCAGAATCTCCTTTGACGTACCGGTAGCAGTCTTGCCATATCAGAAAATAAAATACTTGTCAAAATTATAATATTATAAAAATAATAATTCAAAGGAATATTTGGAATGTTAATAATAAATACAAATGGAAATTATTATTCTTAATGGATTTAAATTCTTGCTCAGTGGGTTCTAAAATAAATACATTACTTTAACTACAAGTGAGAATTCACTGAGTAGCGCATCAAATCGTGGTACCGCACCGCAGTTATGTTTCGCGAAAGTCAAAAACAGCTGTTTGTGTGCCCTTGACGGAGGTGCTTGTGTGACAACCTGTGACAATGACTTAGGTTATGTTATTAATTTGCAAAATAATACTAAAATACCAAAGAACTTATAATAGAGACTATTAGTGCCAGTGAAAATGAGTGTTCTATAAAATTTAGTTCTGTGCGTATACGAACATGGCCATTCATCAACCATTTATTGTTAAGTTAGCGATATTTTTCATTTTATCATATTAATTTTATATCTATGGTGAGTTTTCCTTGTTTTCTGTTAATAGTACTCCAACACCTTAATGGTAAATCTAATCAGTTTGTTGAAAACATAACATTGATACACTTACATTTTTATAACTCGTAAAATGTGTGAAAAAAATGTTAATATTTCATAAGAAGCATGGCCAGCTTGCTCTTTAAACTAATTTTAACTTAAATCTAACCCAATTAAACACAGTTTATGGACGTAATTTTTTTATGAATAAATATAAACAGTAACTAGTGATGGGCATCAGTTTTGTTAATACTTAGGTATCATGCACGCAAATATCGATAAAACTACTACACGCGGGTTTATTATAAATTAAATACCTACGTGGTTTTTCTGCTGCTTTATTCATTATATTATAGTTGATACTTACAATGCAACAATATACTAAGAACTTACTTATGTGTGAGTGGTGATTTGCTTGTCTTGCATGGATATAAATATATTGTTTACATTAAGTTTTTAACGCACTTTCTTGTGTGATATTGTTAAGTACGCACAAATAATCTATGGGATCTAAATCGTCACATAAATGAACACTACAAACTAAAAAAAAATATTTACATTAAGCCAAGTAAGTAGTATTCGTTCTAATTGTTCTAAATCAATAAAAATTATACCTCCTTTTAACACTCTAGAAAAGCTAGCATGATGGGTTTTATGGTTACGTTTTAGTACGTTTGGACCGTAAAACATGAGCATAAAACCGTTCGTGCTAGCTGGGTTGGTGTTGGGTATTATGTGAGCTTAACAGCGGATGTTTAATATTAAAGGATTGATAACAATTACGTATATAATCAAACGGCTGCATATTTAAAAGTGGGAGAGAAGTACAATTTTTGCGACTTTTAGAGCGAATACCTATATACCTGCCCAGCTAGCACAATACGTTTTATCGTTATGTTTTACGTGATGCCTCAGTAGATTTTCGCCGTAAAGCAGTCAGACAAAGGCGACCGTGACAATAATTAAAGCTTACTTTTTTATTCTGACTACGGAACTCTGAAACATAATATCCCAAGTTTATTTAGTTTTTTTTTCAGCGTAATCCGTAGATTATTTACATAGTCTCTCATAAAACCATGGCTATAGCTACAATAAATCGTCGGGTGACAAGCAAAAGTCACTACCAAAACTGTCACTGCTCTTCAAAACCTCGTATCTCGGTACGTAGTCGATATCGAGATACGACCTTTGATTTAAGTAGGTATTTGTTACTTAGTGAGTTTTGCTTGTCACCTGACGAAATAATGTACCTACATTCACTATCGTACATTCAACAGTTTATCTGTCTGCCTCAAAGGCGAGACTATCTTAAGATTATTTGAAATCACATACAGTACCTATGTATAATACCTACTCATTAAATCATAAAAGAAACATTCAAATGACGCAATGCAACCGCATAAGGGAAACTTCATATTCTAGAATGCCAACAAGGTACTTATTGACTAAGTATACATTATGTACCAATAGCATTATGTATCTTATTACAGTGACATTTGTGCAAATAGATATGCAAACTCATTTCAAAGTAGCCGTACCTACCTACATTGACACACACATTGTGAACTCTCCGTATTCTAGAATGGAACACGTTTTAAAATGTGTTACAGGATGCAAAACATCACACATTCTTCTTCATTCTTTATCTTCAAATTTTCCTCATCCTGGCGTTATCCTATTTGCATGCTTAAGAAAGCCTGGGTTTTGATTGCTGCCTAATCCAAAGTATTGGGATAGAAACTTCATGGTTTTTTACGTAAGCAACTGCTATTTGACATTCCAACTCAAATATAGACTAGATACTATTTGCAATTAAGTTCGTCCAATAAAAGTGTGCCACTAGACTGTTCAAAGTCGTGTTAGTACTAAATCACGAAAAACTTTTTCACGAAAACTATTCGCGAACGACTTTATCACGAAAAGCTTTATCACGAATAAACCTTATCACGAAAAGACCATATCACGAAAACTGGGTAGGTACGACGACGACCTTTAAAGTTTTCGTGAAAGAGTTTTTCGTGATAAAGTCTATTCGCGCCATGAAAAATGTTGAAAAACACTGACTTAAGAGTTATCACTGTTATCAGTTAACAAAATTCATGATCACATATTTGTGATATATTAAATATGTCTTCTTCCTGATCCAGACTATTGTATCTGCAAACATGAGTATTACATATGAATTATTAACACCTGAATGTGATAATTCGCGGAAACGGTAGTGTCACCTGGGGTAATAATATCCTACATACGATGTATTTAATAGTCGCAAAAGAGCCTCCAAACTATATTAAGGTCTATTTCCAATCATTGTATCACGCCTAGGGAACTGGATGACACAGTTCCTACAATTAAGCATTCCCAACGATTTAGTTAATCGCCGCATTACGTTTTTGTTCTTCTTTTGTTCATATTCAGGTTAACATTCATTTTCGTGTACTTGGCGTATCCAGTGAGCACTGCGAGATCCTGGAATTAATACATTTTATTATTATTATTTACTTATATAGCTTTTATATGTAATCCAGTGACCAAAATGCCATACGATATCATCATTTCCTTGCCCTAATCCCATTTACTTGGGGTCAGTGCAGCATGTCTTTTTCTTCCATACTTCTCTGTCAGCCGTCATCTCATCACTCACTTCTTTTCTCTTCATATCGTCTCTCACACAGTCCATCCACCTTTTCCTTGGCCTACCTCGTCTTTTACATCCATCCACATTCATACCTAATACTCTTTTGGTCACATAACTTTCATCCGCATTACGTGCCCATACCACGCAAGGCGATTGACCCTCAATTTATCCGCTTCCCCTTACATACACATTTCTTATTCGGTCCATCCTCGTCACACCACACATCCATCTTAACATTCTCATCTCCGTTAAATGCAATCTCTTTTCATCCGTCACCTTTGAGGCCCAACATTCCGATCCATACATGACGACAGGTCCCACAATGGTCTTATAGATTTTGCCCTTTAGCCTAGGAGGCATTCTGACTTCGCATATTGTTCCGGAGACCTGTCGCCATTTCATCCACCCAGCGCTAATTCGGTTTTTGACATCACGGTCGATATCACCATCACACTGTACAAGCGAACCGAGGTACTTAAAATCGGAGCAGACTGGGAGCGTAACGCCGTCTAGCTTTATTAAGCCTGTCAAACTGGAGATACGATGAATAAATAAATATTCATATTTACTTATTTTAAGTAGCTTAAGTACTATCATAGTAATAAGAAGATACATTTGATTAGACACCTAACTCGATAGCACACTTGTCATTAATTTAAAACAATAGAATTAATTACCCCTTATGAGTTCGAGACGCAAAATGCGTAACACTTCTTGGAGTGAACGGACACTTTCCTATTTACTATAATTAGAGCGCAAGGGCAATGTCGCTAACATTGAGACGAAAATATTATCTGCTAAGATTTTAACCGTCATACAAATCACAGATAAACATTTAATTAAAAAAAAATTAAACGTAGGTACACTACAAATGTAGGTACTATTGCTTAGAATGAAATGAGCAGGAATTTAGACATACATAGACTTTGAAAAAAGATAGCGATATATTAGGAATATTTAGGAACCTTGGTCGACGTGATCAATTAAACTTGACATTGGCAGTGACCTCTCGCGAACTCTTATCCAAACGCTGCGATAAAACTTAACTTTTGACTTAGCAATGATATTATTTAACTAGTACTTATATGCATCAAAAACATATTTCATGACGTGTTTTCATTTTTATTAATTTAAGTTATTGAATTACACAAGAAAACACATAAGATACGTATACGTATCCGATTTAACAATGCGGATTTCTGATATTAGCCATTAGAAGTCACTTGCCCCTCTATTCTGTAACTTGTTTTAAGCTCACCTCAACGCTCGCCCACAAATATATCTTGATACTCCAGGCAAAATACGGTTTTGAAAAACATTAATTTATAATAGCGTTTTTTTTCTTTATATCATTTTAAAACATTATTCTAAGATGCTTTATTCAAGAATCCAACAAACTTTCCATCCGGAAGTATTTAAATAGATTTAAATAAAGCATGAATTGTTTTTTTTATTATTAATCTTGAATATTGCTCTACAAATGTAAATGAACCAAAATAAAGATAAAACCGTTTATTTGTATTTCTTCTGACTTTTCTGAGCTAGTTAAGTTATCATTTTTTTGATGTCTGAAATTTTGTTGGACTTTGTCGCTAGGTAACTATTTAATTGATAATATATCCATTACAAAGAAAATATCAGCTATTATAAATTATTTCCAAATTTGACATTTTTTCCACACAAGTTGTCAGTTCATTGCCTGGACTATGACGCCGCGATTCGTAGTAACTAAGCATAGGTAGAGGTCTAGTTTCTTAAGGCGTGACGGGTGGGGTGACGCGTATCAGCTCGTAAAGAATCCTTGCAGAAGAAGCAGCCTTGGTGTCTTGGCTATGTAGGCAGGCTCTAAGACATATGTACTCAAAAATAATTTCTATACGATACTACTTATGTGCAAAAAGATTCAATCAAGACGCATGCCTTAATATGTATTATGCGCTATCAGTTTTAAAGATCATAAAACATCAATTGATCAAATTTATTGGCATTGATACTATCGTCTTTGACGCATGTCACACCGCATAGACGTATACTGGTAGCTTACATCCGTGTTTATATAATAAGATAAAATTGTCGTGATTATATTGTAATTCACGTGACATGCAATTCGAATAATTTGATACACAACACCGGAAAACAATCGAACTGGGAACAAGGCTTGAACATTAATAAAATATTAAAAACATCTCGTGAACATAACATATAAGATGGCCAATTATCTTGTAGACCGCGTTATTTTTTTCGACTAAAAAGATGGCTGCTATTAAATACCACCAAGGTCACTCATGTTAGCATTGCGGTGACGCCAAAGTGACCATGTTAATTGATCACATATCTACAATACTACATAGTTTTCCTCGTAGTCTATGTAGTTGATCTTTTAGTGCGCAATCACAGTCACCATATTAAATAAGCATGTACAGTAAGTCTTAGTCCGGTAAAATTTTTCAAAAACTAGTAAATACATATATAGGGTCAATCTTAAACAAGCCGAACTAGTCCCATTGTAAGCTCAATAACGCTTGTTTTATGGGTACTAGACGACGATATAAATAAATAAATAAATCAATATTTGTGGACAATATTATACAAATCGACGTATTCCCAAACTAAGCAAAGCTTAAATACTATGGGTACTAGACGACGATAAATATACATACATAAATACATAGAAAACATCCATGATTCAGGAACAAATATTCGTGCTCATCCTCATCACACAAATAAATGCCTATTTATGAAAGTTACTAAAATGTTCAGCTATTCTTAATGTTTGCTGTCGGCGCTGATGATGAATTAACAATTATAGCATAAAATAAACAAGCTGCCCGCGTATCATCACACAAAACGCAAGCAAAATGGTGAAATAATTTTAGAAATCAGATGATAAAATCAATCTAATGCATTCCGAGAATTGTCTTATATACGAGCTTACAAAGCTACGACCTCACAAAGCTACCCACGCAAACTTTACCTCTCTGTCATATCATATTAAATGTGTCGTTTGCTAAAACCACTGGTAACAACAATAACTAAGCAAAATGGCAAATTAAAATCCATAATTCAGTTAGTTTCAAATTCATAATCAGACGTTTAAGATTATCATTATGAGATAAACCAATCATATATAAAAATATCTAAGGCCTCGATGTTGTGTATTCTAAAATTATGTTAAAGCATATTTGTGTTGCGGTTCCTTTCCTTAGTACACAGTTACACAAAGTATTATGTTTTGTACAATCCAATTGCCCTCTAAAAGAATAACGAGTAGGTACTTACTAGTAATTATTTATTATGTATTTAAACTGTACTAATGACAGTAATTTGTGTATAGTGTTTTTTAATCGTTACATTTAGGTTTAAAACATTTTTGCTCTCCGTTTCTTACAGAAGATGTTTGTGTCATGTCCTACAAATGATGAAACTTTAGAAATCTGAATACTGTCTTTGTTGGTCGGCCGCCTAACATTTACTAATTTATAAATTGTTCTCAAGCGACAGTCTTACTGCAATCATTTATCAAACTGAACTTTTTTTATGTAAATTTTCAATGGCAAAAATTCTCTACGAGGAAATCAACACTAGGATTAACGTATTATTTTCCTCAGAGTATCCAGGATTGTAAACTATAGTGTCACATCAAGTTGTAGCCTTCAATAGGTATGTAGATCGGGTGTTATCGTCAAATCTTTCCTATATATTTATTATCGATTCGATTCTTGAACTTGATGATTTGCTGTTTGCAAATGCCGTGTCGGTCGACTCATATTGGCAGTATACGGCAGCCGCTCGATAAGGCGGGACGTAGGACATCACTACGCGGCCATATATTTTCGCGCGCTTTTGTTTATAATAAAGAATGCTGGTCCCGTGCGTGTTGAACTGAAATAAGTTGTTTAAAAGCGTACAACTTTGCGGTACTATAGTTACATCTAATTAGTCATTATTAAAATTTGGTGTTTCTGACAATAGTCCCAAAAAGTGCAGCTAAAAGTTGCCTGTCATGCCTTCATACATATTTAAATTAAGATCATGAGTTGGATAGTGAATGTAGTAGATTAAATTAATTACTCAAGCAATGCAAGCAACTTTTCAATCACGAATTAGTGAAGTGAACTAAACGCACTAGGGTTTGCGAAATGCGTGCCCTAAAAGTAAAAACCCGTTGAAGTGAAGGCTGAGTTATAGAATAAAATGACCGCTAAAAATTAAATACAACATTGAGAAAATAGATTTATCCTTATAGGTGTTTACTTTTGCTGCGTCAGCTTGTGAGATGGGAAATCCCATACATACCATGACTGATTAATGACATAATGACTTTATCTTACATGTGAAAAAATTTAAAATATTTAAATGTTACGTGTGTGTGTGTGTTATGTACCCATAGACTTCATGAGACAATTTTAAATATAAATCAAGATTTAATTAGTATGACGTTGCTGTAATAATCAAATTATATTTATTATGTTGCCAGATTTCGAAACAAACAATTATACATACGTCTATGTAGGTACTAATAATACCTTGCATTCTGTGTAGAAATTTCCTTAGCCTCATTGTGGTTTAAGATTTACCTTGGACAAGTCTAGTACCAAAGTAATAAGATGAGAACTGTAACTAAAATGACTATATCATCGTCATCCTAATAATAATATAATCATCCTAAATCCAAGCCAGATTGACAGTTGAGCCTACAGCAAAAGAAGTAATTAGATCAATTAGTTGCGTAGATAATGAAAATTACATTGTCATGACACTGGTAATATTTACGTATAAGTCAGCATTGAATTCCAATGAGTACGTTAACACTGAGTAGTCTTCAGAGCCCGTTCACGTGCTTACTAATACTCGTAGCGCCACTGGTAAATAATTGTGATTATTTAAATTTAATGATTGATATTTAAAAAAGAAGGCCACTCTTTTACGTTTTACATTTTACGAAAGCTATGGCAATGTTCATCCTTATGACATGACTTCTCGTGGCTCACTTCCTTAAGAGCCCGTTCACGTGCACACTAGCGCCACTGGTAAATACTATTTACCAGTGGCGCTAGTGTTAAATATCTATCGTTAAATTTAAATAATTTCAAATATTTATTTGTAATTATTTAAATTTAACGATAGATATTTAAAAAAAGAGGCCGCTACACACTGTATTTTGTATTTAAGTATATTTTGAATATATTCATATTCATATTCATTTATTTGTTGCAACCATGGTATTCACAGGATGTTCTTAAAATCTAATTAGTACAGACATGGACCCTACAAGGGTTAAGGGTTTATGTACTAAGCTAACCTAAACTAAACAACATATATTTATAGAATCAACATTTTATATATATATATATATCTACACGTTAGATAACAAAATATATTTATAACACTTCCTTCTTACTTATATTTGCTCTACTTATTAAATTATTAAAATTTAATGGCCCATGAACTCCTGCAGAGTGTATGGGCATTCAGTAATGAGGTACGTTTTTAGTACGTCATACTTAATAGTTTTTAGGTTGCTGGATTCGTAAATCTATGGGTCCAGAGTTAAAACGGCCGTTTTTCTTTTGAGATGATAAGATCGACGAATTTTTAAATATCTATCGTTAAATTTAAATAATCAACATTATTTGCCAGTGGTGCTAGTATGCACGTGAACGGGCTCTTATGGCGCTGTCAACGCCAAAAACTCGCACACTAGACAGTGAATTTGTATCGGAGTAAACGAGAGCGAGTGTTACTTGGGCGGCCAGGTTTTAGAAGAAATAAATTAATAAATATTGAAATAAAAAAGTGTGGATTATTTGTGAAATATGGCTCGTTAGCGGTTTAGGTATGAATATGTGGACTTCATGTATTTAATTGCAGGCCCATACGTTAAAAAAATAAGGACATAGAACCGTTTAAGATGATTTTAAAACCAATCATTGCAATTATATTCTATTGAGCCGATTTTGTCCAATTATGTTTCGAGTCCGTCTACGGTCTTGGGAATATGATGAATATTTACTATTTTTTTTGATGTGCTAGAACAACTAACTTTTCTTAAAAAAACTGCTTAAATACTTAATATTTATTTTAACAAATTTGGCCTTGTCAGCCTCTTAAGGAAGCGAGTCATGTCATAATAAGGATAAAAATTGCCATAGCTTTCGTAAAATGTATTCAATATTTTAATAAAACCTGAGTGTGCGTCAGCTACAGGTTTAGCTTTACATTATTTTCCTTGTAAGAACTTGAACGTAAAAACAAATAAATAAGCCATATCCTTAAAGGCATACATTGCACCACCATAACAATAGATCATACATACATATTATCATAGTGCATTCAACTCTATAATTTTGCAGAAGGCTAATTTTACTTGCTACAAAAAAGAATATACTATAATTTAACGTGCGCATCAATACATTACACCTTCGATTACAAATACGAATACGAATCAGCACGACTATCAGACGGGCCGCGAGCTGTGTCACGTCGAGAAGTCGAGATAGACTATCCGTCTCTCTATAATTAGAACGCTTAGAAAGAGACGGATATATGTCGTCCTGTGATTGCCGTGCTGAAGAGAAACTGAGACCACAGTTGGGTTAACAATGTTTTACGAATAAAATGTAAAATATGCGACTGCGCTACGCTGCCCTGAAATAACTATTCCATTAGTTCATTTTATTGAATGTACAAAGCTTATCCTTGGTCGACCTTTAACCCTTGATCCTGCGATCTTACCTTCTATAATATTAGTCCAGGCAATGAACTGACAACTTGTATGGAAAAAATGTCAAATTTGGAAATAATTTATAATAGCAGATTTTTTCTTTGTAATGGATATATTATCAATTAAATAGTTACCTAGCGACAAAGTCCAACAAAATTTCAGACATCAAAAAAATGATAACTTAACTAGCTCAGAAAAGTCAGAAAAAATATTAATAAACGGTTTTATCTTTATTTTGGTTCATTTACATTTGCTCTATAATATTCAAGATAAATAATAAAAAAAAAACAATTCATGCTTTATTTAAATCTATTTAAATACTTCCGGATGGAAAGTTTGTTGGATTGTTGAATAAAGCATCTTAGAATAATGTTTTAAAATTATATAAAGAAAAAAAACGCTATTATAAATTAATGTTTTTCAAAACCGTATTTTGCCTGGAGTATATTTCTAAAGAAAATGTCGTATCTTATCAAGTGACCTATCATTTTGCCTCGTCTATTTTCAATTGTGTTCAGCAGGTTTCAGGATAAGCTTTGTAGTACAAAGCTTGCTTTTACTTTTAGTTGCTGTACAAAGTTTGTACAGCAACTAAAAGTAAAAGCAAATGTCTTGTCTTACCGGGACCTAAATAAATTAGCCGAGGACCGAGAGAACTGGCGCATACTCCACCGACAAGAGCCAAACTCTTATGTTGATGATGATGATGATTCAATGTAGTCTACATTAGGGTGGTGAGACTAATCTCAGTCATCGTCTGATAGTATAAAGACAACCTTTAAGTTGGTGGCTTGGTGCACACGTACGTATACTACGCTTTGTGTCTATTTTAGATAAGCCTTAGTTTTTACTGGTTGCAAAAGTTGCATTGACGTCAATGAAATAGATAGGTAATTATTGTGAGAAATAGCTTGAACTTCAGATATTTTAGATCAATGCCAGATTATTATTTTAAAAGAATAGATTGTAATTTCCTCCCTTGGCCTATTTTGCTATAGTTTAGTTAGTGTTCTTCGTGGTACAAGGATTTGATGAAAGAATATGCCATATGCTTGTACTATTACTTAACAATTATATAGTACAGCATGTTGTATTGCAATCTCGTTGTATTTCCTGAGGTCACATGTTTACTGATTACTCAAACATTCCACATTCACTCTGTAACTGATGGGTCATGCCCATAACTAATGAGTAGAGGTAAATAACACAACAATGTTTATATTGTTTATGTGTTGTCTGCATTAGGAAATTAACGAAATAAGGGATGTGTCGTAATTTAAGATATGTGGTACGCCGTAAACATGATTCTTATAAAAAATGTAAAAAAAAGATTTAGCTAATTGAACATTATAGTGCTGGTATTAAATATGAGAAAATAGGAGGACTGGTACGGATTATAGTATAGTATATCGGCTTAAGTTTATTCAGAGACGACGTATTATCATTTAATCTAAGAACAAACTTTGAATCTTTTTATTGTACCGAGCACAGATTTTCTAACACAAAAGAAGATTTTGGCGATAACGTCATTTACAGATTTGGTGTTCACGGTAGTTAGTCATAAATTCGCGACACATTGCGCTTCCTCTAATACATATATAGTAATGTTTGCCGAAAATAAGCCTGGTGCCTATTTGTGTTTCCATTTATATTTGCAATGATTTCTGTAGCTCAATGAAATAAGTGTGTTCAAATATTATTATTTTATAAACTCAGCCTGCACTATTACACGATCAAAATAATCATTTTAGCCACAAATCCATCACTCATCACTTAAAGTCACGTATAACACAGAACTAAATATTTGCGTTAGTTCTCAGTAAACTGACAGTAAGTCAGATGTGCTCATACAAAGAAAAGCTGTGATTTTCAATTAAGTTACAAGCCAATATGAGGAACGGCACAAACCGCCCTAGCATGGACGAAGAGAAGGAGGAGCTGAACCCTGAGAAAAATGGATGGTGAGTGAAAATAAAATTTCCCGTCAAAGATATGTCTACATACCTACATCTCTTTATTAGGATTACGGTGCAAACGTGTAAACATGTCTTGGACGTCAACCGTACACGACAGATTTAAATTTAAATAACTCGGTTTTTACCCGACTGCTTCAGACGAAGGGTATATAATATATGAAGGTGTGTGGACAAGAAAATTCTATTTCACATTCATTTATTCGCAATATTAATAATATCACATGTTATTACAGTGCATAATATATTACTAATCATAGGATGTAAAATAAGGTCAATAATAAAATAAAATCAATACGAAAATGCTTAGTAATATAATAAATAAATGAATAATTTTAATTATTTATTTTATTTACTGGACTGATGACCTGGTAAAGGTCGCGGGAGTCCGCTGGATGCGGGTGGCGCAGGTCCGATCACTTTGGCACTCCTTGGGGGAGGCCTATGTCCAGCAGTAGACTTCTTTAGGCTGATATGATGATGATGATTTTATTTATTTAAATTTTATTGCACAAACAAAGGGTACAAAAGGCGGACTAATATAAACATTCACAGGCTACAGTCCAAACGTCGTGATGCATTTTGGTATATGAGGTGTCGTTGCATTCCTCATAATCGTGTCATAGAAAGAAAGAAAAATGCAAAGAAAAGCAGTTGGGTTTTTTGGAAAAATCTTTTGATTTCACTTGTTAAGATTTTTTTGCTTTATTTAAAAACCTCAAGGACCGCGATTAAAATCTGTTGGTACCTTGGGATTACGATGTGTTAAATAAGAGATCGTATCCATTAGCATATTCTCATGGACGGTTACTTGGAAAAGTTATCAAACGTACTTATACGGCAGTTACAGGAAAAAATCTCAGGAAATCGCGTCATTGTTGTTTTGCCGTCAGTCGCGATCTCGACCCCCTTAATCAAAGTGTAAGGTTCTGTTCTCAATTCACTATCAATTACGAGACCAATACCTGCCAGTCACAACAATGTGAAATGTGAACGAATCGATGCTTTTATTATTATTATAATTTTTGTATTTAATTTAATTCAAATGTTTAAGTAGTTTTTTGTAGCTATGGATTTTGATCTGAAATAAATTATGATTACTTTTATTTATAAACCACCAGAAACACTTCACTAAGAAAGAGGCCTACTTTAGTCAGCACGTCTTTCTTTACGTAGCACAATTTTGACTATCATTATTACTATTACGCACGAAATTCCTAAAACTACAATTCGGAAATAATGCTTTACGAGTATCATGTACGACTTTCGTAAAAAAATGTGTCCTAACCTAATGCACGTTTTGTCTAATGCTTCTTCTCCTTCTTCTTTCCCTTGTCCTGTTCCCATTATTTGGGGTCGGCTCTCCTAGTTATGTTTCGCCAGGATTTTCGGTCCTGGGTCGTCTCTGATTGGATTTGGGCTTCTTGCATATCCCTCCTTACAGTAGCCATCCATGTCAGTCGGGGTCTTCCTCGTCTCTTAGGCGGGGGGACAATATCTAGCACCTTTCGAGTCATGTGTTCAGGGTCTCGGCGCATAACATGCCCGTACCATCTCAGTCGTCCCTCAGTTATCTTTTCGGGAATAGGTCTTACTTTAAAACTACCACGGATATAGATGTTACGGACACGGTCCAGCAGGGTGACACCACCGGCCGCGGCCCAGCGCACGCGCGTTTTGTCTAATGCTTCTATTTTCGAAAATATTCCTACACATGAAATGCATGGATTAGCTTAGTCAGTAAAACATGGGATGAATTATTAAAGAAAAATGCCGTTTTGCATTATAAATATTTTTACTTTTCTTCTGAACGAAAGATTGATATCGCACGTACGCGCGATTATGAATATTATGATCTACCACCGCAGCGGTTTTTAAATTTTATGAATATTGGATTGAGTGTTTGATTAACCGAGGGGTGTTATAAGTCTGACATGTTTATCTGTAACCCGTGTGGCGTTGGGCTAGAATAGCACCACCCCCTTTCTTCCTATGGGTATCGTAAAAGTCGTCCTAATGGAACAGGGTTGAAGTGTGTTGTGGGCGATGGGCTAAAACTGGCACTGGAACATTAGTTTATTACATAGATTCACCCCTTTTGGGACTAAAGGCGTAAATCGATGTATGTATGTGTACCTGTGTGAATGTAGAATCGTAGCTCCCAAACGGATTAGTGGGAGTTTTTAATCGAAAGTCTTGTCTGTCGACATGTAAGCTATGTTTGTTGTGTCGGGGATATTTTAAATTTAGTAATTTTTACATATAACTGAGCACTTTTGTTCCCTTGTAACTGACGCAGAGAGAAGCTCGTAAATATCTGAGGGCCTACCGCGAACGGCATTCGAAGTTTTCCCTCTCTGTCGCACTTGCGCACGAACTCGCAAGTATGACAGAGAGGGAAAACTTCGAATGCCTTCGCGGTAAGCCCTCTGAATTATACCGACGCACGAGACACTTGACAAGAAATCTATAATGTCAAGTGCGTTGATATGTTATCGGACTGATAACGTGATCACGTCACGTTTTCATACTGTGATCGCGTGATCCTTCTCGTGAACACGTGCTGTATATACATACATACATCATCGTTAATTAAAATGCGTATGTCATTACAGATACTTATTCAAGTATTTATATGAATACAATCAGCTGTGTCCACCCGCGGCTCAGTACACGTAGAACCCGTTAATCCTAATTAAGAGGATTGTGAAGTGTCGATACACGGCGCGAGTAGGTATTTAAAAAAAATCTATCTGTCTCACAACGCTCTGCCTCCCGACCCGTATCGTGCGATAGAGAGAATTGCAAGTCCTGGAGGTAATTGCCTACATTTCCTTGTTGAAATATGGTTTCGGGTAATAACGTTTTTACCCCCCTAAACCTTAATTAAATTAAATAATTTTGGTATAATTGGATTAAATATCCATGTCTGTACGTTTTCTTTTTTAGTAAATCAGTTGAGAATAATTAAAAAAAAAAAAAGATAGACAAAGTTTTTAAGTCAAAAATATAGATTTTTGGATGCTAATCACTTTTAACGTAAGCACCATTTCTTAAAATCAAAACGTACAGACCTAGTATTTTACTATATCTACAACATGTCCAAAAATTATAAAAATCAAACGATGTTTACGGGGTGAAAAACGTTATCGCTTTTTGTATGAAAATTTACAGGTTCACAATCCTCTTAATACAAATTTTACACTGACTTCATAAATAAAAATATTAAATCCTTTATATGTCTCTATACCAAATTTTGATTAATTAATATCGTTTCCAGAGTTTAAGCTCGAACAGGCAACAAACACACTGGTATATACTTACTTATAATATTTGTATTATTTAGTATTGAAGTATGGACTGAGTGAAAATATAGATTAAATCCATTAGCAGACATTGACCAGAATAAAAAGCAGACCTTCATTGTACATACTACAAGGTGGCCTGCACTTTAGTTAGTTTAGTAGTGAGAATAGTGAGTGACCTTGCCTACGATTGCCCCTAGTTCGAATCCCGATGATGGCAAATGATGCAACCAAAAATACTGGTTACATATAATATTTAGCATCGGATGGATTTTTTCTATGATTTTAAGACAAAAAATTGTGATCGTATTTTATTGATTTTCCCGCATTGTTATTTTTGACCTAGATGGTTTAGATCCTTTCGAATTTAGTCGTTATCCACTATTGAAATATTTACTGGACTAAAATATCACGGTAGCAGTTGGTGGAACCCATTATATCATATCATGTAATATCCACTAATTCAAGAAACTATATTACTGAAGCCCACACGTGTCGAACAGCTGATCACTAAAATAAAATCATTGTTATAAATTTTATCGATACGGAACGTAGCACTGTATTACGTGACGTCACTAACGAACTTGACGTATCATCGACAAACGTCTCGCGATGCGGTACTGCGGGAATACGATCGTCAGCGCCGGCGAGAATATGACGGCTAGAGTGATAAAGGCGTAAGATTCTATTGTGCGCGTAAGCGCGGGATATTTAAAAAGTTTTTATTACAACTATTTAGTTAATGATAAATTAAGCTTTATAATTATTATCTACCGAGTAATACAAGCTATTGTTAATGTTTATTTTATTACCAATTATATAACTTGCTGTGTGCTGTCACTATTTATTTTGAATTACATATGTAAAAGCCTGATGGACGAAAATCATTAGTTGATTACATACTTTTATGCTTACTTTATTCAATAAATAAGACTTTGAAATTAAGAAGTGTAGCTACTTTTTCTATTCCCACTATTAATCAGATTCGCCTAAGTGATATTTTTAAATAAATAAATATTAGGGGCCAATCTAACTAGCCCCATGGACCCATAATAAGCTCAATAAGGTGTTATGAGTACTGAACGTTATAATAAATATAAATAGGTACTTAACTATAGAAAACATCCAGGACTCCGGGACAAATATTCGCACAAATATTTGCCTTTACTGGGCTTCGAACATATCCTATCAAATGATTATGACCGTCACCTTCGTAGGCTGGAATTCGCTGGATACCTACTATGCTAAACGGTTCGTCCCAAATGTTTGATGTTTTTTTATATACACTTTCATTTCGCATGCTTAGTTATCTCTCTAACTGGTCAATACTCTTGACACCGTAATCAGCTCAAAGGTTAGCTGCCGCAGATATATTTGTAATTAACGAGTTAATTTATTTGTATTGTACATATGCTTGTTGATACGGAATCACATGACTGGGTTAATGGACCATTTCTCGATAAAGACAGGGGTATGCAACATTTATCCTGGAACTAGAAAATAAATAAATAATAAAATTATGAAACTATAATTACTAGAGGTCAGTACTTTACGCCGGAAAGTACTCGGAATATTTGCACGACCGAAGAGAACGAAATTCTCCGTTTCAGCGGCGCTACCACGAACTTCGAATCTCGAACTTCGTACATCTCCGTCTCTATCGCACTTATGGTTTATGGTACTCGAGCGACAGAGACGGAGATATACGAAGTTCGAGATTCGAAAGTTCGTGATAGCGCCGCAGCTTGGGCAAAAATTATTTCGTATGTCCGGCGTCTCGGCTGTTCTGCTATACTGATCGCATTTCTCAACCGAGTCTCGTGAAATTCTATGAGCAGGTTTCACAGAGCATAAAATACTAGAGAGAGTAGGCGCCGCCGGCGCGGCGGCCGCGTCGCAGTTGTTAGCTCAATGGGCATACTCTGCCGCTAGTTCACCGTCCGTTGTTACCGAGTGTGCACGCGTGCTGCGAGCAGAGAATATAACGTTTCTTCCCATGCCTGATATGATGCGCGTGTATTGTCCAATAAGAGCGTAGGTATACAAGTGTGTGTGTTTTAGATGTGTGCGTGCTTTGTCTTGTCAATTACTTGGGCTTTGTGTGGGTTAGTGTACCTACTTGCGACAGGCGTACTCAATACAAATAGAAAGAAAGAAAAAGAAAGAAAATACGTTTATTTACCACATTTGTAGGGTAAAAGACAAAAAATTACAGACATAATGATTTAAATGCTAAAATGGCTGCCACTCAGCTTTGTGCCACGAAATGGTGATACATATTTCGCAGCGCTGATTTTCTGTGGCGCCTTGTCGGCCGGCATGTCCGATCTCCTTATATTCATACATCTGTGGCAGGTTCAATAACTATATATATTTTTTGTCAATTCAATGTTTCACCAAAAAAACACATAATAAAGCGAGTTTTACAGCTCACACAGCCACCAGTAGTCATATGCACCGTGTTATACCGTAATGTTTACGGTATAATACGCCATACATAATTGCAATTTGGAATATACATTATATGCACTTTTTCAGGCATCGTCAACAATATGAGTACCTATATACTAATGAATCAAAATTAGGGCAAAAAAAAAACCCGGCCAAGTGCGAGTCAGACTCGCGCACGAAGGGTTCCGTACCATTATCTATAAACAACTATTTTATTCTGTGTTTTTAGTATTTGTTGTTAATTGTTATAGCGGCAACAGAAATACATCATCTGTGAAAATTTCAGCTGGAACTATCACGGTATCAGTGAGATACAGCCTGGTGACAGACAGACGGACGGACGGACGGACAGCGGATCCTTAGTAATAGAGTCCCGTTTTACTCTTTAAGTACGGAACCCTAAAAATAAGTACTCTATGATATAAAAGCACCTGGCAGTGAAGTACCATGCTGAGCTGGGTCCATTCTATTTATTTATCATTTGCGTGTATAACTTTGAATTGTTTGGCACGAAGAAGTGTTCGAGTGTTTGTGGGCCAATCTCCGGGCGTTTGAACCGCTCGGTTCTAACGTCATTGTCGGCTCAAGATTATTTCGGCAGAGGTAAAACCAGGTAAAACATACCGCGGAAAATTAAATCAAAAATGACTCTGCACCGGTATTGGCTTACGACTTCATCAAAAGTGGACTCTGATGATATTCGTCAATTTGAATAGTGTACGGGTTGTACAACTGAGATGATTTGATTCTTGATAGTTGATTGTAGACTTGATGGAAACACTGATCTAGTTGAATGATTTTATTGATAACCAAGGTAAATGTATAGGTACTAGCTAGGAGCACGTATAAACGTAGACTGATTCATAAGTGGAGTAATCGCCGATACAGTAATTAATACAACTTCATTATATTTAACGCTGACACGTGAAATGTGCGATGCTTGGATCGTACAAATAGTATTTCTTGGAGACGACAATGACGAAAAAAAAACGCCCTAAAAACGCTGAATATTTGCCCTTGATCGATTGAATTTGAAAACAAACAATACAGAGCAATAAATCGCTGAGTAGTGAGTAAAATACGTATTTTATGCATTTCATTTGAATTTTTTGGGCTGCTATGTATGTACTTATATCATCTTTCACTTTCTAGATACACATTTTTAGGGTTCCGTAGCCAAATGGCAAAAAACGGAACCCTTATAGATTCGTCATGTCTGTATGTCTGTCTGTCTGTCTGTCCGTCCGTATGTCACAGCCACTTTTTTCCGAAACTATAAGAGCTATACTGTTAAAATTTGGTAAGTAGTAGATGTATTCTGTAAACCGCATTAACATTTTCACACAAAAATAGAAAAAAAAAACAGTAAATTTTTGGGGTTCCCCATACTTAGAACTGAAACTCAAAAAATTTTTTTCATCAAATCCATACGTGTGGGATGGGATATCTATGGATAGGTCTTCAAAAATGACATTGAGGTTTCTAACATAATTTTTTTCTAAACTGAATAGTTTGCGCGAGAGACACTTCCAAAGTGGTAAAATGTGTGCCCCCCCCCCCCCCCTGTAACTTCTAAAATAAGAGAATGATAAAACTAAAAAAAATATGATACATTACCATGCAAACTTTCACCGAAAATTGGTTTGAACGAGATCTAGTAAGTGGTTTTTTTTTAATACGCCATAAATCGTAAACCGCAATTTATTTAACGGAACCCTTCATATAAACTATCTTCGTGCAAAATGTCATCCAAATCGGTTGAGCCGTTTAAGCGTCATTGAGTAACAAACATCCGAACATCTAAACATCCAGATATCCAAACTTTCGCATTTATAATATTAGTAGATATTTTAATCCAGACTATGAACTATTTTCGTGCAAAATTTCATCCAAATCGGTTGAGCCGTTTAAGCGTGTTTGAGTAACAAACATATGAACATATACCTACTTACGGCCGTACTAATAAACGTTCTACAAGCCTAACTAAAATGTCGTTAAAATTCGTTTGTCCTTATCTGTCACTTTGACATTTGTGTTCGTAAGAAAGGGAGAAAGCGTTTTATATTTATCAGAGGAATTTTAAGTTTTATGAATAAGGAGGTTAAACTTTTGCATTTATAATATTAGTAGGACTAGCTGCCCGTGCGGTTCCGCCCGCGTATTACAAAGAAACTAGGCGGAGCCACGGAAACAATAAATAATAAATAAATATTACGGGACAATCTTACACAAATCAACCTACGGTAAGCTCAATAAGGCTTGTGTTGTGGGTACTAGGCGATGATATATACATATAATAGATACATACATATAGATACTTATATACATATATAACATCCATAACTCAGGAACAAATATTCGTGATAAACACACAAATAAATGCCCTGACCGGGATTCGAACCCGGGACCTCCAGCTTCGTAGGCAGAGTCACTACCCACTGGGATACGGAGGCCGCGTTAAAGAGAAAAAAAAATAACCATCCCAAAGGTCCATTCTATATACCTACTGGTGTTTTTTAGGGTTCCGTACTCAAAGAGTAAAACGGGACCCTATTACTAAGACTCCGCTGTCCGTCCGTCCGTCCGTCCGTCCGTCCGTCCGTCCGTCCGTCCGTCTGACGTCTGACCGACATTTTCACAGATGATGTATTTCTGTTGCCGCTATAACCACAAATACTAAAAACACAGAATAAATGGTTTTTTTATAGATGATGGTACGGAACCCTTCGTGCGCGAGTCTGACTCACACTTGGCCGGTTTTTTTTTAATCCGTTGAGTAGTTTTGCATATTACCCCGCCCTACGTACAAGCTTACATTTCACAGACATTGCTTCTTTATTATTAGTAAGAATACACTGAGGCGGTGGTGCGGCCCATGGACCGCAACGCGTAGCGCAAACTTCTTGTTCGGCGTGTCATCTCTAGTACGTTAGTACATTATACCTCAATGGTTGAAACTAACACAAAACAATCACATCATTCAAGGTATTAATTTTGGAAAAAAGGCAAGTATAGGTACCGTCAAACATGCCTACTTTGCCACCAGGGGGAACTTTGCCCAAGAGGAAAATTTTAAAATTTGCTTCTTGGGCAAAGTTCCCCCTGGTGGCAAAGTAGGCATGTTTGACGGTATGGTGTGTTTTCGATTTTGTATTTTAGTTTCGATACGAGTTGCCGTGCTTAAAAACGAAACAATAATTTTGTTTTCAACTTTTGAAATAGGAGTCTTTATGTCTCCCATTACTACGAAGATTAAAAACCTAGTACGTAGTACCTTTTCATTAAGGTCACCTTTTCATCATCTAACTTTTAGAACGTTAATATTCAGACCATTTTGTATTTAATTCGGTCTTGTGCGCAACTTGTTTCGTTGTTCTGCATACTTGTATTGTATTACGGCACGGTTGTGTACGTTCTAAAAAACTAGGCAATCATTTTAGCCATTTTTAGAGAAACAGTGTTACATGATAGGTTGTAGTTGGCCGTATTCAATAGGGAACATTACGCAAAGCTCTGCGTAGGGGGCGACACTAACACAACCCGTAAACAAACCGCCATGACGTACAATGTCATATTTATTTACCTAACAAACAATAACGAATAATTGATGAAAACGCGTTAAACTACAATCGTTTTATTATCATTCGTGTGTAAAATACCTGTACTGTGATATTAAAATGGCATCCTATAGCCATTTAAAGGTGGATGAGGGCTTTTTTTTGCTTTACGACGTATTGCCGCTTCCCATAGTTTTCATATCATCGTTTCCTTCGGAAATGAATGATGCCCTTCATTCTTGCATCCAATTACGCGGCACTGATGCATTTTATTCATTGAAATATTTTCTTCACTATTTGATCCAGAGCTTTGAAGGACTTGTCAAAGTTGTCAAAAAAACTGTTTACTAGTTGTGTTAGTGCTGCACTCTGGCGGCAGAACATTGCAGTAATGTTCCCTATTAAAAGTGTGTTTATAAAGTGCGAAGTGTGTAATTGGCTGAAAACTGTCTTAGCAATTTTTTTTTTATAATTTAGTCTTTACGAAGTAGGTAAAATCAGAAATCGCCAAAAAGCTTGATTGTAAAATTTTATCATTCTACCCTTCAGTGTTAAAACTAATTGGATGTTCCTCAAACACGTACCTATACCATTTTTTTATATTGCTGATTTGTCTATACCTACCTGATCTCATTTTTAGATTTAGATTCAGAAACATTACCTATGTTTCACAAATAAAAAATATGATAATACAAAATTGGTTTTAAAATAAGTATGACAGTACCTAAAGTATGAATCTCTATGTTTTGTGTATTTTTTTAAATTATATGCAATGACTAATGTCTTTAATAACATTTGACCTTTATCTAAATTGTTGTAACGATATCGTTGGACCAACGGTTGACCGTCCATCCGTGACGTTGCGTTATCGTCGCGATGAAATACTGACCAAATCTGCCCCAGTTATACACGGGCATTCCTATAAATCACTTAATGTTAACGGTGGAACACCTACATGCTAAGTAATAAAAAAAATAACGTGTTTCCGGCCAAAAAATCAGCTTCCGTTGAATTATTTAGATACCGTGTTTTTTTTCGGTAAAATACAGTAATCGTGTTTAAAGTGAAGTTAAACAGTGTTTCATACAGTATTTAATACTAAACCAATAAGTTCATTATGTATTAGAATTATGAGCGTTAATCGTGTGTGGACGGTAGAGGAAAATGAAGGTTTGGCACATCGCTGCCATAATATTATAGGGTTCTATGTTGCACTTTTATCAACTTGAAATTTGAACTTTGTCAGCGTGACACTAGGTCCAAATTGAAGTACCGCGATAATGTAACATAGAACTATAATATTGGGGCAGTGACATGTCAACTCTATTTGATTGATGTTAAGGTCCAAAAGCTAAACATTCAATCTCCTGGACTGGACATAAATAGTTTTTTTTTACAAAGTGATCAGTGTTTTTATCAAGTTTCATCTCGTGATTTAAAACAGAGATTTGCTAATGATACCGGTTTTTGATCGGGAATCAAGCTTCATTTTACATTTGAAAACATTGAAAGTATCTACCATAGTGTAAAAAATGCGTATGCGCAAGACGTTTATATTTTTCGACTCTGATTTCAACGGTGAGGGGGAGACCGTGCCGCTGTTGCAGGATTGCGAAGACGACGAGTGGCAAGTTATTCAAACACAGCTATAACAAGTTAAATTTTAAGAAATCGGCTTCACTGATCTTCATAAGTAATAACAGACTAAGAAACAGCGCGGATTAAATACAACTTTGCAGGGTAGCAACAACACAGCGCTAATCAGAGGTGGAATCTTGGGAATGCCACACTTTCAATAAAATTCCAGACCGAATTAAGATGGATATTTAATAAATTTAAAAGACAATTGACTTCGTATTTGATTGAAAGCTAAGTAACATGATTTCATTCCAGGCATACTTTAGTAATAATATTTTTTTAGAGTTTTTGATGTGTGTTTCAAGTATTAAAATAAGTTATTTTTAGGGTTCTTTCTGTATACTTAATCATAATTTTATCAATTTAAATATAAATAAGTAAATTAATTTAGCATAAAGCAGTTACGCTGCTAAAGAAATTTATAAATTTCAAATTAAAGGAAAAATTTAAAAATATATTGAAATATATATTGTATGCCTGTGGTCGCCAGTTTCGAATCCGGCTCGGAGCCAAAATTTTTAATTTTTTTCTTTAATTTGAAATTTATAAATAAGTAGCTGGTTTAAGAAATATTTTGTACACCTACATTGTGGGTAAAACATAGAGGTCTTATATTTTGTATACCAATAATACTTGCAAAAGTTGTAACCTATGTTTAACAAAATAAAATAAATTGAATTAAAAAAGTCATTGATAAAGCTAGAAACAAATTTTTACAGATCCACTGCGCACCCTTTTTTACCATTGGACAAATAAAAGTTGAAAGATTAGGAAATAAATGGTTTTTTTTCAATTTCGAACGTGTGAAATAAGAAAGTTAAAAAAAATCGTCAAACATGGTTGGCGGCAAATGTGGCCTCTGTAACACCTAAAACTTACAGAAAAATTATTGTTAATTCAATGAAAAAAAAAACAATTTAGTGGCCTAACGTTGTATACCATGCTTCTCCTCGAAGCTGTCGAATAAAAAACCTACTACATTTTTAGGGTTCCGTACTCAAAGAGTAAAACGGGACCCTATTACTAAGACTTCGCTGTCCGTCCGTCCGTCCGTCTGTCTGTCACCAGGCTGTATCTCAAGAACCGTGATAGCTAGAGAGTTGAAATTTTCACAGATTATGTATTTCTGTTGCCGCTATAACAACAAATACTAAATACAAAATAAAATATTTTTTTAAGGGGGGCTCCTATACAACAAACGTGATTTTTTTGCCGTTTTTATAGATAATGGTACGGAACCCTTCGTGCGCGAGTCCAACTCGCACTTGGCCGTTTTTTTTAATAAGTAACATGCTATAGTTGAACGAGGGAGGGAAGTGAACCAAGTTCTCTGTTTCAGCTTGGGCCTAAATTCTTTTGTATGTCCGTTTGTCCAGCGAGACGAGATCATCCTATACAGGTTTATTTCTCAAGGGATTTCGTGAAATTTTGTGAGCAGGTTCAATAATAATAATTATAAAGTAAATTTAAAAAAAAAAAATATCATATCATCCATTAATTAAACCATTTAAAATGCCGTTAATAATCATCTGTCACTGACATGTATGTTTCTATGTTTGCAAGAAAGGGACGACAAATTTTATTTAGACAGAGGTTTGTTAAATTTTACTTACCAAAATCTTGATATTTTATGGCATACGCACACCGCGTCTGCGTTGATTTACGCGTGATTTGATACAAACACTGACGACGTTTACAAAACGCGGTGTGCATGTAAGGGCTTACTTATAAAGGCCGAAACGCACTGACAGCGGTGCCGCGCCGCGTCGCTCCGCCACCGCTGTGAGTGCGTTTCGGCCTAAGAGTTCGAGTCCCGGGTCGTTTTTTTTTTTAATTTTTATCCTTGCTTCAAGATGAGATTTGTTAAGTTTTATTATTTATTTTAAATATCAGGGGGCGAGTGCGGGCCAGCCAGCAGTTCAACGTGGTCCGACGAGTGTACCAACAGGACGCGCTAAACGAGGACGCAGACTACCACGAACCCGTCAGACCATGTGAGTATTTACTTGAGTTACTTACCGACTATAGTATTGCCGTGTTAAGAGCCCGTTAACGCGCTCACTAGCGCCACTGGTAAATAAGTGTGATTATTTAAATTTAACGATAGATATTCAAAAAAGGGGCCACTAGAGTCTGGCAAATGAAAGATGAGAATGAGTTTTAAATTAAACTTTTTATGGCAACAGTAATATCGTTGTCAAATGTGTCAAACGCCTTAAATTAGTATGACGTCCTATTCTTGATACTTGACATGGTAACTAAGAAAGTAACTGTTCGATAATAAATTGGACCCTTTTTGCTTTTTAAGAGAATTTTACTCAAAAGAGGAATTGATGTGTTACATCAAAATGTGGAAATCACTCTTGTCTGTCTGTTCTACATATCAGCATAGTTTTTTAACCCATAAACAAGTCAAGTTCACGTGTGTCATGCGGACGAAGTTGAAATGTATAGCTAGTTTATAATATTAGTTTGGATTGTACTATGTACAGGTAAATTTATAAAATCATTTTAAATATACCTATTACAAGTCTCAAGACTGGTTTTCGCGTTACACGTAAGTTGACGTAAGGGATACCACACTCCGATTTTTTTAATTTGCCGTGATTTCTCATTCTCATCTTTCATTTGCCAGACTCTACCCATTGTATTTTGTATTTAAATATCTTTTGAATACATCATAATTAATAGTTTTTACGTTGCTGGATTCGTCGATCTATGAACTCAAATGAAATACGGCCGTTTTAACCTTGGACGCATAGATCGACGAATCCAGCAACGTAAAAACTATTAGGTATGTTGTATACAAGATATACTTAAATACAAAATACAGTGGGTAGTGGCCTCCTTTTTAGGGTTCCGTACTCAAAGAGTAAAACGGGACCCTATTACTAAGCCTCCGCTGTCCGTCCGTCTGTCTGTCACCAGGCTGTATCTCACTGATACCGTGATAATTCCAGCTGAAATTTTCACAGATGATGTATTTCTGTTGCCGCTATAACAACAAATACTAAAAACACAGAATAAAATAGTTTTTTATAGATAATGGTAACCCTTCGTGCGCGAGTCCGACTCGCACTTGGCCGGTTTTTTTTAAATATCTATCGTTGAATTTAAATAATCAGAATTATTTTCGAGTGGTGCTAGTGAGCACGTTAACGGGCCCTTAACTACACCCGGTCGAGTTAACTCTGCAGGGTCGCGGACACGTTTGCGCAAACGTCATAGCCTAGTGTCTGACGGGCCTGTATGCTTTTTTGCTCCTGCCATGGTACAGTCGCCATCACATACGTACCGATGTAGGCTTTAGGTGTTCAAAAATATCGGCACATGCACCCTAACGCCTTGAAAATAGAGGTGTGTTCCGATGTTTGTGAGCTGCTTGTTTGCTCCGATGTATGTGATGGCGACTGTACCAAACAGTATTTATTATATTTTATTCTATTTCTGCCCGACTAGGGCTGAGCCGAAATGACAGGATGTGTTTTACAAGCTTTCTATTAATTTGCAAAGTATGTACCTAACGGGTGTCCCTTGTTTTGTCGACAAACTATTCATCGAATTTCATTTCATCGAAAACGTTTCAAGTATTATTTAGTTCACGAATTATTGTTTGGTGTAATTTTATTTCATGACCAGATCAGTCCAATTTTTATTATTTTATATAATAACTGTTCAGGGAATATTATTTGGCAAATGATTTATTTTGTATAAATTTTAAATGGCAGAATAACAAAACACCGAATTACATTTGTTCAAAATTTTATTACAACATTACAAAATAATTAAAATAAACTGATTAGTTACAGGGGTTTAATTAGTTTAGAGCAGCCAGAAAAAGGGGGGATGGGGGGGGGGAGCCCTCCACCGCAGTAAAAAACAAACAACTGTAACAATTGTATTATAAGTAGGTTAGGTTAGGGTTCACTTGTGTCCCTCAGAGCGGAAATAGGCACCCCGCGAAGCGGGGTGACGTCGACACGCTCTGGCGGTTAGATTAGGTTTAGGTTAGGTTGAAATAATTGCCGTGTGTTAAAGTTATGAGTACCTACTTATGAGTTCAAACATGTTCTTAGTAATGACAGTATGAATAGTTATGTGTCAAGATAATAGTAGTTTATGTGACTGTACATAATGAAGGGCATTAAATACGGGTGTGGGTTTATATAACATCACACGTTTCATAATAACATCACACGAGTGTCTTAATGTCTAATTATGTATAGTTACATACACTACTTTATCTATCCACATATCATAAGCCTCCATGATCCATTCTGGAGCGCTACCACGAACTTCGAATCTCGAACTTCGTATATCTCCGTCTCTGTCGCACGAGTACCATAAACCATAAGTGCGACAGAGACGGAGATATACGAAGTTCGAGATTCGAAGTTCGTGGTAGCGCCGCAGGAGCCGCATATTATGACCGGCATCGCGGCGTTGTTTTCTGGCAGCTGTCATAGTTCTTTTTTAATTCAGAGACAAACTAGAGTCGAATCCGACTGTCATATCGTTCGATATCTTACTTACGAGCGACATTTGTCGAATTTGTATGCAAATTGACAATTCATTTCGAACTAAACGTCATCTCGACTGATATTAGAATAGAGGTTAAATCAAATTTCGTTGTTTTTGAGACGTTCGAAATTTGAATGAAATAATATTATCGAAATCGATGTTATTATTTAGCAATAATAACATTCACACGGATAAGAAATTTGTTCTAACAAAACAGTCTATTTTTATGGTGGTCATAATGTGCGGTTCTTGAACGCACCATGGAGGGTTTATGATATTTGGATAGATAAACAACTTAAAATCTCAAGAACTATGTAACTATGTAAGTCTAATGTAACTATGTTTGTTTGGGTGGAATCTTGCAACTCAATTTTGAAGCAGATATCTTCAACCGAATGAGCTGATATTTTGGGTAAAGGTATAGTTTGGATGACAATTCAATATTATGGTACCATCGAGCTGATCTGATGACGGAGACAGAAGGTGGCCATGGGAATTCAGTACTTAACCGACGTAACCCCGTTCAGTTTGGGCTCGTTAGAATCCTCTCAATTAGTAATTGATGACGGTATACAGAAAAGTACAGTCGGCAATAAAAACTAGTACCAAAAATTAAATTTTTGACAGAAACTTTTAGTAGTCTATGTTTGTATTTACGTGTGTTCCAGAGCGTTTAAGATACTGAACCGATTTTGGTGAAGAAGGTATCAATCGATTCGAAATTATGCTCCGGTTACACAGGCTACCTTTTGTAGGTTTTCCGTATTCTGGATACAGTTTTTTGAACTTTTTATGCTTGTCTTATTATCTCGCTACTTCTCAGTATCTTTATTACAATCACCATAATTTTCAGGGAAATACCACGTGAAGAAATGCATGCGCGACTGCGGGATAGCCGAGTGCATATTCGGTATTCTGCCAATCATCAAATGGCTGCCGAAGTACAAGATTCGGCAGCACGCGTTGGGAGACTTCACAGCTGGTTGCACTACCGCCGTGATGCACATACCTCAGGGTAAGCTAGTCCTGTCTATCAGATACCCCAGGATTTGGAAACTTTGAAGTCTCATATACAATCAATACAATTCAACACAAATACCTACACTTTATTGCACACCTCAAAAAAGTTGCACAGGACAGAACATTTTTTTTTTTTTTTTTTCTTTAGTTTTTCAGCAATCGACTCCTTAGTCATAATCTGATGTGTTGTTTCTCAATACAGGTTTGGATGGTTGATATTCCAGTGAACATCATCCCAGAAGTTAGTTTCGATGGTCCAGGTTCAATATTTGCCATCTCTTGAGTCTGTTGACAGTCTCCGAGCTATCCAGGAGTTGTTGTGCTAGATCATTACTATGCATTTGCAGTCGGTTCTTGTATCTTGTGATTGCGTTGTTAAGTGCTTGTTTGACAGTTTCCATCTCAAGGTGTTCATGTACAGGACAGAACATAAAGCTTAAACTACATGCGGTCTCATCGTTAATGAGCGACCCCTTCCAGACAAGCTTTGGGTAGCGGATATAATAACGGATATAATGTTCATCAATGTGAGCAGGTGGTAAACCTTTTTATTTATGAGTTTGATTATAGTTTGTAATTTACAATTTTAATACTGCCCAATTATATGGCTCTTGTCCATTTACTATCCTTTTTAGGGTTCCGTACTCAAAGAGTAAAACGGGACCCTATTACTAAGACTCCGCTGTCTGTCTCTCTGTCTGTCACCAGTAGGTCGATCACGTAACGCATTGTACGCGCGTCAGGTAGGTCTAAATGTCACTTTTTATATGGAAAATTGACAGTTAAATTGTACCGACGCGCGTTCGGAACGTTACGTGATTACCCCTCAGGCTGTATCTCAATAACCGTGATAGTTAGACAGTTGAAACTTTCACAGATCATGTATTTTGGTTGCCGCTATAACAACAAATACAAAAAAACCCGGCTAAGTGCGAGTCGGACTCGCGCACGAAGGGTTCCGTACCATCATCTATAAAAAACTATTTTATTCTGTGTTTTAGTATTTGTTGTTATAGCGGCAACAGAAATACTTACATCATCTGTGAAAATTTCAGCTGGAACTATCACGGTATCAGTGAGATACAGCCTGGTGACAGACAGACGGACGGACGGACGGACGGACGGATAGCGGAGTCTTAGTAATAGGGTCCCATTATACTCTTTGAGTACGGAACCCTTAAAACAGAATTAAATAAATATTTATAGATAATGGTACGGAACCCTTCGTGCGCGAGTCCGACTCGCACTTGACCGGTTTTTTGATATCATCGGCTGTTTTTGAAATGTTTAATTGGTTATCTTCTAAACTTATTACTCTTATTAGATTAGATGTGTATGTTGTAAAAAAAACTAATAATTTTGTCACACTGTCTCCTGTCTAACGAGGCAGCATAATAACAAGAAATAGTAGATAAGAAAAATATTAAAATTTTTAACTGTTTATTTCTTTTTAAAAGATATACCTACATATATTACTATATTACATACCGATGAGGCTTAATCGTATTATTTTAAGATTTTACTCGTAGGTTGCCTAATCGAAATGTATAATTAGACTTAGCACTTTATTATTGACCCACGTAATGTTTTGCTTCAGGGATGGCGTACGCGATGCTAGCTGAAGTGGCGCCGGTGGCTGGCTTGTACATGGCGTTCTTCCCGGTGCTGATCTACGTGATGTTTGGTACCTCGCCGCATATCTCCTTGGGGACCTTTGCTGTCGCCTGTCTTATGTCTGGAAAGGTACCACGCAACTTAACGATTGTATAAAAAAATTGCTGCCCGTGCGCATTGCAAAGTACCAAGGGATAAAATATAGTCTATGTCCATCCAGAAAATACATTCTATCTATATCGTTCCGTTGATTACCCCGTACATACAAACATACAATCTCAGACTTTTCCTCTTAATTATATTAGTAGGTATAGATTGTAAGCTGACTTTTAATTTTTGAATCTACGCAGATTCATACTATTCAACTTTTTTTAACCGACTTCAAAAAAAGAAGGAGGGTCTCAATTTGTCTGTATGTTTCTTTTTTTTGTGTGTTACGCGATAACTCGGTAATTTATGAACCGATCAGATTTTTTTTTCTTTTTTTGAAAGCATATAATTACCTACAGATTGGTCCCGTTGTCCCGTTGTTTGTTTTGCTCGACGATTGACATTGATCAATATGATAGTATTGATATGATATGTTATAGTAAACATACGTTCGTAAATGTTTTTTTTGACATGACGCACCATGATTTCTCAAAATGTTTTTAAATGAGTACGTAGTTGACAACTGTGGCTTATTAAGTATTTTTTTTGATAGTTGTGTCTCCGCGAGAAGTGCCAAAAAATTAAGCGAAAAGAAAACAATTTTTTTTTAAAACAAGTTCAAGGATATGAATGTCTGTAAAAATATGCATTATGAATCCCATTTTATGATCCTTAATTCTGAATTTATTTGGTTACTCTCGCTTGCTTGGTTTAGCAGTTTAAAAATTACTTAGATTTTTTGATATTTTCGAGAATAAGTCTGAAACAAAAGATAATATTACGCATACAGTGTTCTTAGGTCCTACCACTACTGCACCTCAAATTACAACCAAATCCCTTGCGGGGGCCACTCTTGTTAAGCTTAGCCTGCTAGACCCTTTCCATCGATACTTTCATAAAATCGTTTATAGATAAGTAACAGACTAGAAATATAAAACCTTGGTTTTTTTTTTGATAGTGTTAAAACTTATTTAAAATCGCTTTTTTCAGGTTGTGTCCCAGCACGCGAGAATGCACGATTTAGATCATAATATTAGTAACATTACGAATATATCCACATCAGCAGGTAAGAAATTGTTATTAATTTATTCTCTTACTTAAATCCGTCAGATTTGGAACCTTAAAAAAAGTCCTAAATATAGAAGTATTAAACTAACTTATTAAGCTTGCAATGTACAAAAATTGTCTTGTGTTATACAAGCTTTATTTAGTTTTGTCTTGTTGTCCCATAATATTATTTCGAAGCCTATGTCCCACTGCTGTGCAAAAGCCTCCCCTCTCGACTTCCACTCGTCCCGGCTTAGAGAAATCTCTGGCCAATCGTTACAAAATTCGTCCAAGTCGTCCCGCCATCTCCGTTTCGCCACGTCACCGCCCATCTTGTGGCACCCCTCTGTGGATGCATGCGGCAGACGTGACCAGCCCATTCTCATAATGTTATTTATTTAATATTGAGGGCTATGTTGGGAGTTTCTCTGCGTGATCGCATCAGAATTGAGGCTATCCGCAGTAGAACCAAGGTAACTGATATAGCCCTCCGAATCGCTAAACTCAAGTGGCAGTGGGCGGGGCACATTGCACGTAGAACTGATGACCGTTGGTGCCGAAAGGTTCTCGAGTGGCGACCACGTACCGGAAGGTGCGGCGTTGGTAGCCCCCCCACAAGGTGGACTGATGACCTGGTAAAGGTCGCGGGAGTCCGCTGGATGCGGGTGGCGCAGGACCGGTCACTTTGGAACTCTTCGGGGGAGGCCTATGTCCAGCAGTGGACGTCTTTCGGCTGATATAATGATGATGATGATGATGAATATTGATTTAGATTCATTATATTTTCAGCTACAGAGGCAGCACACGGGATGGAATACACGCCAGAGCAAGTTCTTAGCATACTGTGTCTAACAGTCGGCATAATGCAGGTTCGTATTAATTACCCCAGCCACACTATGGTCCTTGCACTGCTCCTCGCTGGGGAACATCGCTTCCCCTCTCTGGCCACACCCTGCTCTATTCGCGTGATTACGAGCGACGCCCCGCACTAGCACAGTCTTACTACATACAGTCTGCAAGCTCGGCGCTGCGCGGGCCAACGATGGGGGGTACGCGGGGAAGCGGGAGGCGAGGAAATTTAGCAATAACTCAATGAGTTTGCGCTAACTATTCTAAAGGGGTGTCAAGTTTGACTTTATAAAACTGACTTAAAAAAGGTAAGGTTAAAATTTGGTTTGAGTGTTTTTTTTTTTATATTGTCCTTTCAAATGTGTTCAAAATCGATATCTGAGGGCTTTTAATATGAATCTGAGGGTATAATTAAAAAAAGGCCGCCATCTTGAAATTCTTTGAATATGGTGGGATTTCGTTAAAAATCGATACCTCTTAACACGAATCCGACCTTGGATTTCAAATAAGGGACGGCATCTTGATATTCTAACCTGGAATTCGTGTTTCCTCAGACCCTCAGATATCGAGTTTGAACAAAATCGGACCGTATTTAAAATAATTCAAGACGGCGGCAACTTTTTGAAAATCAACGTCGGATTTGTATTAAAAATCCCCTGGGAACCTTAGATAACGATTTTGAGAAGAACAAAAAATGGTCGCCTTTTCTAAACTTATATTTCTATTTAAAGATCTGAGTCAGTGAGAGAGTGTTTAAGAAATAACTACATACCTACTTAAAAAATAATATCTCTCCAAACATATTTTTGACAACCCTGACTCTTGAATGACAAGACTTGTAATTAAAACGATTGTATGTTCGTAATTTTTTGACATATTTAAATAGGATTTTTGGCTTTAGACATTTTTTTTTGCCTTCTTTCTTTTGGAGTAATAATAAAATTGGAGTCCACAACCCTATTAGTTGATTGACTCAAATAACCAATATATAACCCTTTCCAGGCGTGCATGTGGGTATTCCGCCTCGGCGCTGTATCCACGCTGTTGTCCGAGCCGCTCGTCTCCGGCTTCACCACCGGCGCCGCCTTCATCGTGGTGTCCTCGCAACTCAAGGACCTCTTCGGCATCAGGA
This sequence comes from Epinotia brunnichana, assembly GCA_963854355.1. Lineage (NCBI taxonomy): Eukaryota > Metazoa > Arthropoda > Insecta > Lepidoptera > Tortricidae > Epinotia > Epinotia brunnichana. The sequence continues at coordinate 22,792,177 of OY977954.1, forward strand.
TACCCCAGATTTCTGGGAACTATAAGGTCATACTCGTAAGTGGCAAGTGTATATTCTGGTGTATAAGTGGTGGAACAACGACGTGACGACAGACCAAAAAGCAACGCCTGGCCTGGCAACGCAAGGATATCTTCGGCATCAGGGTACCCAATATGTCAAGGAACTACAAGGTCATACTCGTTAGTGGCAAGCATATATTCTGGTGTATAAGTGGTGGAACAGACCGACGGAAACCAAAAGATCAACAGGCCTACATGCCAGCCTCGCGGCTCAAGGACCTCTTCGGCATCAGGGTACCCCAGATTTATGGGAACTACAAGGTCATACTCGTAAATGGCAAGCGTGTATAAATAAGTGGTGGAACAACGTGTCGACAGACCAAAAAGCAACAGGCCTACAGGCTGGCCTGGCAACTCAAGGACGTCTTCGGCATCAGGGTACCCAAGATGTCAAGGAATTATAAAGTTATACTCGTAAGTGGCAAGCGTATATTCTGGTGTATAAGTGGTGGAACAACGACGTATCGACGGACCAAAACTTAACAGGCCTACTCTCCAACCGGTTAAGGCCGCATTCATACAGTTTATCTGACGTGATGTGTGATGTGTGTGTGTGTGTGTGTAATGTCTGTGTGACTTTAAATCAATTTATTTTCTTTCTATATTATGGATGTTACTGGTCATTAAGCAGACCCATTTAAAAAATAGAACTAACCGAGAAAGTCTTATGAGTACAATCGCCAACTTAACTGACCACCCGTGCACTTTATGTGCATTGTAATAAGGTTCAATATAAATATCGGATGGTCAGTTAACTGTGTTGGCGTTTGTAACGAGTAAGCTCGACAAACGAGCCGGAGGTGAGGTCCTGTCTATTAAAAAAATATTTCTTACACTGGTACAAACTTTGTACCAGTGTAAGAAATATTTTTGAAGTGGATACTTATTTGCTCGCGTTCTTGTATAGGGGTACAGTTCAAAATGTATCACGTGACTTCCGGAATAACTTTTTGTAGAGAAGCCTAATCTGATTTCAAATAATTGTTTGTTACATGTTTTAATCCTTCTTTATTTGCCATTCGTTGTTAATCACAAAATGTTATTTAGTTTATGTGGCGGACATGAAAATAATGCTGAAATGACCGCCATTTTCAATGTATCGCGAGTCAAATGAGCTACGTCAGTCGATGTTGCCATATATACAGATTTATCGGTACTTATACAGATTTTAGTGAATTAATTCAGATATATATTTTACGGGTACACCATAGCCAACAAAGAAGTATCCTTTTAAAACTTAATTAACGGTTGTATCTCCGATACAACCCGCTTCTTGTTTTAATAGACAGGGCCTCACCTCCGGCTCGTTTGTCGAGCTTACTCGTTCCTTACTCGGTAGCCTCTACAACAATGTCTACAAAGTGAGAAAAAATCCACGAAAACGTCTTTATGACACTAATATAACATTTAATTTCACCTTGCCAATGGAAAAGGTTTTTTCACTATAGGTATTTTATGTAAAATAGTTAAGTTAAACTTGACGTGTAAAAGAGCTAGCTTAAGCCTATTTACAAAATAAATATTTTGATTTTGATTTGATTTTGGTACCTGTACTGTGAATTTCTTTCTTATACAATTTGTGACCTAATGTACTTTATGTGTGTTGTTTGTTGAAGACAGTGATAGAGGTGGCGAAGGCGTTGCCCAGCACAAACATAGTGGCGGCCGTCATTTCCTTCGTCGTATGCCTCACGATAACCCTCAACAACGAGTTCCTTAAGGTAACGCATCAATAACTCCAAACACAATATTAAAGCAGTTTTCTCAAACATGCAATGAAATATTGACGCTATGTTCCATTAAATGGGCTGCTAAGTATCACGTTTCGGGTGCCGCGAGGCAAGAACTCCTTAAGCGAATTTCATACTAACTAAATTGAAAGTCTAGACCTGCAAAGTTCTTCTTTTGTTTCAGTATAAATGTGTGACACAACCGTTCTTCATTTCATTGCATGATTGGGAAAGTTCTATACGTACTTCGGCGTGAAAAGGAAATGCCAGCCTCAATCTCTATTTTTCCGGTCTTTGCATTTGGAATAGCAAAGGAATATTGTTCTCGTAATATATCATGGACTTCCGCAAAGTAACGCCTGATTCAATAAATTCTTTGCATTAATGTATGGTACATTATGATTAATGTGTTTTCACACTTTCTATTCAGAAAAGAGTCACTATTGCCTTCAAGTGAGGGATCAAAGTTGTACTTTTCATCCCTGATCCAGCTATTCAGGAAAGAACAATTGTTGCTCTCAAATGAGGGATTTAATTTTTCCTCATAGGAAGGGTAAAAAACCAGTATGTTTCACTCATGGCGGCCTGCGGCGTTGATTTTCTAATTATACCCTTGTTGGTAAAATGACTCTTCATATTTGGCTTCTACGTCTTTATCAGACGATTCAAGCAGCGCTTTGTGAATACATAGTAGAGCACTTTTTTTTATATAAGTAATAGGCCCTTGGGCGGCTAGAGGTTTATTTTAATGTATCCGAGCTAACTAATCAAGTAATTTGATATGTTTGTAGCCATGGGTGGCGAAGCGGTGCCGGGTTCCTGTGCCAATCGAGCTGCTCGCCATAGTTATCGGCACGCTCGCCGCCAAGTTCCTTTCGCTGCAAAAGAACTGCGGGCTCATGCTCATCGGCACAATACCTACCGGGTTAGTACTGTTTTTGAGCTTTTTCCAAATAAATGTCACGTTGTTTAGAACTTTCATTCATCATATCAGCCGAAAGACGTCCACTGCTGGACATAAGCCTCCCCCAAAGAGTGCGACAATGGCCGGTCCTGCGCCACCCGCATCCAGCGGACTCCCGTGACCTTTTTACCAGGTCATCAGTCCACCTTGTGGGGGGCCTACCCACGCCGCGCCTTCCAGCACGTGGTTGCCACTCGAGAACCTTTCCGCCCCAACGGCCATCGGTTCTACGTGCAATGTGCCCCGCCCACATTTCACGAACTTTCATTAGTTAAATCGAATCCACTATGTCACGAAAATTTGCCACGCAATTATATACGGGTAAAATACGTGACGTAGTAGAACGAATTCAACAACGGGACATTTATTTGGAAAAAAGCTCTTTTAACATGTCACTCGATTTAACAACAGGTATCATTATGCGAGTAGCGTGGCCCGGACCCTCGGGGGCAGCTCACTCGCATAATAATACCTCTCGGTAAACCATATTCATTAAGTACCGCAAGGGCGTACTGTAGTACCCAACTGATATGGCGCGCGGAGCAATAAATAATAGCCTTTCGGTCAACGAATTAAGCGCTTTGACGCGCGCCATATCAGTTGGGTACTACTGTAGTTATTTATGGACGGCGCACGTAACCAAGTCGCAGCGCCTCGCCACTGCAATTGAGTATTTTTTTTCATAATCATTAATTGCGGATAAAATATGAACTGTACGTTATTTCTTTCTTTTAAAATAATATGTTACTTAAGAAGAATTATTATTTTTAGTCCATTCTTTCGATTGGCATCATAAAAATATGGGTGATTTTTATCACATTTAAGTCGGTTCCCAGACGAAGTAAGTAATTTTTAGAAAATATTTGATTGCAGTATTACTTACTTTCAAAAATAACAAACAAAGTCTTTTTTCAGCAAAATATCCTATCTGCGATATTTAAGGTACTTTCCCTTCATGACGCATAGTCTTGGGGCGCCCTGTGTATACAATGAGTCATTATATTTTTTGAAATTATATCAAATGTTATTATACTGAATGAAATTATATTATTTGTTTATAAACCCATGGTTACACATGAACTCTCAAAAAGTAGCCGAAAAAACCTCGCGTGATTTGTGCATAAGCCCTTATGCAAAAAAGTGATTCACCCGCACTCAAATACTGTTCCAAAAACTCAAGGACAATATATTTGATAGAACAGTTGTTTATACCATGTTCCTTCGAGCCTGATTGCGAATCCAAATCGTGTTTTATTGAAAGGCGTGTGATGTACTTTGTGGTGGTTAAATTTTTACTTTGTTATTTGTTTCCACAATAGGGGTGTAGACACTAAATAAAATAATCAATAATGTTGCATTTTCTCGAAAAAGTATTAAAAATGTAGTCAAATGGAGGAAAAACAAGGCAAGAGGTTAAATAATCACAAAGTTATAAAAGTAAGTAAAGTAAAGTAAAAAGTCATTTATTTAAACAGAATGAGTTTTACATAGTTACCAGAGGTCCCCACACTAGGCTACGCCTGTATCGTGGAGAACCAGTTAATTTTTAAACATCAGAAATAAGTTACCACAGATATTTATTACATTTGGAGGAGTAAGAAAAAATATTTTACATTGAAAAGTTTATACTTAGAGACTAACTTAGATATTAAAGATAGCTTCAGTCTCGGCATAATTTAACGAATGAAGAAATTTAAAAATAAGTTATTTGGCTTCATTTTTTGTGCTGCCCGTTAGGTTACAATATTTCAGTAAAGTGTTATATATTGCTACCCTAATATAATCGCCAAAACGTTTACCAAAGCTGGAAAGAACTCTAGGAACTGGTAACCTAAAGACGCGTTTTTTAAGTAGTGTGTCGTAGCAAGTCATATATTTAGAGGTTTTGTGTGTACATAATGAAATTTTAAGGATATAAAGTTGACGTACAGTTAAAACGTGTGATTCGGCATACAAGGTCGCAGTTGGATATCGAAAGGGCCTCTTTAACAAGACTTTCAGCACTGAACGTTGCGCTCTTTCTATTTCCAACATGGTCGTCTTTGCTGCGCTGCCCCACGCTGTGATAAAATAACTGGCACAGCGCAGTGTAGACTAGTAGTAACGTAACAAAGAGCTATCTGCAGACTGCCGAAGTTTTAACATAAGTATCCAAAGTTTTAAGAGGGGGTATGTTCTGTCCCTCTTCCGCAAAACGCACCTTCATATGAAACGATTGTCATTTACTATGACGCTAGAGGATCGTGATGTCACGATCCCCTAGCGTTTTCTCTCTCTAGCAAGCAACATTAAAATGGTTGTAGCTTCGTAATTTTTTGAGATATTTGAATGGGATTTTCGTCATCAGGCATATTTTTTTGCCTTCTTTCTTTTGAAGTAATAATAAATTTTGAGTCTACACCCCTATTTTATCACCTTGCCCTCTCTCCCCAGCCTCCCCACGCCGTTCGTACCCCCGCTCGAGCTGATGCCGGCGGTGGCAATAGACGCGTTCACCATCACGATGGTCACGTACACTGTGTCCATGTCTATGGCGCTCATATTCGCGGCCAAGGACAAGTATGAGGTGGACTCTAACCAGGAGTTACTGGCTTTGGTGAGTTCTCTGAAATCTGACATATTACAATACCTCCCTGATTTCCCGTGTTCTTTATAAAGGACCAATTATGGTTTATGGAATGTCTTCCTGGGTCCCAGGTTCCTATACAATAAACATTGATATATAAATAGAATGTAAATGAATAAAAATCAGTTTATTGGACAAAAAAGACACCCTCCGCCGCCCGCTTTAGCCTAGTTGGTAGTGACGCTGCCTACGAAGCAAGAGGTCCTGGGTTCGAATCCCGGTAAGGGCATTTATTTGTGTGATGAGCACGAATATTTGTTCCTGAGTCATGGATGTTTTCTATGTATTTAAGTATGTATTTCTCTATATAAGTATTTATATCGTCGTCTAGTACCCATAGTACAAGCTTTGCTTAGTTTGGGACTAGGTTGATTTGTGTAAGATTGTCCGCAAATATTTTTATTTATTTATTTACAATATGCTTATCGCGACCCTGCGTCCTGAGTTAGGAAACCCTGTGTTACAGAAAATCGAATTGTAACGAAGAGCATTTGTTTTCCTTCGTTTGATTTTAGGACAAATTTAGTTTCAAAGCTATATCCGTGCCGCTTGGTTCAAATTTAATTGTATTTTTATTTTGTATGCGTCCTCAGGAGGATGCAAGTCAAAGGCTTGTTAACTAATTTAGATTGACTGCAGACGTAGTTTGAGTTATGAGGTATTTTATTAATTTCAGGGCGCCAGCAACATAATGGGTTCGTTCTTCTTATGCGCACCAATCTGCGCGAGTCTTTCCAGGTCTTACATCCAGTACCAGGTAAACCAATTAATTGATACTGAATTTTCGTTGGTCAGATCTTTAATATCGCTGGGCCTGAGTAAAACTTTTTATGGTAGAAAAAAAGAAGAAAGAATTAAATGGTATAAAAGAGAAAGTACATAGATTTAAAATTACTACTACAAAATATGTCTGTATTTTAACTTTAGTTTTACATTATCCAAAATAATGTCTTTGATTTTTTTTTTGGATTAGTATTGACATAAAGCGAAATACGGCCTATTGAATGGCAGACCTACGTCCAACATTGAATAATCTAAGATCTGTTTTCGTCCTAGGCGGGTGCCAAAACGGGTATAACTCAATTGGTGAGCGCGTCGCTGATATTGTGCGTCCTACTGTTCCTGGGACCGTTCTTCCAAGACCTGCCGCGCTGCGTGCTTGCTTCCATCATCGTGGTCTCCCTCAAAGGACTCTTCATGCAGATTCTAGATCTTAAGAGGTAGGTACACAAATATCAATCGGATATGATGTATGTTATATATCCAGTCATTCATATGTGCATACATTCACTCATTCATTCTTGCTGCTGACTCTCTTACTCCCGGTCTTGAGTTTGTACTACATCGCAGTCGTGCATTTAAATAGATGTTAAATAAATAAGTGTGGTGCAGTGTTATTAATTAATTACCACCCACAACGGGACACCTGAAGATATAATAATTGGCGACGAAGGACAATGGATTACGAAAATATTCGACTCGGAATGTAGAGCATTGAGAGAAATTAATACGGCCATTTTGAAATTACCGTTTACCCTGCGCTGACAGACGATCTGAAACTGAACGAAAGGAACCGGTCATTCAACATGACATCGTTCGTTTATGTGCATCAGTGGTTTAGTCTGTGAAATTGATTAAAGCTGTCAGTAGTGTCAGTGTCAGAGTTGTTTATAAATAACTGTTCGAATATTTTTACTAATGACGACGTTACTACATTTTATAAAAGAAATTAAAGAAAATAAAAGCGATAGTGAAAGAGATCACTTCGGTACTCCAGTAGCAATACCAAAAAGAATAAACGTGAACACAAATTATGGACGAATTGAACCATTTAACGGAAATAACTTCGACGAATTTGAACAGCAATTGGAATGCATTATTACGTTAAATGACATTCCACAAACAAAACAGACGCCACTGTTGATTACTAGTTTAACGCCAAAGGTTTTAGAAACCTTAAATCATTTGTGTGCGCCTGTTAAACCAATTAAGAAAGATTACAACGACTTACCACATCTAATATTTGATGGAACAGTTTAATTTCACCTAGACGTAGTATATCGAACCGGATGTATATTTGATGGAACAGTTTCATTTCACCTAGACGTAGTATATCGAACCGGATGTATATTTGATGGAAAATTTTATTTCACTCATCTAAAGGTACAAGCGACCATTGTCTACAGTGTCTGCTACTATCAGACAGGCCGGATACTTTGTTGCCACAGTTGTGGTATTAAAAAATTGGCCAAGTGCGAGTCGGACTCGCGCACGAAGGGTTCCGTACCATTATCAATAAAAATATTTATTTTATTCTGTTTTTAGTGTTTGTTGTTATAGCGGCAACAGAAATACATCATGTGTGAAAATTTCAACTGTAACTATCACGGTATCAGTGAGATACAGCCTGGTGACAGACAGACGGACGGACGGACGGACGGACGGACAGCGGAGTCTTAGTAATAGGGTCCCGTTTTACTCTTTGAGTAGGGAACCCTAACAAATGATCGTCTTTTTCTTTCAGGTTCTACTACCTGAGTAAGCTGGACGCGGCGGTGTGGCTTATCACCTTCCTTATAACTACATTCATCAACATCGATTATGGGTGAGACTTTTTTTAAAGCATATTTTTCGATGCTGACTTTGGAAACTTTTGCCTACCCTACAAAAACAGTAGGTAATGTTTATCAGAAACGTAGCAAGTGGTCTCCGCGATTTCTGCCAAACCCTCCGTTAAATAGGCATATTTGTGTTGTTCAAGGATCCGGAAACAATAACACTGTTGCTTGATAATATACTATTTCTCAAACATGCAAATGTCGTCATTACGTGGGTTATACTCGTATCAGGCTTCAAAGTATCACGTTTCGTACGGATCAACTCGAGAGAACGGTAAAGGAATTTCATACGAAATTGAAGGCCTAGGCAGGGAAGTAATTTTTTTTTAATTTTCATTCCACTATTTGTGGCACAGCATCACGGCATTCAGCCATGAAAATTAGTTTGATTTGAGGAGTTTTTATTTATTTATTTCATTGCATGTTTGGAAAAAGCACTATACCTACATGCCTAGCCGTGAAAAGGGCTTGCCGGCTTCGTACTATCTTCGTCACCAGCCCTTCTTTCCCGGCGTATGCAGTAATGCACTATTTATCCACATGTGAAGAAAGTAGACGTGGAACGTTAAAAGTACTATGACGTAGAACGTTAAATGTTTATTTTTGTTTTTTGTAGGTATATTTTATGACATATTTTTATTTTTAACTTTTTAAACTTTTTTTTTACGTTTTTTTTTACGTATTTTTTTTTTTACCTTTTTTTATTTATTTTTTAAAACTTTTTTTAAACTTTGTTTTACTTTTTTTTGTTTTTTTTTACCCTTTTTCTTATTTTCCTTGCTGTAGTGAGGTGAAAAGATTTGTGTTATACACGGGTGAAAAGTTATTTTACGTCTCGTGTGTTGAAACACTCGCAGGTAAAATACAACTTTTCCTCCTTGTATAACAAATAACTATTGAACTTTGATCTTTGAAATTTGAATTGTCACGAAATCTCATTATCGCACAGAATGTGGGAATATTGTACTGAAATCCATTCCCGAACGGGCTGTCTACCTCCCGCGACGCCGTGCTGCAACATGCTGGCATGGGCCACTTCCCGTGTTTATGTTGAACCATATAAATGGGCACATTCAGAGCAAGTGCATTGTAATAGTACATTTCGATGCTAGTGCGGAAAGTATGTCATTAATAACGAGTGCCGAGATATCTTGCCACGCGCCGTAGGCGAGTGGTAAGACTCGGGACGAGTGAAGAATGACATTTCCGCACGTGTATCGAACGACGTTTTTTAATACAGTTGCGAAAAAATAAGAAAAACAACAAGTAAGAGCAGTGTTAAAAAAAAATTTTTTTTTGAACAACTTCATTATTTTTTAACTGTATTACAATGATGTTACAGAATTAATAATATAAAAGTTTCAAATTCCTTACTTGTTGTTTTTCTTATTTTTTCTCAACTGTATTAAAAAACGTCGTTCGATACACGTGGAAAAGTAAAAAGCACTAGTGCGCAAAATACAACTTTGCGCACGATTTGCAGCTACAAAAAGTACCTTTTTTTGAGCAACTGTATTAAAAATGATATTTTGTATGACAAGTATAGACTTGAACGCAAATTTTGTGGAGATAATTGCAAATTAATGACTTTCTCCAATTCTAAACGCGCCGAGAATATGAGTTGTGTGTGACGTCATAGTATAAGCCCGTTTAATAGGGAACATTACTGCAATGTTCTGCCGCCAGAGGCAGCACTACGACTAATAGTAAACCAGTATAGAAATATAGGGATTCACACACACATGCACAATTGATTGTCAAATGAGTGACAAGGATGCTTGCATAGACAATACCGCAAGTGGGAATGAGATACAATGTCAACGCTGCTAGTGTCGCCACCTACGAAGAGTTTTGCGTAATGTTCCCTATACCCCGTTGAGTTTGCGCTTGTTAGAACCGTGTCAATGGGTAGTTGAATGACGGTATACAGAAAAATACAGCGGGCAATAGGGGCAGTGGGGGTGGGTCGGTGTTTTCTTTATGTATGCCTTACGAAATATAAAGAAAACCACAGATTTTAAAACTGCAGTTAGTGCGTATTATGCGTTTACCCAGACCTGGCTGCAATATGGGATAATTTTATGGGGCAATAGTACAGACCTACCGGATTTATTCGTATTACAGAAACGGTGCATAAGAATTCTCACAAATATTAAAAATAATGAAACATGCAAACCCCACTTTAAAAGATTAAGCATTTTAACATTACCCTCTCTCTATATTTTGGAAACTTGTAAATTTGTACGGAAGCATCAACATTTATACACTCAAGCCAAAGACCGTCACACTTGCACCCTAAATCTAAGACATATAGAGATAAATAGCCCTCCCAACAAGTAACTTACAAATGAGAAATAAAAGCCCCCATATGACAACAATACGCATTTACAACAGCCTACCTAAAGAAATAGCTGATGAGGTCAAATATACTAAATTTGTTCAAAAGTTAAAATCATATTTAATAGAAAACAGTTTTTATTCACTGAAAGACTTCTTCAATGTAAATAGTTACCATAGATAATCTTCGCAAATGTTATCCTAGATATTGATACCTACCTACATGTAAATCTTAGTTTAAGTACTATAATTTTTAATTTGTAATCTGTACCTACGTTTTGAGACGAAGGATTTGCAATACCCTTACAGGGTGTCATGTTGTACCTACTATAGACTGTAAGATATTTAAGACCTGACATGAGTGCAATAAAGTATTCTTATTCTTTCTTTCAAAAAAAATTGACAGAAACTTTTTCTTTTGTATTTGTTAGATATCAAATCGTTTATTTATGAATATGTTTGTTTTAGGCTACTAGCAGGTCTCCTAGCGAGCGTGGGTGCGCTGTTCATCCGCTCCCAGAAGCCGTACACCTGCCTTCTGGGCCGCGTGCTGGAGACAGACCTGTATGTCGACATCAAGCGGTACCGGGCCGTGAGTACTTTGACTTTTTTTAACTTGCACTGTTCGTATGTATGTAAATATGTAAGTTGTCCGTCAAAATTTGTAATCCATTTTTCAGTCACTTCCCGTTATCCAATTGAGCTGAAATTTTGTATGCATATGTATATCGCATGCAATATTATGATGACTTGGAGCTGATCTGATGCTGGAGCAGGAAGGTGGCCATAGGAACTCCGCAATAAAACGACACAACCCCATCGAGTTTGGGCTCGTTAGAATCGTCTCAATGAGTAGTTGATGATGGTATGCAGAAAAGTACAGTCGGCAATAAAAGCTTGTACCAGTAATAAAAATGTTGACAGAATCTTATTAGGGTTCCGTACTCAAACAGAAAAACGGGACCCTATTACTAAGACTCCGCTGTCCGTCTGTCACCAGGCTGTATCTCATGAACCGTGATAGGTAGACGTTTGAAATTTTCACAGATGATATATTTCTGTTGCCGTTATAACAACAAATACTAAAAACAGAATAAAATAAATATTTTGATAGATAATACGGAACCCTTCGTGCGCGAGTCCGACTCGCACTTGGCCAGTCTTTTTTATATCACGTCGGTGACAAATAAAGGTCCAAAATTATATATTATCTATAAACTATTAAAACAAAAATAGATTGAATAAGATTCTGCCAAAAATTTCCTTTTTGGTACATGCTTTTATTGCCACTGTACATTTTTGTATACCGCCATCAACTAATCGTTGAGACGCTTCTAACGAGCCCAAACTCAACGGGGTTACGTATGTTAAGTCCTGAATTCCCATGGCCACCTTCTGTCTCCATCATCAGATCAGCTCGATGGTACCATAATATTGAATTGTCATCCACCTTTACCCAAAATTTCAGCTCAATCGGTTGCAGACATCTGCTTTAAAATTGAGTTGCAAGATGCCACCCAAACAAACAAACATAGTTACATACATACACAGTTAGTTAGGTATTTGCATACATTACAAGTTAATAGAAAGCTTGTAAAATAGTATCAACAGCATAACACCAGGCTTTTCCATAATTAAATAAAATGCTATCTGAAAGCATTTGCATGGGTTTGTACAGAAAATACTCTAATCAAATATTAATTTGAGGTTTTCTGTAGATTCTTCAAAGGTTAGGTTACTAACGAATTATGGAAATACTTCCGAATTAAATAATTAACCCTTTATAAGGCCGCAGTTATACAGATATGCTACGTGAAAGTTAAATACACTACCATGTTTGTAATGCACTGGGGAACACATCTACGGCAAAAAAAAACCGAAATCATTAAGAAAAACATGTGGTCATTATATGCACTCAGCCCGTTAGTGCACTCGAGTTTTCAGATGATCTGTTTCCAATACACCTATTCATTGACATTGACAACAAACATAAGATGCTCTGTACAGACTGGTGTTTGACTACATAATGTAATTCGTAAATCGAATATTATTGTGTATCTAGTAGAGGGTAGGATTATTATACGAATCTCACTGAAAAAAATATAACCTGTGGCCCGTTTCACGATACAATTTACAAGCGGAAGTCTCTTTCTATCAAGGAGTTAGAAAAATGAAACACTTTCCTTATATTACAAACAACGTAGTTCAGTTATTGCAAATATTGCAATTCGATTTATCAAAATTAGACCTTATCATCATACCAATAACAGTCTCGCCACTCGCCATCGTGAATTACAAGAGCTATAAATAAAATTATTAGATACAGCGACTTGTGTATTTTTAATAGTATAATGGAAACAGTGACAAATGATTGCTTCCCTTAACGGGCACAGTGCATTAATTGACCACATACTTTAGATTATTTAATTACACTAAAATTAAATAATGACCGAAAAAGTATAAATGAGAAAAGAAAGCCTGATATATTTGCTATATAATACCATTATAGTTAAATAAAAAAGAGGATGTTATTCTCCATAAATGTTTATTAACTAAGTGGTTTCCAAATCGTCTCTGCCTTATAAAGGGTTAATAAAATAAATAAAATAGCATCAATCGCTGACCTGGGGGGTAATCACGTAACGTTCCGAACGAGCGTCGGTACAATTTAATCGTCAATTTTCCATATAAAAAGTGACATTTAGACCTACTTGACGCGCGTACAATGCGTTACGTGATGGACCTACTGTACTACGTACATCAGTTCCACTTTGCATTCTAATGAGTATTATTTCCTACTTCAACATCTCATCGCAATCCATGAAGGCCTACTTATCTGAAAAGGCTGATCCTGTGTTGCTGTTTACTGTATACTTGATCAATCAGATCTTGACCAAAATTATATGGAAGCTATAAGCTAAAAGACACTAGCAGGGGCCCCTGGGAACGGCGCCCCTAGATTTTACTGGACAGCATATAATACAATGAAACACGACATCACATAAACCACCTATTTATTAGCATTAACCACCATGCCTCTACTAGCCATATCCAGTTCATCCTCTCCACCCATATGCCTATGTACCATCAACAGCATGAATTGCACCACATACATGATGAGCAGATTGAGGACTACACACACGGCCAATCGGAACAAGTCCAATACACTGACTTCGTAGTTTGAAGAGTAGGGGTATTTTTTGTTTGGGAGTATACGCATGGCTGAATAACGTTGTGGATACCTTCAACGTAAAGGTCTACTGTCGACAATCAAAGGGTTTTTCGTCAAGTTGTTTTTAAAATCGGGTCGTTGTTTACTGAGCTACAGTCAGTGTGCCCACATTAAACCAAAATGGGTGCCAATTTGCTAGCCAATTGGTGTTTTACGCATATGTTTTAGAATCTAGTTCTCTGTTACTGACGTGATTTGTAGAGTTCTGAAATGTTCAAGGTGTGCTTCAATTTTGTAGGCATGCATTATTCTTCCGATGCGTCTTCAAATGTGGTATTTTCCGAAGCATAGGTGGAGTCCTAGAATCCTCTAATAGATCGTGTGGAAGACATATTGCTTTGATGTTGTCTGGCGTTCTGTGCTTCAGTTTTTTCACTAGGACTTATATTGATGATCCTGTTAGTTTCGTGAGAATCATGAGCTTACGAATAGATGAAAATATATTTTGTTAATTTTAGATTTTTAAGTATGTTTTGGCATTTTGTGACGTTGACAGCTTGACGATTGATTGATTAGTAATAGACAAGATACGTGATTGCTTTAAAAAGGTTACATCATCGGTTATCATTCTGATATAACTTTAACACTTTCCCTGTACGAGGCAGCTGTGTATTATTGGTAAATATGTGTTAGTCGTGACCCATATGCAGTTAAATGTTTAACACATTCAAGTGAAGCATCAACTTTATTCATTAGTAAATGAAATAGGTGCTAAGTAGTTGTGACTCATACGCAGGCGTTACCGTTAAAGTGTGAATAAAACATCGGTTCCGAGCCTGGAGGCAATTACCTCCGTTGGGGTAAAACAGCTGTTCTTTAGGGGTAACAGAGTTAATGTCTAGCGGTCAGGTATTAGTGGTTAATTAAATTGGGGGTAAAGTCAGTTTCCCTGCACGTATCGCGGTGAACGTTGATCCCTATGACAGGTGTCATTTCCGTACAATTTATAACCTTAAACCGTAAAATTGTACTGAGATGACAGCTGTCATAGGAATCATCATTCGCCGCGATACGTAGTAGGTCACGTGGGTAACAATATTGAAAAGGTTGGAACCACTGGGCTAAAATGTCGTCTAAAAACTGGGAGCGCTTCAAGCGTCATAATAGTAGATTATACACCAAGGGGATAAAGCACTGTTTTATGTCACGGGAGCGAATTGAATCCCGAACGTAACGAAGGACTCATAATTTAACTCCTGAGCGTAGCGAGGGAGTTATAAGTTAATTCCTGAGCGAAGCGAGGGAATTAAGACTGAGTCCTGAGTGCAGTGAGGGGTTCAACCGCCCAAGACTAAAACAGTCTTATCCCCGAGGTGTATACTCTACTTTTCACACCTTATGCGAGACAAAAAAACAGGCTCAGTAGATAAATAATGTTTATTTAGCAAATTAAAAGTACATAGTAACATTAGACACGTTAGTCCAATTATGGAAAGATAAGGTAATGTTTTTATTTGTCAAAATCGTTGTAGGCTTTTAGGTATTTTTCCTTTGACTTCTCTGGCAGCAGATTGTTGACAATGCCTATGGCATCTAATTTGATAAACTCAGGAGTCAAAACACTTTCATCACTCGACATTTTCAATATTATTTTTGAAATTAAATCTTCTATAGGCACCTACAAGAACTCGATTTGTTCGTCACGCGTGAACAAATGAAGGCGCGCGGCGTTCCAAATTCGAAAGCACAAGCCGTGGTCCTAGATTCGAAATTCGAATTTCGACCACCGCGCTCCTCCGGACCGGGGGTTCACACGGAGGCAAACTTCATTTATTTTGTCAAATCAAGTAGGCCATGGTTTTTCAAACCACATGCTCGACAATGCCGAATTATAGGTCATGTAAACCCTACCGAAAGCAAGACATTAAATCCCTTGGTATTAGCCGGGTTATAATGTTGTACTGAATTTCATTATAACCCGCTGGTTAATAATATGATTTCACTTTTCATAATTCTTATTACTATATGCATAAAGTTTAATTTTGCTAAACACAATTTGTCCTAGGCCATGGCCTACTTGATTTGACAAAATAAATGAAGTTTGCCTCCGTGTGCACCCCGGTCCGGAGGAGCGCGGTGCTCGAAATTCGAATTTCGAATCTAGGACCACGGCTTGTGCTTTCGAATTTGGAACGCCGCGCGCCTTCATTTGTTCACGCGTGACGAACAAATCGAGTTCTTGTAGGTGCCTATAGAAGATTTAATTTCAAAAATAATATTGAAAACGTCGAGTGATGAAAGTGTTTTGACTCCTGAGTTTATCAAATTAGATGCCATAGGCATTGTCAACAATCTGCTGCTAGAGAAGTCAAAGGAAAAATACCTAAAAGCCTACAACGATTTTGACAAATAAAAACATTACCTTATCTTTCCATAATTGGACTAACGTGTCTAATGTTACTATGTACTTTTAATTTGCTAAATAAACATTATTTATCTACTGAGCCTGTTTTTTTGTCTCGCATAAGGTGTGAAAAGTAGAGTATACACCTCGGGGATAAGACTGTTTTAGTCTTGGGCGGTTGAACCCCTCACTGCACTCAGGACTCAGTCTTAATTCCCTCGCTTCGCTCAGGAATTAACTTATAACTCCCTTGCTACGCTCAGGAGTTAAATTATGAGTCCTTCGTTACATTCGGGATTCAATTCGCTCCCGTAACATAAAACAGTGCTTTATCCCCTTGGTGTATAATCTACTATTTTCATGTAACATAGGTTCGAAACACATAAGTAAGCATAACGCTCAAATTATATATAAAACTCATATAACATAACAAGTTTTGCTACAACGTTTCATCATCATCATCATCATATCCGCCGAAAGACATCCACTGCTGGACATAGGCCTCTCCCAAAGAGTGCCACAATGGCCGATCCTGCGCCACCCGCATCCAGCGGACTCCCGCGACCTTTACCAGGTCATCAGTCCAGCTTGTGGGGGGCCTACCCACGCCACGCCTTCCGGTACGTGGTCGCCACTCGAGAACATTTCCGCCCCAACGGCCATCGGTTCTACGTGCAATGTGGCCCCGCCCACTGCCACTTAAGTTTAGCGATTCGGAGGGCTATATCGGCTATAACGTTTATACAGCATAAAAACGAATATCATAATTTCATACAAAATTATCATATTTGTTTTTATGTATCTGTTTATGATGACAACTGATTATGTTTTAAGTGTTATTATACATTTTTTTATATGTAACTTCCTAATCACGTAGATATACAAGTTGAAATTATAGAAATTGTTTTTATACGCCGGTCCGTAGAGTAATTCTTTGTTGCAAAAGGTGGTGTAGAATTTTATTTTTTTATAATTTTTTTTAATAAAAGTTAATAAGAACAACACACCCCTAAAAACTACATCAAATGGGCTGCAACTTATTAAAGCAACTATATATAAAATTACGGGTGTTTCTACTCGCAAGGGAATTTTCCGCGGCTCACCTTATTTTGTATAGTTTTTGTTGGCAAGTTACATTGATTTACGATCGAAACTACAATTAAATGGTTTCTAATATGAAACTAAAAATTTGCTCACTCCTAAATATATATCTTTAAAAAATTGTACTTTAAAGTTTAAAGTGCCAAATTCTCAGTCTCCTGGCATGTCTCTCGGTTGAAATGAAAGCTTAAAGGCTGCATCATAACTTTATTTTGAGTATGTAGTATGTAATATCTGCTCTAAATTAGAAATGTATAATATATATAGTTTCAATGTGTTTGTCTAATTTTAACTTAAATGTGAAACTTATTACAAAAAAAGTGCATTATATTTTGTCTCTCGGTTTTTACCTCAGTCTCCTGCTACATCAAAACACGTTAAAATCAGTTGGAATTACCGCGTCTAGCGCGTTGCTGTGCGGTCTGAGTGAAAGATCGAAGTGAAGTTAGCTCACAACACTCACAACCACACGCGTCCGTCTCGGCTCGCGATTGGCTTATTCGCTTTGGCGAGTTGTGTGAGTGAGGTTGTGCTGCGGCCAGTCAGCTTATCAATATCCTGGCACGTCATTATTTAAAATCTATTGTTTCCTATATAATTTTTTTTTGCATTCATAGGACGTAAATTCGTTGCATTAGAGTACTGAATTGCATAATTTCAATATTAAATGTTGCATCAACGTAGTTATTGGCTAAAAACTGAGTCTCCTGTCCTCAGTCTCCTGGAAACATAATAGCCAGCACACACATACATATACATATTATTTATCATAGTAATTACAACGGTTTTTAAGTTCTTTAGTACTTACTTATCAATACTCAGTATCCTATTCATAGCCTCAGTCTCCTAGGCCCATATTTTTTTTAACACTCATAAGTTTTTTTTGACTGTCCTCAAAAGAGATCAGTAAAAAAACGACCTAAGCTAGACGTCGAGCTACTTTTCTGACCCTAGATGCCAAAAAATTGTTGTGCCAAAAATTACTGCATTTTCGTCCCTCCTGAGTAGAACCACCCTTACAATGAATGTACAAAGAAAAACAAGTCTGCCTTGCAAAATCATACGACATATTTTACCTTTTCAGGCCGAAGAGCTGCCAGGAATCAAGATATTCCACTACTGCGGCGGCCTCAACTTCGCGACCAAGAACCTGTTCCGGGAGACCATCTTCCGGAAGGTTGGCTACATGAAGTCTCTCGACCCTCTGCCAGAGGAGTTCAGCAACAACAGCACCCTGAGCAAGAGTGAGAGCTACGTGTGGGACCCTACTATTGGAAACACGGTAAGATATCGTGACGAAATAATTTTTAATTTCAGTTTCTATATTTTTACTAGAGACCCGCCCCGGCTTCGCACGGTTTCATATGTATAACGCATGCATGTATTACACACACCTTCCTCTTGAATCACTCTATCTAATAAAAAAACCGCATCGAAAGCCGTTGCGTAGTTTTAAAGATCTAAGAATACATAGGGACAGAGAGACAGCGGGAAGCGACTTTGTTTTATACTATGTAGTGATAATATGACTAACTGCTAAGAACGCAAGCAAACCCGCGGGATAAAACATAGTATATGTCCATCCAAAAAGTCCATTCTATAAACAGGTGAAAGTATTTTCCAATATATAGGCTATACAGGGTGTTTGGTGAATATTTTTTACACGTTATTTATTAGTTTAGTAACTACTTACTTAAAGTAAAATTTCAAGAATAGTACGGGGATTTGGAATTCTTAGGAAGTGCTCCCTTAAGTACTTGGTTTTTAGCCCTTAACTCAGAGATTTGGCAAGCGATGTGAATGACTAATACCTCTAAAGAAAGAACAATAAATAGGCATGTTTTTAAAAATGTTTGAACAAATCAAAGATTTTTTTTATTTTTTTATGGCACACCAAAATTATGCTCGTATCAAACTACGATTTTTTTTTAAAGTTTTGTATGCCTCCATTTGGTTTTAGAAGCCATAAATACACATAAAAGTAGTTTTGTTTGGTCCGACATACATTAAACTATCGGAAACAAAAGATAGTGTTTACAAACTAACGCATATTCGGGCACTATTAACTCGTATCTACCAAATTCTGGGTATTTTTCTATAATTCTAAAAATTTCATTATAAAAAAAGTTTCGTCTGAGACATATATGGCTAGAAATGTTCATAAATACCTCGTTTATCCTCCTTAAACCATTGCACCTAGCCACCAAACACCCTGTATTACTCATTACATATAAACTTACAAAGCTACGATCAAACAGACTTCCTCTTAATAATATTTTTATAGATTATCAAATAAATACGTTTATAAACCCACTTCTAATCAATCTGCATCAAGCATATTTTAGCTTTGGAATGTCATTAAATGTGCAGATAGTGTATTTATATTTTCTTCTGAACGCAATAATATAAACGAGGAATTTCGTACAAGCTATTTTGTTTCAAATATATATATAAAAGCTAGTCTTTAGGAATTTCATACATAGGAATCTTAATTTTACAATATTACCCCCTTGCGCTTGTACATTTTTGCCCTAATGTACGGTTTGCCCCCAGGTCCACTGCGTGATAATAGACGCGTCCGCACTCTCGTACGTAGACGCGCCGGGTGTGAAGATGCTTGTCGTAGTATCACAGGAGTTGCAGGCCGCCAATATTATGGTGCTGCTCGCGGGAGCTAATGGTAAGAGGTCCAGCGTTTTATAGGGAACTTGCATCTTTTTATTTTATTACGAAAATCAAAAGTATAATCCAACATTAAAACAACTATAGCACTAAAACTTTCTTATGATTTATTTTTCTGATGTTATATGCATTTGAAAATCTGCATGCGCCGGCACCCACCGAAAACGATCCATATTAAACTGGCTTATGCTATGACGTCACAACATATATTCTCGGCGCGTTTACTATGGAGTAAGTCATTAATTTGCAATTATCTCCACAACATTTGCGTTTAAGTCTATATTTGTTATACAAAATATCACTTCTAATACAATATTCTGTGTAACTGTTGTGTTATTTTATCGAAAAAATAATATATTTATTTTCGTCATTTGAACGTGAGATAAAACTAATACAATCGTTTTTTTTTCTTCTGTATGATATTTCTACGTATATCCTCATCAATTGAGTGCATTATTCGAAATTGAAGTCCCATGCAAGTTCCCCATTGTAGTAATATGTTGTTAGGGTAGGGTGATAAGCGCCGCAAGTGGTCAAGTTGTATATCTCAATATGTAGTATTGTAGTGGGTAACCTATCGCAATCACTAAAATTCGTTTCCCAACTGTATCGTTTGTCCAAATTTTCATTTCGACAAAAAGCCATCTCGAAAACCCAATTAGCTTTTAATATATCGCGTAGAACCCATTCGGTTAGGTTTGTTTTATAATCATCCTGAAAATGTCATGGCTTCAGAGAAAAACGGCTTTTAGGACAAATGAAAATTCGGACGATCGATACAGTTGGGAAACCATTTTTAGTGATTCAGATGGGTAACCATGCATTGTAGTGACTTGGCCATCTACCTATATGCACAGTGTGTGAGAGAGTGAAGGACCAGGATTTGTTTCTAGCTGTTGACACAACGAATTGCCAAATCAATGGGCTCTTGTGACCCCTATGCTGTCTACTTGCCACCAGGCAGGCCGTTGGCTAGATTACCACCGTCGTGGTAAAAAAAGGCACTTAGACCCCCTTTCCCCTGAAAACGATTCATATCCGTCCTACATTCATTGATAGTGATTAAAAATTAGCCTTTGGTGCCTATTTCAGATAAGGTTGAAAGTGCTAATCGATGGGGGTAATAACGTGTCGTAACTCTAAAAAGATATGATTTTAAATTCGGGTTCGAATCCCGGTCAGGGCATTTATTTGTGTATATATCACGAATATTTGTTCCTGAGTTATGGATGTTATATATGTATATAAGTATCTATATGTATGTATCTATTATATATAACATCGCCTAGTACCCACAACACAAGCCTTACTGAGCTTACCGTGGGCCTAGGTTGATTTGTGTAAGATTGTCCCGTAATATTTATTATTATGTATCTCCGATTTAAATTCACGGGGCGAACCCCGGTCATTTGGAAGGCGTGCGTGGGGATATAGATCCAACACGTAGAGGCCCTTTGGAGACGAAATTTAATGTCATGTAGTACACCTGCTAGAACCCATTCACGGGTACATCGGTAGATACCCGTGAACTGGTCCCAGCAGGCGTTGGAGCTATTGTAGGAAAATGGAAAAGAGAATTGGGTCTATGGTGATGACATTTGGGTGGACAATAAAATTGGGTTATTACAAAGTGGTCCGGACACCTGCCATAACAATGTTATCCACAAGGTTATCGAGGCAGGCGGTGACTAGCCGCTCATTAGATGGGCGCCTAAAAATGCCGTCGTAAAGACGGCCAGGGGCAACACCGGGTGAGCGGCTCAGGGGTGTCGAGAGGTGGTGCTGCGCTTTCTCCGAAGTTACTCGCGGCGTTATGCCCTTTAACACTTCCACCCCTGGAGCATATAGCTCTGACGACTCCTCTCTGGACGGCCAATGAAGGCAAGCCAGAGCTGAGAGTCCTGCGGGCCCCCTTGGGGTTCCACTCCGACCGACGAAGACACGCCGGAGACGGAGGCCCTGACCGACTCTCGGGAGCACTCGGGTCCGTGGGGTCGTTACTCCCCAACAGCTCGCCACAAGCTGCCCTGCGGGCTTATTATTATTATTATTAAATAGTAATACATCAAAATCATACTGTTAGTTGTAAAAGAGTTCAATTTTATGTCCATTAGGAGACGCTACACGGGCCGATATCAGCCGGGCTACATGTCGGCCGACGCGTGATTCGGCCCGTGTGGATACGTGTCGGAAGCACGATTCCTCTTCAAACCAGTCCAATTCTGTTTACATCATGCCTGACCACAAAGTAGCAATTACCGCCTGCTGCGCTTGCAGAAGATGTAAAATTATGTACTAACCTTGGGTGATGATAAAAAAAGCCTCAGATTCCAAATGTGCCCTTGCCCTCAGCTCCGGCGTCATTGGATATCTGCGATCTGATACATTCTGTGTTTTACCGCCCTACGTGAGTAAGGCCTATTTATTGTCCACGTAAACCGAACGTCATGCGCACGCTTTCGTCAATTGACGATTGCAAGACGAACGCTTGCATCTTGCGTAGAAACCTTCAAAACTGTCTACGGAGCGGCAACGAACACATAACGAGCGGCTAACGCGGTGTTGCCGCTCCGTGGACACAGTTTTGAAGGTTTCTACGCAAGATGCAAGAGTCCGTCTTGCAATCGTCAATTGACGAAAGCGTGCGCATGACGTTCGGTTTACGTCGTAGATAGAGGATATATAGATGGCGTCCAAGCGTATACCCAAAAGGGACGATGGTAAATTAACCATACTAAATTAAGAAGTGTCAGAAGCTAATACACTCTTGACGTCTAATGTCATTTATAATTTAGTCGTATTATATCGGTGACGTCAAGGTGGTGTCAGTTTCAGTACAAATTTTGACAGGTGTGGTGGCAAACAAAAAATCCGTATACGCGATGAGGGACAGAAAATATGACACTGTATCTCGTTCCCAATTGCGGTATTGCATATGCATACATCTTTGTCACTCATGTGTGTATGTGTGGGTGACTCCCTCTATCTATTCTACCTCTATGGTTTACGTGGACAATAGGCCTAATGTAGTATGATTGTGACCTCGTGTTCCCCAGGGCCGATGCTGGAGATGATCCACCGCTACAACAAGCTGGAGACGAGCAACCAGCTGCGGCTGCACACCTTCCCCACCGTGCACGACGCCGTGGTCTACTACAAGGTGCTGGAGTCCAAGCGCGGGGACCAGAACCTCCCCATCACCTTATCCTCGTGATCCATCCGTTTGAGGGCACGTCGCCCTGGGTAACCTATCGAGTTTCTCCCAATGTGTAGTGTTAGACCGAAACTGTAACTGTAAATCCTGTCAGAAAAACGCAAGCAAAATAACTACCTCATAGTCACAACAAGCTGGAGCAAGCATTAAGTTTCGGATAGAGTATACATATTTTCCTCGATTTTTTTGTTGGATCTATCAACTATTTCTTTGTTATTTTGTTTCGTTAGCTGAGAGACAAGATGGCAGTTCCTTAGACAAATTGTTACAATATGGAATTTTAACTTAAAAGATGGCCCGTGAATAAAGGGGTTATAAATGTCAATAACATTACATTTGGAGGTCTTAAACTCATTAAATCGCCGTTTGATCCCAAAAGAATTGACCCAGGAGACGCAGCCGTGGCAATTAACGACAGAAAAAAAAGTTAAGTAATCGATTTGTCCCAACCATGTTTTTCAATAACCGTAGATTTATCAAGTATTTGTCAATTTGGCGTTACATAAAGCGTTAGGTTAGGTTTGCTGTATCTTCAAAAATAACGTTGTAGGAAAAAATGTCGTCAAGCTAAAACAATGATGCATTTAGAGAAGCAATTCGAAATGGTGGTATTAAACCCAGTTTGAGAGGATGAATCGTACATAGTAGAGGTTGTGAAACTTTTAACCTCGTACGACCGAGTGAATTTACAATTATTGATTTGATAATGTCGCCATCACATAGGGTGCTCAAAAATTCCGAACACACTTAAACTCCTTGACACGCTGAGCACCAGCATAGTCACGAGAGGCGCTTTTCCTTACTACAGGCGCTTTAAATCATGATGATGATGTGATGGGGCCTTTTCCATATAATCTAGTATGAAAGGTTTATATTATTTATTTAATCGTATGGCATACATTTGAGTTTGTCACTTTTTAGTACCACCCAGGGGACACGTGCAGGGGTTGTGGTAGGTAGCTCCTGTCCAAGTGACAGTTGTGCCCCAAGTTATCATTTATACGTTTGAAATAAATTAAGCACGTACGTTAAAGTAATCAACAAATTTCGAGTACATGAATACTCATTTCTGGGCCGAATCTGTCAAGTAAGTAATTTGTACCAATTTGCCCCAGTTTCTGTTTTAACACGTGTTTGAAATGGCGAATAATCGTAGAAATTTTACATAATTAAATCATGGATATATTTTTATATAAATAGTACTTATTATTGTAAATATCTATAACAGACACAGACAATACGAATTCAGGACCTCGATAGAAAACTATTTAAAAAAGTCTAGCTAAAATAGCAAATACTTAGGTTATGCAGAGAACAAATTAATATCTTAATTAGTATCTTTAATATAAAAAAATGGGGAAGTTAATTGTGATAATTATATTGATAGCATGATGATGATTGATGGCATGGAGCTGAGAGCTTGGAAACCTTTCGCAGAATTTTTAACATTTTGTAGCCTTAAAAATAAGGTCGAATGTGCCAATAAATTAGTATTAGAATTTAGTAAATCTTCTTCTAAATAAGATCGAAATCGTATTGATTCCTACGCCCTCGCTCGCCTTTGCTTGAGAGCGAAAGTTTGGTACAATACGAATCAAGTCTAAAAGCAATTAGTCAGTTCCGTTCCGGAATTGAGTCCCCTCGTAGTACATATACTGAATAATTTTTGTATTCAAATTATTGATAAGGAGTTCCGTCCGGAAGATGCGGCCGAGATTCATTACCATTACGAGTAGTAGGTATATGGATTTTTTTACTTTTGTTGATTTAGATCATTTCGTAGACGAAACGACATTTAGAAAACCTCCTCGCATTTTTTTTGGGCAATGTTTAAAATATTTGCCAAATAAGTAGGAGAGTTTTCACTGCAGTGATTGTCAACATTTGCTATGCAAAGTCAATGGGGGTAAAAAGAGACATTTTTTATTTTACACCTCGGGCCAGGAGTGTATATTTACAATAGCATCATTATTCGCTTCTGCTCGCTCTTACCCAAGGACCGGAAAACCCCTTTTCAGGCTTAAGCCTATCGATTTGGAAACACTATCAATTTGGTAACCTTACTGATAAGGTGACCCTATTGTTATGGTAAGCATATCGGATGTGGATCTATAAGTTAACCCTATTGAGCTTTTTTTTAGGCTTAACTTATGGTTACCACATCCGACATGCTTACCATAACAATAGGGTTACCCTATCAGTAAGGTTACCTTATATATAAGGTTACCCTATCAGTAAGGTTACCTTATATATAAGGTTACCATTATGGATACGGTTTTAAAAACCACTTCTAAAATAAGGGAAAGGGCTCCGGTCTCTGCTCTTAGCCCAATTTATTAAATTTTTCCCCTTCTTCTGTCAAAATAATGTTCTATCTCTGTTGCTCCACACTAGCAAAGTATATGATAGAATGAGATAGTGACCGTAGCAGCTCTAAAAGCTCCTTTCGGCTGTGCTAGAAATAAGCGTCGACTTAACACTTTCACTGCCAGCGAACCAACTAGCGGGCGCCGAACGTGTTAAGCTGACAACACACGATGCAATTTGTCGCAACAACTGACAGAGACACGGTTAGAATGTCTCTGTCAGTTGTTGAAATCCATTACATATTTATAGTACTTATATAGGTGCAGTATTTTTCTACAGAACAAGTCCAATTTTGATATTCGAGAGTAGGTATTTATATTTTTGTCAAGGCAATTTTCCCTTAGCTTTTATTTATCATAACTACACTCATAAAGGTGAAGTTGCCACACTAAGCAGTTTTTCCACCGGCGACGCGAGGAGATAATTGAATTTGCATACATTTGGCAATAAAAATTTTTAAGGATATATGGCGATCCTTTTTCTAGACCGAATTCACTTTTCTTTGTGCCTAGTAAACTTAGAGCATTAAACCAACCGGAGACGACACGCGCACACTTTTCTATCTAAAAAAGTCTGCCGTTTTCGGCGCGGGGGACGAGGCAACGCACACAAATCATGTTAACACCAATGCATTTTTCCGATAGTGTCACTACACACGCACACGACAAAA
Source organism: Epinotia brunnichana (assembly GCA_963854355.1). NCBI lineage: Eukaryota > Metazoa > Arthropoda > Insecta > Lepidoptera > Tortricidae > Epinotia > Epinotia brunnichana. The sequence goes on from OY977954.1 coordinate 22,818,121, forward strand.
TTATCAAACACCAGCATAAACTATACTCACACAAGTACAAACACATACACAGACAACCTGTCCGTGAAAGAGATGACGTCAGCTCGAAGTAAACATCGATAGTGCGAGGAACACGTCGATAATAAATAATAAACTTATCGATATTTCATGTAGGTCCGGAAACGAATGCACAAAAAAGGTATAGAGGGAAATGCATGAAACACAATTTTTGACTTCGTAACTTTGTTTGGACTAGTTAGGAGGTAAACATATCAAAAGTACTTGCCCGTAACCCTTGAGCCGGAGGGGAGGGGGGGGGTTTCAAAGTCCCATTATTCGGTTTTTCACCTATATCTCGGAAACTATGCGTCCTAGCGACATAACTATTCTAAACAAAATGAAAGGTGATTAAATTTGCCACAATTTTTATAATATCAAGTTTTTCGATATCTTGTACAGTTTTCGAGATATAAGATATTATACCATCGAGTACTATCGAGCTGGTCTGATGATGGAGATGGAAGGCGGCCATAGGATATCATATTGAAATGCCATGATCGGTACTTATTAAAAGGGATTTTTTTTTATGCACGTAACATACGATCTTTGGACAGACGGTAAACGGATAACAGGATGTTTTTTCCACATGAATAACTGGCCTGAATTTTGGTTCAGGCAGGACAGGTTAACACTATACTGTATCTTTTGAAGATAACATAAAACAAGAAACAAAGAATAAAAAGCAACTTTTATAAAATAACATTCAAAATGCTGGGAGCAAATAGTGCTAGTCTCGTTTAGGAGTCCACGACACATGATTTCCACAAGCTCGGATACAGACATCCTGAATCATTACATCTTTTGGGAATCTGAAAAATAAATTATAAGAATAACATACTTATAATGTTTATCGACATTTGTTTTTGTGCTGTCCCTTCACTAACTTTCCTAGTACAGTGTTGCTAGAGTAACAAATTAAAAATGCATATTTACGGAACAAGTGACGATCGTAAATTCCGTATAATTAATAAAATACAGCCTAAACATATTATATTTAAAACATTAAATAAAAAAATTATATGGTGAAAATAAAAGAATAAATGAATTTGCAAACAGTAATCCATCATTAATTAATTAAACATCTACAATTATAAATTTCACGTTATTTATGGTTGGTACCATTTTTATTGGATAAACTGTGTTAATAATAACGAATTTAAAGTAGAACTTATAATTAAACATTTATACAGTCAACTTTAAAAAATACCCAAAAGTAGAGCTAGTACCATTAAGTGGGAACACTGTTAGATTGACAATATTTTTTAGTTTTTTGCAAATTTAATGCACTATTTGATAATATTTAAACGTAATAATACTAACAGATGAAAAGTAACGTTATCCTTTTGTACATTAGATATTTCTGATCTCTTATTACACGAGAACACGTTGCAATTCGGCATTTTTAGCTCAGGTCATTCCGCGCTCACTGCGATTTATTGAATGGCGCGGAGCGCGCGGCAACTAGTTTTATATAACCGCTATGACCGGCGGTCTCGTACCTTTGGCAGAGGGGAACGCCTGGCAATGGCTACTCCGGTTGGTTTAATGCTCTAAGCTAGTAAACAATGTACCTAACATATAGACTACTTAAAAAATAGAGTCGCTATTCGAGTGAAGTATTTATTAAACATGGCTTTTCAATTCAAAGTGTTTGTTGCACGTGGCTATTGCAGCTAAACAACTGCTTTGTTGGACCGATGGGTGTTAAGATAAAATCCAATAATAAAATTTCTCTCTCTACCTCGCTTTGCCGGTGAAAATCTTCCATTAAACGGTGTGTATTTATTTTTTGTTATTTTTACATATATTTTTAAGAGTATGTAGAATGCGTGTCATGTAACATGTTGAGTCAGTGAAGTTAATTTGTATATTGTTAATTTTAGATAGAACATTGTGCTTGTGATACTTAGTACCTAATATATTTGTACTTATATAATAAACATATTGTTGATACTTACTTGTTTTTCTCACACCCGCAGTATTGAAAAAAACTTGGATTCATTAAGTAAAAGGGCATTGGGTAAAAGTGTTGTCATTTTTTTGGTGAGCGGGCCCCTCGTAAAAGTGGTAGATTATGATAGATCTATTCAAAACAAACATATTTTGTTATAAAACGTAAGAGTTTTAAATGCATCGGAGCCGAGAAGTTTGTAGTAGGTATACACGGTGCCCGCGAGGAATCCAAAAGATTTTCCACGCATTCCTGAGGTCATTAGGAGTTAAAAATGTTATATAAACCCAAGTCAAATTAAGTAAAAAAAAATTTTTACATTTGTCGGATTTTTTTTAATAAAAATGGATAACTATCGCTTCTCTATGAAAATTATCCCTTTGATGAATTTAGTAAGTGGTAGCTGTCACTTTGACGTCTGTCAATAGCGACGCGAAACTTGACAACATAGGTGGCAACGTCGCGATCAAGAAAGCTTAATGCACTTAGTAATCACAATAAATAGTTTACATGAAAATTGATAATATCTTCAAAACTAAGCCGGATTTGACTGGGGTTCATATAACATTATCACCATCTGCTTCTGACTGGGATGTTTTCGCTTGTAGCTGGGTAAAAGTCTGTCGTGAATGCTTGAGGTTTAGCGAGACGATGGATGACCGTCAGTCTTCGATAGTATATTAAGTATGCTGGAAATGTTAATTCTAAGATTCACAGTGCATTAGTTCTGTAACTGTAATACTGTGTAATAATTGTTTGGATAAATAAAATAAAAAAAAATTATTTGCTCCTAATACAATATGACCTAAGGACGCTGGTTAAAATCTTTTGGATTCCTCGCGGGCACCGTGTATATTTCCCAACAGGTCATATAGAAAAGTTATAAACAAAACTCAAAACTGAAATATCTCGACTCCGTAATTGTTAAACGCGTTTAATTTTAGGGTGTGGCCTGTAATAGGAGCAAATATTCAAAAGGACGCTTCCTTAGAGTATTTGCAGTAAGTGCCATTCATTTTAATTTTTTTTTGGATTCGGAGAATTTTGATCTAAAGTTATGACCTCCAAGTAATGTATCTTGGCACCACGACATCATAGCACAGCAGTCAATGCAGATTTAGAGGTAACATCATGTATTGAGTCGGAATAGTTCTTGCATTTTTGTTTTCAAAAGATATTTTTGTAATTTTTTAATTTTTAATTCATTTTTTTTTAGTTTTTTTAAATAAAAAGTTACTGATAGCATTCCAGAAGAGTAAAACAATACAAGTAAACATATTTTTAAGGATTTTTTTTTTAATACTTTTTTTTTTTAAATAAAACCACGTGGAAATAATTTTTCACAAGCTTAATAATTTACGGTTTAATTTTTTGCTCCTATTACAGGCCACACCCTGTATATCTATACGTAGAGGTCCTCTAAACGATTATTTAAAAAAACATCCTAGGCCGATGCAAAAAAAACGTGTTTTTTTTTTATATATACATCGACGGTGGCAAACAAGCTTACGGCCTGCCTGATGTTAAGCTGGTACCGTCGCCTATGGACACTTGTGACTCCAGAAGAATCACAAGCGCGTTGCCGACACTTTATTCACTTGAGGATTCGCTGTGTTGGCAGATAGAGACATGCAGGTCCCTCACTCCCAACACAGCGCACCCTAGGGAGCTCAGGCGACCTTACTCACCACCAGGAACACAACACCACATGCGTCATAGCATGCAATAATTCGCAAATTAAGGTTGCGCAATACCTTTTTGGCTGAAATAAAACAAACTATATCAAACTAAAAATATATATTTATGAAAATAAACTCTGTCAAGGTAACCTACAACACAGCTGAGTCCATTATTATCCATAAAAATATTTCATTTCGTCTTACTTTTGGCTAATTAAAAAATTGCCTACACAATATAAAAACTAAATTTACGAGCATGATAATTGAAAATTATATTTATTATATCCATACCTAATTGCCAAATGTCACGGCTCTGTCCCTTTAAATTATTATTAAATTAAATGATTATTTAAACTTGTTTCATAATTTCATAAACTTACTAAAGTGCTAATTTCTAGACTTATTCTATATTACACCCATGAGCGTTGTCGTTTTGACATAAATTTTCGAAGTTTAAACAGCCAAGCGTGTCAGTAGCAAAGCAGCTGAAACATTCCGGCACACAAACAATCCGAAGTCATTTGGCCGAAAGCATAATTTTTCGAAATTTCAAAATTCCGAACGCCATATATTCCGCTGTACGATTTTTTTAAGGAGATGATTTGATTGACACATTCACTGCCAAGGATTGCTAAGCGCTACACTCCTAGCCAATCCCGTGGGTTTCCTGTTAAGGCGACGTGAGCTCCAAAAACGGATTTTTAAAAAATCGTAGCTCTTGTTTGGATTACAATACGACTGCCCTAAATTTAATTAGCAATCTTGAGGCCTTTTTCGAGGGAAATCAGCTATTCAAATCCTGAGTTTTTGACTTTCGCTCGATAAAAAAATCACGAACATAGGTCTAAAATACACTTTAAAAAATCGTTACAAATTATGCACAACAGCTAAACATATTCCAATTAGTTCTAAAAATCGGCAATGTCATGTTTTAGGGAAATCAGCTATTACTTTTTTATTTATTAAAACGCACAAAGAAATAAAATTAAAAAACATGATATCCGCGCTTCCAAACACACACTTCCATCTCGCTCACGCTCATGCTTAGTGAGAGGGAGAGAAGACCACGAACCTACGTCCCCTTAAGTAGGGAAAAACTAGGCGGGCTCCTGGCAGTGCGTGTGTTAATCCTACTAATATTTTAAATGCAAAAGTTTGGATGTCTGTTACTAAATCTCGCAAACACGGCTGAAAGGCTTAAGATTAATTTTACTACACAAATAGAGTAGGTATAGCCTGGGCGAGCAAAAACTAGTATATCATATTTTAAATGGGTTAGGAATGGTTTTCGGAATTAATATCATAAACTTATTGTTAATTCTGATACATACCTTATATCGAATGTAATTGATAATATTTTACAATTTTGAATTTTTTTACTTTTCTTTTAGTGACATTTAGTTTGTTAACCGTTTAGGTACTAATTGGTTAAAATCTGCAATTTTAAAATGATTATTGTGTAAGATTATTAATATTATATTGTAGAATACCATTTGACATGTAAAAGTGCCCTTGTGGCTTATTTGCAGAATAAATAATTGATTTTGATTTTATGAAATTCATAAAAATATGCTTTCGGACCAATGACTCTTCGGAATTATGTAGTACAGTACCCCTGAGATATTCTTTATTTTACCGCCCTAGGTGAGTAATGTACTATTCCCGCTTATCCGCGTCTGCGTGAGTCTCGTTGCAAGTTTACACTGGAAGCATTAGCTTGAGCAGCTCAGTTTGAGTCCGTAGGACCAGCTAGGGGGCTGCGAGGAGTACCCTAACTTTTCGGCCTCTGCGTTCACTTCGAAAGGTCTCCGGAAGAGCTCCAGTAAAAATCGCACCTGAAATCAGGAGAAAACATGAAGGTTAGGGACATTCAGAGCAAATAATCAGAGGTAAACACGAAGGTTAGGGACATTCAGAGCAAATAATCAGAGGTAAACACGAAGGTTAAGGACATTCAGAGCAAATAATCAGAGGTAATCACGAAGGTTAGCCATTCAGAGCAAATAAGGTAACCAAGAAGGTTAGGGACATTCAGAGCAAATAATCAGAGGTAAACACGAAGGTTAGGGACATTCAGAGCAAATAATCAGAGGTAAACACGAAGGTTAGGAACATTCAGAGCAAATAATCAGAGGTAAACACGAAGGTTAGGGACATTCAGAGCAAATAATCAGAGGTAAACACGAAGGTTAGGGACATTCAGAGCAAATAATCAGAGGTAAACACGAAGGTTAGGGACATTCAGAGCAAATAATCAGAGGTAAACACGAAGGTTAGGGACATTCAGAGCAAATGATCAGCGGTAAACACGAAGGTTAAGGACATTTAGAGCAAATAATCAGAGGTAAACACGAAGGTTAAGGACATTTAGAGCAAATAATTAATAGCAATAGAAACTAGTTTCCGACCTAGATATGGCAGGGCAGATCCAATCCAAAATTTCATGTTATTCTAGCATTTCGTTTTAAAATGAGAACAAAACTACGTTTGCATGGGGAGTTGACTTGAGCGGACCGTGCTGGGGGCTCTAAACTTGCGCTGTCAAGCCTAAAACACTATATAACTAACTTTATATTTAAATTACTGTTTTACACGGGTCTAATGCTATTTTTATTTACCTTTATTTGTGACGTTTCGACACGGGCTAGCGGTCATGGTCGCAGTTAACGATAAATAAAAAGAAAGGTAGTTAAATAAATGTCTCGTTAGACCCGTGTCATCATCATCATATCAGCCGAAAGACCGAGAACCTTTCCGCCCCAACGGCCATCGGTTCTACTTGCAATGTGCCCCTTCCACTGCCACTTAAGTTTAGCTATTCGGAGGGCTATATCGGTTACCTTGGTTCTGCTTAGACCCGTGTAAAACAGTAATTTAAATATGTGTACAAAGCGCGACAGTTTAAAGAACCAACGTTATGTCTAACTAAAATTATGTCTAGTGGGCTTATTCACAAAAGCTCATCAAACCTAGCATAAGGCCGCCCTTCCCCAATCCCATAAAATTACAGTTTTATAAAGTGATCTAAGCGTAACTATGGTAACCAGCGACAAAAAAACCGGCCAAGTGCGAGTCGGACTCGCTCACGATGGCTTCCGTACTATTATCTATAATGTGAAAATTTCAACTGTCTAACTATCACGGTATCAGTGAGATACAGCCTGGTGATAGACAGACAGACAGACAGACCGACAAACAGACAGACAGACAGACAGACGGACAGCGGGTCCAGTTTTACCCTTTGGGTACGGAACCCTAAAAAATGGTCAATCTACAATGCGATCACGATCATAAGTACCTTGGTGAAGTCATTGTTCTCAGCGTCGGCGATGGCCTCTTGCATCATCCAGTTGCGCGGCACGTACACAGGGTTGGCGGCTGTCATGCGCCCGCGCCGAGTGTCTTCGCTCACTGGCGATTGGATATTAATTATTTAATTATTATGTTTTTCTCTAATATGGCCCGCAAAGTGAACATAACTCGCTACATATTGGAAGGTAAAGTGTATAGTTTAAGGCCAGATCAAAATTAAAAAATTAAAAACATTGCAGGCCGCCTGGAATGTTACATATAAATTCCTTTATTTGTCGAGTACCAAACTTTTTAAAAAAGTAGAAACTGGCATATAAGGCCTCTCACACACTGGCGCGGCCTGCGGTGGCGGTCAATAGTAAATTTAACAGCTAATGACAAGTTTACTATTGTCCGCCACCGCAGGCCGCGTCAGTGTGGTGCAGGCTTAAGACGGCACAGGTCGTATTCAGCCAAATCAACTCGTATTTTTCTGTTGCAAACGCGACATTTTTGTATGTGTCTCAAATAGTTTGCGTTTTTCGGTGGAAAAATACACTTGCGATTCTGTTTAAAAAAATATATTATATTATGACGTTTAATTTTATGTAATTTGCAGTATCCTCAATTCGTATTTAATAATACAGCTCTTTTTCAATTTAGTCTTTTTTATTCCCCTATTTTTGAGAAAAGCACTATTCAATACATCGTATTACAATCTATCCTGAAATAAGCAAGTAATACTGCTAACGGTGAGGACAGATAACAGGCGAATAGGCGAATACTTTTAACCCTTTTTCGAGAAAATTCAATATTATTGAGTGTTTTATTTGGTGTCACCATCGCTAGTTAGTTAATTAGTTATACTGGGCGTTTTCCGCAAGTCGACATCCACTGTGCCTATTTTGCGTGAAACGGCGGTGTGGCGCTACTCTAACCACCACAGCTCGTCTAAAAAGTTGGTGAGTGCCTTGGTGTTGCTGACTGCGTCCCGTAGTGTGTTTGGAGAACCTAGGTGCTTAATTCTGTATACTTCTACCTCCTTGCAGTCCAGTAGTACCTATATGATTAGTCGTTTCTTCTGCCTCCATGCACGCTCTGCACATGGGGCTGTCTGTGATACCTAAGTTATAGAGGTGTCTGTTCAAGGTGTTGTGTCCTGTTATTATACCCACTATCTAGAGCAGTTGGTTTCTATGTGTCCTTAGTAGTGTGGTTGTGAGTTTGTAGTCGCGTTTCGACATAATCTCTTTGGTCTGTCTGCATGTGTCTATCTCCTCCCAGTATCTTTGGTGTAGGTCTTTAGTGTGTTGGTCCAGTTGATTGTATATGTAGCTTTGTGGCAGGGGCAAGATTGGCTCCGGTCCGTATGCCGTTGTTTCTGAGCCTTTCCTGGCCAGTTCATCCGCTGCATCGTTTCCTCTTGAGCCACTGTGCCCCTTGATCCATTGTATAGTAACTTTGTTTTTATCTGTCACCATCGCTATTGTACAATTTTAAACAGGTAACACAGGTCAAATGCCGGACTATTGCACAGTGTTTTATAGAAGCCGAAAAAGTGACATCCCCGTTTTATTACAAATTACTGCAGTTTAGATCATTACAAATGTGAGACTATAACTATATATTACGAAAAACATTTAAATACATTGCAAATCATTTAATAAACTTTTCTATTCTTCAAAACGTTGGATAATCCCTTCGAAGATATACATTTAGAGGCGATTACGATCTCTCTAGGTACATTTGTTACAAAGATATTAATGATTTTATAGATTTTGGTTTTTATTTTTTTTCTTCTATGTTCCACCGTAGTAGGACGCGATATTTGCATGACAGCTTCATTATTATGTCTTCTATCTACCCTATTTTTTACACGCCCTAATTCCATGGAACATTTAATCTACAGTCAATTAAAATTTTCGGTCAGGGCTGCCACAACCAGTATCCGGATTTCCTGGATATAAAATTAACATAGTATACACGGTATAGCACTTTTATGGGTGGTGAAAGAAAACTTTATTAGGAACCTACACATATTAAATAATTACTTTTTTTATGATTCAGTAAGTATTTCATCTCTAAACACACAACAGTATACAAAAACCCAATCGTAATCAGAGATACGACAATAGAGCAAGTTCAGAAATTTAAATATTTGGGAAGAGTCATTACCAGTGACTCTACGTGCACCCCTGACATCATACAGAGGATTGTTATGGCCAAACTTTCAACAAAATTCGCTTAACTTAGCTGAACCTACGGCGCCTTAAGAATGGTTTATTAAACTCACCATTCTCTCTCTCGACTCTCTTCCTGTAAGTCTCCACCCATTTGCCCCACCCCTTATCTTCTCTTATCTTATTGAGGGACCACTTGGTCTCGAGGGTTGCGACGTCCTCTAGATCCTTCAGATCGATCTGAAATCAAAGATTTATATTAAGGCTCCGCACGTTCATGGTCTTCTCTCCCTCTCCCTGAGCATTCGCGTGAGCGAGATGGAAGTGCGTGTTCGAAAGCGCGGATATCATGTTTTTCGGAATATTTCAGAAAACGAGAAGAAATTTAAGTAAGTAAGAAAATAAAGTTATTGTCCATTACTTTATGAAGAAGATTATAAAATTTCATCATTTTCTGATAAAAAATGGAGCAGTAAACTGGTTACAAGTGAAATAATAGGGTTCACTTTAGATTTTTTTTTCTCTACTTCCTTTTGTTAAAATGGATTTCTACGAAAACTATGTTATTTCTCATATCTTGCAGATTATCATATATTTTTTCCAACGGTAAATTATTACGTCATAATGTATAAAATGGTTACTAAACAACAAGTTTTTACGGAAATTTGAAAAGTCCCAACGACATCAGTAGCAGGTATACTAACCTGGGCCAAAAGCTCAAAAACGGCGTAAGGTGAAGGCGCGGCGCAGGCATGATGCCGCTTCAAACGATTGTAGACCTTAATACAATTGAATAAGGTCCCATTGATGAATCACGTGAATCACACGTCACACGTCTACTGTTGTGGATAACGCTCATTTTGAGGCTTAAGGACTCGAACCTTAAAGACTCCCGAGGCTTAAAGACTCAAGTGACGAAAAGTCAATATTTTGCATTTATATGACGACCGCTTTAGCCTAGTTGGTAGTGACCCTGCCTACGAAGCAAGAGGTCCTGGGTTCGAATCCCGGTAAGGGCATTTATTTGTGTGATGAGCACGAATATTTGTTCCTGAGTCATGGATGTTTTTCTATGTATTTAAGTATTTATTTCTCTATATAAGTATGTATATCGTCGTCTAGTACCCATAGTACAAGCTTTGCTTAGTTTGGGACTAGGTTGATGTGTGTAAGATTGTCCGCAAATAAAAAAATAAATAAAAAATAAAATAAATGGCCCCCGCGCCGCCATATTGTATCGACAGTCGACACTGTCTACGTCGCGATGCGCGTATTCTGTAATGTCATAACCGACAAACATTTCAATTAAAACGATAAATGCTAGTGATATAAGGTTGAATATTGGAAAATCGTGAACGAACGTGAAGTCGATCGCGAATTAAGTAATGTATAAGTGCCTCACGTTACAGTTTGGATTTTTAGTTCTATGAGTGACCACCAGGGGCGGTGTATCCGAATTTTGCGGATATATGTTGTCAATTCAAAACCCTTATTTTTATAAGTTCTTTAATTTGAGATAAATTTCGATCGGATCTACGGTAACTCTTGACGGAATAATACGATATCACGGGCCATTTTGCAAGTGAAATAGTAAACTACAGTCGCGACGGTATTCTTCAATTCGAAATGTCTCACACTACCGATTGGTAGTACGAATCGAACGTTAAATTACGCATCGAAAACTAAACGCAAAGTGCCTAACGTTTTGCAGTTGGTTTCGTAGTCCAACGGCAGTGTGAGTTACAAGTTTGACGGGTCGAATCGAAGAATACCGTAGCGAGATCGAAATCTATTCGAAGCGCGTTTATTCGATCTCGTATTAGTTACGTAACGTTAGGTTACGATTGTATCTCACAATAAGGGTACTGTCAAAATCTCCGGTATCGTTACTGTATCACGTTTGCAGCCAATACAAAATGCCAGGACAATATGTATAAAACAGTGTAGCATACCGATTAGAACGAGCGTTAATTTGAAGACAAGTTCTCCACTAGATAACCTAACCTAATCTAACCACCTACTATTGCACACGTATGCATTTACAACATCAACAGTTAGATAAGGGCTATTACTCTCGGCAATTGATCATAATTGAACCTCGTCAAATACTATTGTGACCAACTGACAAGCGACTGAGGATCCTGTTTTTTTCTACTGTATCATTCAAACGGGGCAGTGAGGGAAAATCTGAAACTATACAATGTATAGGGTAAGTGCACCAGTGAATGAACGCTTAAGGATATTTTTGACTTTAAAAATTGTTTTATGTAAGATAGCTATACCTAATATCGGCCGTGACTGTTTGTACAGCTCAAACAAGTATTCTAGTTTGCTTAAATTACTTTGCTATTGCAATAAGTTTCCATAATTTTAAGTTATTTGACCTTTTAGGTAGAAAAATGGAAAATCACCAATGAATGAACAGGGTTTTCTAGTAAATGAACAACTAAACACCAGTGAATGAACTACTGTTATAGTTATGGTTTGTTGGTTTAAATTGCTGTTTAGCGATTTTGTTTGGAATATCTCGATATACCAACACACGGGGTGGTAGTCAATGGTTTTCTTTTTCTAAAACAATTAAAAAACTGTAACAAATGTTCGTTCATTAACTGGTCCCAAAAAACCAATAAATGAACTAGGTAATTATCGGTCGATGTTCATTTACTGGAAATCTATAAACCAGTGAATGAACTAACTTTATGTTCGAAAATGAGGTTTGTTCGAACACTGGACCAACCATGGACAAACCATTGGTGGTTATGCTACTAAAAACTAAATCTTATTACAACTAGAACATAAGATTTTGCGAAAACATTAAAACAGGCGTTGCCAGTGAATGAACACTCCTGTTCATTCACTGGATTTAGGCGGTTTTTAATTCTAGTTATATAACACCTTCTAAAAAACGAGAATCTAAACTTAAATAACTTAAAAAGATGTTTGAATAGCACAATTTCGCTCTTATGATTTCCAAAAACCACACACCATAAGTTTCAAGTTTATAAAACTAGTACAATGGCACATCAAATAAAAGGTAACAATCTTGTCCCCTTATTACCGGCTCATACAAAAAATCCACGCCCATAGCCCGTCAACTTTAAGCTTCGCTCATTTAGTAACGGTTGCGACTGAGTTGATATAAATGTTACAAAACCCTTACAGTGAATGCTTCTAATCGAGAAAAAAATACCCGGTATGCTAGAAATATACAGAACTCTTAACTTAAGCAAATAATCAGGTTTTCGTTCATTCACTGGATTCGTTCATTCACTGGTGCACTCACCCTAGTAGTACACATAAAACTATGAAATACCGGATATACGGCATTTTCATCTGATCGTAGATACAGGCTTCCATAACAACAATAGGCATGATATGCCTTACGTTAGAATTGATAACGTAATGTTGCTAAATGGATATTAAACCATCAAATTATTGTAATTAAGTATAAATAGATATGGACCTTGATAGTTTTTTTTTTATTGTCCGAGTGTAAATTTAAAGCTACCAATAGAATCCTTACGCTTTCGTAAAAACAAAATTGTATCACAACTATGTATAACAGCAATTTACTTCATTTTCCATACAACGATTAGTACAAATAACAGGTGTGACGTTATACCTGTGTCAATTAGTATAAAGCGTTTATGGCTGCCGCCAGCGAGGTAAATCTTTGTTTCAAATTTTTGGGTATTTATGTTCTTTAATTGTTGTTGCTCCCATACAAACATTTGTTCCTCTCCAAAAACTGGTACGAACGGCATCGTAAAAAAATCTTAGTCACCATCCCTATTGGACATAGGCTATTTTTATCGCAAGGCTTCGCAACAAACAATCATACCTACTTCCTGCCTGAAAATAGTGATGTTAACTCAGCAAAGTATTTGCACCTAGAACTAATTAGTATAGTTCATTTTAATCTACATTTCTATATAATAATTATAACTTTCATTTCTGACAAAAAGTTGTCTTCAGGGTCAAATCTTTGGAATCTAATAATACCAGTCTCCAAACAAGTTCTAAATCGTGGTCACATGTCATTTAGTATGCATATTGTAAGCAATTTAACAAGCGAAGTATGCCAGTCGATCTTACGCCCACAAAATGATCACAACGATCTTACTCGCGTCGCTTATACTTCTCTTCGCATACTTATATCATGTGTCTACAAAGAAATTCAACTATTGGAAGAAGAAAGGTGTCCCGTACGCAAAACCCGTTCCTTTACTAGGAAATTATGGAAGCCATATACTGGCGAGGGAATACATCGGCTCGACCGTGCAGAAGTTATGCAAAAGATTCCCTGACGAACCGTACTTCGGCGCATTCTACGGAACCGAGCCGGTGTTAATACCTCAGGATCCTGAAGTTATCAAGCTAATTCTAACAAAGGATTACTCCTATTTCAGTGGAAGAGAGATATCCAACTATTATCACAGGGAGCCTATTACTGAAAATCTTTTTTTCTCAAGCGGGGACCGATGGAAAGTCATGAAACATAACCTCTCTCCGTTATTCTCCATAAAGAAGATGAAGGACATGTTTTATTTGATAGAGAAGTGCTCCAACATGCTGGACAACATGATGGAGAAAGAGCTGGCAGAGTGTGAAGAGGCTGAAGTGATTAATTTAATGGCTAGGTACACTATGGACTGTATATGCTCTGTGTCTTTCGGCGTGGATACGAACACGATGAAGGAAGACTCCAAAAACAACCCCTTCAGGATCATGGGCGATTTGATCTTCGAGATATCCACTTACAGAGCATTCAAAGCCACAGCGCGCGCTATATGGCCGGCGATTTTCTACGGTTTAGGCTTCGTCAACTTCCCATCAGAGATAACAGGTTTCTTTAGGAAACTAGTGAACGGAATTTGCGAAAAGAGGCAGCACAAACCGACATCAAGGAACGACTTCATAGATTTGATACTAGCTATGAAGACAGATGGGAAACTTAACTTCACAGGCGACAGTATTTGGGGCGACAAGAAGGTTAATATTGACATGAATGATGACCTGATAGTCGCTTTGGTTGTAGGATTCTTTGCGGCCGGCTTCGAAACTTCGTCTACCACTTTAAGCATGGGTCTGTACGAGCTAGCAAAGAACGAGGAGGCTCAAGCGAAAGTTCACAAAGAAATAGACGAATTTTTGAAGAGAACTGACGGCAAAATCACTTATGAGTGCATCAATGAGATGCCGTACCTCATGGCGTGTATGGAAGAAACAATCCGACTCTATCCAGTGTTAGGAGTTATAACTAGAGAAGTCATCAAGGACTATACATTACCTGCAGGAGTGGTTCTAGAGAAGGGCTGCAGAGTGCATCTCCCGATTTACCACCTGAACCATGATCCGGATTTTTTCCAGGACCCGGAAACGTTCCGTCCAGAAAGGCTGATGCCGGAACAGAAGGGGAATATGAACCCGTATACGTTTATGCCTTTTGGCCAGGGACCTAGACTCTGTATAGGTAAGTTACATTAAATGTTGGTCCTAAATCGTGTAGTTTCTAGCTTTGCTTGATTTATCCTTATATAGTCTGCTGGAACAGGTGCCTTAGGGTATATCCACCAGAGATGAGAAGTTGTGTTTTAATATATTTGAGACCTAGCTGCCATGCACGTCAGAGGCTCTAGCACACTAGGTTTGCCAGACAGTGGTTGGTGGTTGAGGATAGTGTCCACTGCCTGGCAATAATTAGAATGTTGATGGGGGAGTAGACTGGGTGAGTGTGGACTTCACCCCAGAGGGGTTTATGGCAGTCCACACTCAGAGAGAGACTCTGAAGTACTGTCAACACAATAGTAGTTCTTTATTCATTAACTCACACGGCATATATACGAGTAGCTACATGTATTATAATTCGCACATCTCGCACGTAGGTACTTAATCTACGGCACGTATTATACAATATCTAATCGCTAATTTAGAATGTGTCTCGTCGGCACATATCTCCCCCCTTACAACAAAAATGGGATGAAATCCCATTTCCTGCTAAGTAACTGGTCACATATACATATATGAGAAAAGTAGGTAGGTACACAATAAAAATCAAATCAACTATATCACTAAAAAACAAAATACTTAATATAATAGCTAACGTATTTCTAAGCTCGTTTTCGGATGCTTGAGAAATGTTAAACTTGCTGTGTGTATATATAAGACCACAACATTTATAAAACAGTGCGAAAGAAAGTACTTACAATAGTCGTGTACATACAATCCAGGCTTGAATTACCTTTTCGGTCAATTACAAGTTGGATTTAGCACAATAAAAATAAATAGAGGCATATAGGCTCAGAGCAGCAGCTTATCTCATCCTGGGAAATCGTCATCCAGGGCAATGTTACATACAGCATTAGAAAAAAACAAAAACATGATTAGTTGCCTAAATATAAATAACACAATTAATAAAAATAGCATGTTAAGTAAATTACCTTGAAAAAATGGAAACAACTGACATGCTCACTTATAAAAATATGCTGACGATGCGACTCCGCGACCTTGATCTTGACAAAAAACTATCCAACGCTCAGCGCTGCGTCGACACTTTATTACGCGTGCTGCGAATTGCTTCTGCTCTGTATAATTATGACGAGTTGCATTTTCGCCAACTGTGTTGCGTTGCGACGCTATCCTTGCAATGAATGACGTCTTCGACCTTACACTTCTTCTTCGCGAAATATTGGAGGCAGGCTTAAACAGCTGCAAATTCTTCATCCAGTATGTCCCCGGGCCCTGACGCAGCAGGCGTCGCACCATGGACGCTGCTCGATGGACGGCGAAATGTCGGCCACGATTAGTGTGGCACGAAGGCGCGTGACAAAATGCACAATTTGCTGTTTTAGGCTTCTTGGCTTGTCGTGTGCGCTGTAATATGAATTAACATATTGACGCTGTTTCTCAGTTATGTCTTCCTTGTCGGAATATCACACTCGACGAGAAGGCGTTTGAATGGGGTCCTGGAGAGAAAAATGAGAATGCGTTTTCAATGTGGTCTCTTCATCAACAAGGGCGTAGTTGCAGTCGGGAGTGCGTTGTTCTGGTCGGGAGCGGATCCTTCTCGTCGGGAGCGGCGCGTTTCTTCATTGAACTTTTGTTTCAGGCAGTGTCCATATATGTACCTAATGCAAGTGGGCGCAGCGTATTTCTTCAGGCGGGTGCATCGTGTTTCTTCAATGCGGCGCGGCGTATTTCTTCAGGCGGGCGCGGCGTGTTTCTTCAATGTGGCGCGGCGTATTTTTTCAGGCGGGTGCGGCGTGTTTCTTCAATGTGGCGCGGCGTATTTCTTCAGACGGGCGCGGCGTGTTTCTTCAATGTGGCGCGGCGTATTTTTTCAGGCGGGCGCGGCGGGATCTTCAATGCGGCGCGGCGTATTTTGTCCCCACTTTACCAGATGATTGCGCATTCAGTCGTCGGAAGCAGGCGTTTTGATTTTGTTCAACTTCTTTGCCAGATCGTTGCGTATTTAGTCGTCGGGGCGCGCGTTTTACTTCAGTCTGGCTTCAGCGATGCGTGTTCTTCTTGTTTCAGTCGGGGTCGATGCGTTTTTCAGTCGCGATTCGGGTTCAGCGTGTTTCTTCAGTCGGGGTCACCACTTTGCCAGACAGTGGTTGGTCGTTGAGGATAGTGTCCACTGCCTGGCAAGAATTAGAATGTTGATGGGGGAGTAGACTGGGTGAGTGTGGACTTCACCCCAGAGGGGTTTATGGCAGTCCACACTCAGAGAGAGACTCTGAAGTACTGTCAACACAATAGTAGTTCTTTATTCATTAACTCACACGGTATATATACGAGTAGCTACATGTATTATCATTCGCACATCTCGCACGTAGGTACTTAATCTACGGCACGTATTATACAATATCTAATCGCTAATTTAGAATGTGCCTCGTCGGCACACTAGGTTTTACCGCCACGTTTTACGGTGAAAATGTACTGAAACGTCACGTAAAACGTGAAAGAAAACCTAGTGTGCTAGGGCCTTTGGTACTGGTATAAATGGTTAGACATTTTTGTAATCAACTTCACACATCCAGCCCCTGCTTATTTAAGTAGAATGATTTCAAACCTTATCAAATATTAAGCCCAGCATATTACAGAGAATCCATGTCTAACCACCGAAATAAAAAACTCTATCCCTGATCTATATATCGTATGTCTATCCGGAAGGTCGATTCTATATACTGGTGTATAAGGTTTTGAAATCGGAGTAGTAGTTCCGGATATTATACCCTGCATAAACTTACATTCATCATATCATATCAGCCGAAAGACGTCCACTGCTGGACATAGGCCTCCCCCAAAGAGTTCCAAAGTGACCGGTCCTGCGCCACCCGCATCCAGCGGACTCCCGCGACCTTTACCAGGTCATCAGTCCACCTTGTGGGAGGCCTACCAACGCCGCACCTTCCGGTACGTGGTCGCCACTTACATTACACAAATGTTATCTCTTTAAAATACGGTATTTGATTGATAAAAACATTGAGTAGATAAAAAAGAACAGACGTCATTTTCCCAACGACATCTATCAACTAAAATAAACAACCTCGTACAGACACGCCGGTAGAAATCGTGTTCCATACAAATAGTAAATATACTTGTATAGTTGTGAGGAGTTAGTAATAATTTATGCGCAAATATTGTAAGAATAAGAACGCAATAACTGTCTATATGCATATCCTCTATCTTAATAATGACCGAACCAGTTCTGAGATAAAGAAATTGGTTATACAAAGTCAACTATTAGGTATTATCCGACAGACCGGGTTTTAATATATAAGTATACTAATACGTTACTCACATATTATACAGTCGTGGCTAGATAATTAAATAAGAACAAGGTTTTTTTCCCCATACAGTTGCAAACAGTTACGATTTTTTAATGTATTATTCAGGATACAATACTAACCTAAGCTAATAACGTCTGCATCCAAATTCTCGTTTAGCTGAAAATGACATACCGAATTATGAATCTTTAGAATAAAATTACTGTTTATAAATTATAAAGAATAAGCCGTTATAATTTGTTTTGCCCCCAGGCTACCTCCTAGCGAAGATGCAAGTGATCCCCGGTTTCATATCGGTGCTCCGCAAGTATCACG
Source organism: Epinotia brunnichana (assembly GCA_963854355.1). NCBI lineage: Eukaryota > Metazoa > Arthropoda > Insecta > Lepidoptera > Tortricidae > Epinotia > Epinotia brunnichana. The sequence goes on from OY977954.1 coordinate 22,836,371, forward strand.
TGTCCCTTGCGGAGGGGACACCCCGCAAACTGACCCTGGAGCCTAAAGCTACTGTCACCCAGCCTATAGGAGGCGTGAAGCTACGGTTCACACTACGGGATGACCACTAATAGATAACGACTAATAATACATAGTAGACACATTAAATTTAAGTCTTTGTAATGTTCTCCCGGGCTACCTCCTAGCGAAGATGCAAGTGATCCCCGGTTTCATATCGGTGCTCCGCAAGTATCACGTGTCCCTTGCGGAGGGGACACCCCGCAAACTGACCCTGGAGCCTAAAGCTACTGTCACCCAGCCTATAGGAGGCGTGAAGCTACGGTTCACACTACGGGATGACCACTAATAGATAACGACTAATACTTAGTAAAGGGAAGACTACCTATTTAGTAAAGGGAAACCTATGTATGAGAGGTTAAAAATTCGCTTTTTTTACCCTGTTGATCCGAGTGATATTTTTGCAAGTAAAAAAAAATTTTTTTTTTAATTTCTTTTTACTTAGATATAAAATTTCATGGTAATTTTTTTTTTATAAAAAGTCCTCTATTATCTACATAATATATACAAATTTCAAAAAAATCGGGCCGCTACTTTAGTCAATAATAAATAAAAACGATTTTCCTTTTTTTTAATTATCTCAAAAATCACGACGATTTTGGGGCTGATATTTGGTGAAATAACGACGTATATAAAGATAATTATCCGAGCAAAAGGAAAACCATTTTCTCGTCAAAGGCAGTTTCGCCATCCAAACACGGCTATACCCTTTCAAAACACGGTGGCTACCCTGGAAGCTACGTGATTCATACGGTATAATAACGTTGTATTGTTTTAAATCAGTTATAATCAGATACCGCTCTTAATTATTTTTATTTCACTAAAAACCAGAATTGAGTGTGGTATCAACTTGAGAGCTGATAATTATACTTTTGATTGAATACCAGTGATTATAATCTAATGTAAGTCATGTTAATTGTACGTTTTTTATGACTATCCGAGCTCCGTAATATACGAAATAATTTGAAAAGTTGTCAGTTATTGGAATTGTCACTGCGGAAGCAAATGCCAATGCTATTTGTCCTATAGGTATCACATAAACATATCTTTATTTACTATATCCGTGCCGCATGACTTGCTTATGCAAATCAGAGCTCAAATATTAATCTTATCACCACTTTTAATGGCGACCTTGCTTTCAATGTCACGTCGGTATTTTCATTGTTTAAATATATTTATTATGTACTAGCGACCCGCGAGGCGACGTTCACGTATAATAACAAAAAAAAACAGGCGAACCCGCGGGATAAAATATAATATAGCTTGTGTAATGTGTATAAGTATGAAATACATCGTCGTCTAGTACCTAACCCACAAGACAAGAGCCATATTGAACTACCCTAATATTCACAATCTGTCTGCTTTGCCTAAAGGTTGAGTGGTAGACTTGGGGCATTAAGCCCGCCTTTTGTACAGTCACGAGCTTTAATTTGGCACCCACTTAAGGTGGAATATCGTTTAGCAAACTGAAGACATTTAGAGCTAATATTTTAATGTAGCGTCATAAAGTTTGCCATAGACAAGTTATGTTTACACGTGTCTAGGGGCAACCGCTCAGTGACGTCAACCGGGCGCAACGAGTCAAACGATCGTTTCCGATTTTTGCCGACTACTAGTCACTCGTCTTTTTGGCCCTGTCCTCTCCGGCCATATTTGTTATTTGCAAATTAAATTTCGTGAAAATGTCATTTTTCTCAATTTTCTTGTCTCACACTGACACATGTTCGTAAATTAGAAAACCGTATAATGATAGCTTTTTGCTAAGAGGTTATCAATTCAAGGGTCCATTCGATAAGACATTTAATTGTATTATCCTTCGCCGCTATTATTGAACTGACATTTTCGACCTTATTGCATTGTGAATGTTCTAACAACATTTGAAGGAAATGGGTCCTAAATTAAAGCTCGTGACTGTACGTGCAAAATAGAGATTAATAAAAGGGCTTGTCCATATATTACGTAATCGGTTTTTGTCAATTTTTGACCATCTATACAGGGTGGCCCATTTAGATCGGTCAGTATGGGAAAGTCTGAAACTATAAGACATACGAAGATCTCTTCTTAGGAACAATGTCATCGATTTTAGTATCAAGAAAAACTGCATTCATACATATACAGAAAACCTTGTAACTCAAGCCACCATTTTTAGGGTTCCGTACTCAAAGAGTAAAACGGGACCCTATTACTAAGACTCCGCTGTCCGTCTGTATGTCTGTCTGTCACCAGGCTGTATCTCACTGATACCGTTATAGTTCCAGTAGAAATTTTCACAGATGATGTATTTCTGTTGCCGCTATAACAACAAATACTTAAAACAGAATAAAATAAATATTTTTATATATAATGGTACGGAACCCTTCGTGCGCGAGTCCGACTCGCACTTGGCCGGTTTTTTTCAATATGTATAACATTATGTTTCGAAAACTTACTAAAATAAATTAAAGTACTTATATGAAAACAATGCATTTTATTAATTTTAGACATCATGTTTCATTGTAACATTTACTGCTTAACACAATCGATATCTAAATAGAGATACTAGTGTTAGTTTTATTTTTCAAAACGTCCGGGTTCGATTCCGGAGCTGAGTACGAGTTTTTTTTTTAATGTATGAATGCGGTGTTTCTTATAGTTTCAGACTTTCCCATACATACCGATCTAAATGAGCTACCCTAATCTACTGAGGTGCCGACGGAAAGTTTCCTATATTGCGAAATGTTTCTGCAATTTAACATAGGGAAATTTCGGAATTTTTCCTCATTTTTGTACGGGAATTCTAACTTTCCATTTCCAACATGGAGATTTACGTACTGAGAAGCATATGCGTATACATAGTGTATAATAGTAACAGTTTGTACTTCTCAGTACGTAAATTTCCTTAATTCCTTGTGAAAATTTCTAGAAATTTCCGAGAACTTTTCCAACTTTTTGGAAACTTTCCGCAATAGGGGTGTAGACACTAAATAAAATAAACAATAATGTTGCATTTTCTCGAAAAAGTATTAAAAATGTAGTCAAATGGAGAAAAAAACAACGCAAGAAGTTAAATAATCACAAAGTTATAAGTATCCAAAGTTTTAAGAGGGGGTATGTTCTGTCCCTTTTCCGCAAAACGCACCTTCATATGAAACGATTGTCATTTACTATGACGGTAGAGGATCGTGATGTCACGATCCCCTAGCGTTTTCTCTCTCTAGCAAGCAACATTAAAGCGGTTGTAGCTTCGTAATTTTTTGAGATATTTGAATGGGATTTTCGTCATCAGGCATAACTTTTTTTTTTTTTTTTTTTTTATTATAAAACTGTATATAATAATATTTATAAAGAAATAAAACTAAACTAAACCTATATTATAAACTAAAACTATTAAAAGTAAATGCCCCCCAGGTCGCCGTCGTTGGCTATGGTGCCCAGAAGGCTGGCAGCGTTACCTCTTTGGATTGCTAGGCTAATCCTTTGGCCAAAATAGCTGCCAGCCCTCTGGTCTCCGGATGTTTGGATGAGCCGCTCCGAAAGTTCTTTATACAGGGCCTTTGCGCCCGGTCCCCACGGCCCCAGGGTTTCCACTCCAAACGGCGCAAACATGTAGCCCCCGCCGAGGACAGCATATTTGCGCCGCTTATGTTGCTCTATTATAACTTTTTGTCTTCTTTCTTTTGAAGTAATAATACATTTTGTTTCTACACCCCTATTTGCACATCACTACCCTAATCCATAATTTTACCTCAGCCAGCTGCCGGAAGGTGCCCGTGAAGTCTGCCATAGTGTTCTGCATTAGATTAAGTAGCTCGTCGACTAAAGCCTGGTCCCCATCTTGTGTATCTTTCAGACCCAGTTTGAGGAGGTATGTTGACCTGAAATCACGCTTTGATATTAGTATCGAAGTGAAGTAATGGTGGTGGTGGTGGTTGTGGTGGTCTTTCAGTTTAAGGAAATATATTGCTAATAAATATACTGTGCCCCCAAAACAGCCTAATAAAAAAATTATGAACTATAAAAAAGGAGCTACTGGTCCATTTGATTTTAGGGGAGGTATTTGGCCATACTAAAATGTAATTTTGATGATGATTATACTTACAAAACTTTACTCGTCACGTATTCCTCTAAAGTAGCTTGGACTTCTTTTATTTTCATTTTCTGATCCTCTGGCAGAATAGGTTCTAGCGCGACAGCGAACTTCTCCAAGTTCCATAGCAAAATCTATGAAGAGAGAAAGTATATAAATATCATATTTTGTCGGGTGACAAGCAAAGCTCACTAAGTGTCGTACCTCGATATCGCCTACGTGCCGAGATACGAGGTTTTGAAGAGCAGTGACAGTTTTGGTAGTGACTTTTGCATGTCACCCGACGATTCATGTCATAAACGCATTAATTTATAAATTTCAAATGAATTAGAGAAATTGTTGTTCCGCGTAGAATTGAATCCTCAACTTTCTGGCTACGCGGCCTGTCGCTGCTAAAAACTGAACTATTGAATCCAATTGCTAGGTTAACGAATTTTTCAATCAGTTCCTTCTGACAACGCCTTGGGGAGGAAAAATAATGATTGAGTAATTTGATTACATTTATAACAGGTTCATTAATCTGATTACACATACAATCAAAATAATGCCAACACTGGTGGAAATGCGCTAAGCGCGGCGTAATAGGGGTGTATACACTAAAAAAAATTCAATAATGTTGTATTTTCTCGAAAAAGGATTAAAAATGTAGTCAAATGGAGAAAAACCAACGCAAGTCGTTAACTAATCACAAAGTTATAAGTGTCCAAAGTTTTAAGAGGGGGTATGTCCAGCGTTTTCTCTCTCTAACGAGCGACATTAAAATGGGTGTAACTTCGTAATTTTTTGAGATATACATGAAAAAAAAAAAAAAAAAAACAAAAATCAATTATTTATTCTGCAAATAGGCCACAAGGGCACTTTTACATGTCAAATGGTATTCTACAATATAATATTAATAATCTTACACAATAATCATTTTAAAATTGCAGATTTTAACCAATTAGTACCTAAATGGTTAACAAACTAAATGTCACTAAATGAAAACTAAAAAAATCCAAAATTGTAAAATATTATCAAATACATTCGATATAAGGTCTTTATCAGAATTAACAATAAGTTTATGATATAATTTAGTACCCCAGAGATGTATAATATCTCTGAGCATCCAAATACAATTAATAATTATTCTAATGTTCTTATAGAGATGTATACTGTCTCTAAGCGTTAAAACAGAAAAAAAGGATCATTAATGTAATATTGTCAGAGATGTACAGGGTCAATAACAATAAAACAAGAACAGAATGATGTATCTCGTCAAAATAATGATAATAACACTAGTATTTAGGTAGTTACTATGTCCTTGCAAGCATGAACAGACCGGACTCCACAAACAGCACCCGATCACGAGTATGACGCATATCTCAGCCATGAATGGGATTTTCGTCATTAGGCATATTATTTTGCCTTCTTTCTTTTGAAGTAATAATACATTTTGAGTCTTAGTTATACACAAGTCTGAGCCCGTCACACAAAACTCGCAATTACAATTTAGAAGTACGTAGTTAAAAGTTATATGGCTGATCATCATCATATCAGCCGAAAGACGTCCCCTGCTGGACATAGGACTGGCCATATGGATGATTCATTCCAAATAATTACATTTCCAATTGATCGATTAAAATCAATCACTGACCTGAGGCTGCTTATCGAACGCGTACCGCCCGTGGTCGTCGGAGGTGTTGGGCACGTAGCTCCCGTAGTAGTGGTCTACGAACCCGTAAGGCCCGTAGTCTATGGTCATCCCCAGGACACTCACGTTGTCCGTGTTCAGGACCCCGTGGGTGAAGCCCACACCTGAGAGGTCACTCATTGTTTAAAAAGTAAAAACATACTAATAATGTAATAATAATGCGTAAGTAATAAAACACAAGGAGAAAAGGTTTCGGTCAAAAAAAAACTGAACCACAAGCTTTTATTGCCGACTGTACTTTTTGGCACAGTCTTTAACCACTCGTTGATAGGATTACAATGATCCCAAACACGTAATTGAAGTGTTCCAATGGCTAACTTTCGTCTTCATCATCAGACCGGCTTTATGGCACCATAATATTGCAATGTGGACCGACATTCAGAATTGTACAAATTTTCAACTCAATTGGACTTCGGGAAGTTGGTAGAAATTGAATTGCAGTTAAATGAAAACTTGAAAAAATAATGATTGAAATTGCTTAACCTACCTTGCCACGTCGCCACCATATCCAGGTTCTTATGAGCAACCTCGGTATAAAACTTGACGAATCTGTCTTCATCTTCTGTGTCTATCGATGGGAAATGATGCTGGAACAAATTAAATCTAGATTACTGGCTGTTAGTGTCGTTGTGCTAAGAGGCTCTAACTTGTATTTACAACTTTACTGTCGACATAATCAACAACCAATATCAATCCATACTTCCTCATCATCATCATATCAGCCGAAAGAGCATTGGACATGCTGGACATAGGCCTCCCCCAAAGAGTGCCAAAGTGACCGGTCCTGCGCCACCCGCATCCAGCGGACTCCCGCGACCTTTACCAGGTCCTTATTATTCTTATTAATATTATATATGTTGCCAGTGGCGCCGCATACGGTAGATTTTAAAATAACTTCCGTTTTCAATTTAACATTGCAAATTTAAGTTTTTAGTCGTTTATTTTGATTGTCAAGTCGTAAATTTAATTTTGTTTTGATTAAAACGCCATATTTTAATGATTAAGGAAACGTCAAGCGGAAAGCTTGTGTGTGGTCGTCAAAGAACTAGTTGCTAAGTTGACCAACCCAAGTGGGTAGCTATAGAAAGGGAAAAATGGAGATTGAGGGCATTCTTGCTCGAGGTGCGAGTCGTAACGGACGTCTAGCTAGTTCTGTGATGAGCTCACCACGTTTCCAAACTTAATCCGATTACATCCGAGTAATCGTGTAAGATTTTGTTGTGATTGTGAACCATAAATACATACCTGCTTTACAAACACCTAGTGTTATTTGAAGTTAGTGAGTTGAAGTAAGTGCGAAAATAAGCTAGACAGGGATCCGACATATATATATATATATATATATATAGCTATCCACGCCGTGGCCGGCGATGGCGATCCTAGCTAGTTGCGGGCGTGAGCCCTGATATGGCTTGCGAAGCCGAACTTACTCTTAAACACTCGGTCGCAGGAGGCACAGTAAAGCTGACCAGAGTTATTGTACGGGTAATTGTAGTTAGGCTTTAATGGAAGTGTCATCTTTTGAGTATCTTGGTACCCAAATCAGAAGAGACTAATATTATAATTGCGAAAGTAAATCTCTCTGTACTTTTTCACGCTTAAACCGTTAAACCAATTGCGATGAAATTTGGTAAGGAGGTAGTTCGAGGCCCTGGGAATCCTTGGGAGGGAAATATGATAGTTTTAATCCCGTAAAACATCCCTTAAAGAGGTGAGAGTGGTGTGGAGTGCGTGGGAAATAAATTGTCAAGTCCAGGACTGAACTTAGACTAGATTGTATTGCATGTGTGCATGCGCACTTCATGCATCCGTCAGTATAAATCAGCTGTGCATCGGTACACTAGCGTTTCGTTTCAATTACCTTTATGATAAACTCGAAGTCTTCATAGTGTTTGGCTCCTTCCTCTTGTCCAGGATCTCGAAGGACCCGAGCATGTACAGTCACCGCCATCAATATATGATGGATCAAATACAAATACAAATTATTTATTTCGGACTATAAAATCCATAGTGTTAGTGTTTACAAACTTAGAGCTATGGTTAGTGTTTTATAATTATGCTAAACTAAAATTAAAGACGCCTGGGCACCGGTATTACAGGCGCGTGCAGTTGCACACGACGCTGGAGCAGTGGCGAGTCAAAATCAAAGGCCGCAAAAATAACTGACACGCTCTAACGGCTCTAGGAATAAAGTTGTCATCAGATATTGATGCCGGTGACTGTACCAAGCCTGACACACTCTCATCACCACCGCGGCGCGCCCCGAGTAAGTCTTGTCTCGCCATACCATGTGGTCGTCGCTCACTGCAAATTACCTTAATGATGAACTCGAAGAGTGTCTTCATAGTGTCTGGTTCTTTACGCTTGTTCAGTATCTCGAACGACCCCAGCCTGTACCAGGCCTGACACACTCTCATCACCACCGCGGCGCGTTCTTGCTTCGCGCGACCCGAGTACGACTTGTCTCGCCATACCATGTGGTCGTCGCTCACTGCAAATTACCTTAATGATGAACTCGAAGAGTGTCTTCATAGTGTCTGGTTCTTTACGCTTGTTCAGTATCTCGAACGACCCCAGCCTGTACCAGGCCTGACACACTCTCATCACCACCGCGGCGCGTTCTTGCTTCGCGCGACCCGAGTACGACTTGTCTCGCCATACCATGTGGTCGTCGCTCACTGCAAATTACCTTAATGATGAACTCGAAGAGTGTCTTCATAGTGTCTGGTTCTTTACGCTTGTTCAGTATCTCGAACGACCCCAGCCTGTACCAGGCCTGACACACTCTCATCACCACCGCGGCGCGTTCTTGCTTCGCGCGACCCGAGTACGACTTGTCTCGCCATACCATGTGGTCGTCGCTCACTGCAAATTACCTTAATGATGAACTCGAAGAGTGTCTTCATAGTGTCTGGTTCTTTACGCTTGTTCAGTATCTCGAACGACCCCAGCCTGTACCAGGCCTGACACACTCTCATCACCACCGCGGCGCGTTCTTGCTTCGCGCGACCCGAGTACGACTTGTCTCGCCATACCATGTGGTCGTCGCTCACTGCAAATTACCTTAATGATGAACTCGAAGAGTGTCTTCATAGTGTCTGGTTCTTTACGCTTGTTCAGTATCTCGAACGACCCCAGCCTGTACCAGGCCTGACACACTCTCATCACCACCGCGGCGCGTTCTTGCTTCGCGCGACCCGAGTACGACTTGTCTCGCCATACCATGTGGTCGTCGCTCACTGCAAATTACCTTAATGATGAACTCGAAGAGTGTCTTCATAGTGTCTGGTTCTTTACGCTTGTTCAGTATCTCGAACGACCCCAGCCTGTACCAGGCCTGACACACTCTCATCACCACCGCGGCGCGTTCTTGCTTCGCGCGACCCGAGTACGACTTGTCTCGCCATACCATGTGGTCGTCGCTCACTGCAAATTACCTTAATGATGAACTCGAAGAGTGTCTTCATAGTGTCTGGTTCTTTACGCTTGTTCAGTATCTCGAACGACCCCAGCCTGTACCAGGCCTGACACACTCTCATCACCACCGCGGCGCGTTCTTGCTTCGCGCGACCCGACTACGACTTGTCTCGCCATACCATGTGGTCGTCGCTCACTGCAAATTACCTTAATGATGAACTCGAAGAGTGTCTTCATAGTGTCTGGTTCTTTACGCTTGTTCAGTATCTCGAACGACCCCAGCCTGTACCAGGCCTGACACACTCTCATCACCACCGCGGCGCGTTCTTGCTTCGCGCGACCCGAGTACGACTTGTCTCGCCATACCATGTGGTCGTCGCTCACTGCAAATTACCTTAATGATGAACTCGAAGAGTGTCTTCATAGTGTCTGGTTCTTTACGCTTGTTCAGTATCTCGAACGACCCCAGCCTGTACCAGGCCTGACACACTCTCATCACCACCGCGGCGCGTTCTTGCTTCGCGCGACCCGAGTACGACTTGTCTCGCCATACCATGTGGTCGTCGCTCACTGCGAAACATAATTTACTTTAAAAACAAAGTTTTAACCGACTTCAAATCAGTAGCCAAATTGCTTCAAGATTGCCTATAAAATTTTAAGAGTTCCCACGATGTCTCCAGGATCCCATCATCAGAACTCCCATTTCAAATCGGTTCATAAATTACCCAGTTATCGCACAACAAACACACAAAAAAAATACAGACGACTTTATCGGCGACTTGGGGACCAGTGATTCAAAAACTGAAATCTCGTATATCTTCGGATCTGTGCGCGGATACTGTAAGTGTTGTGTGCCGTGTCCTAGACAATTAACATTAAAAATGGATGGGTAGTGGACTTATTTCGGGTGTACCCTCCATGTTTTTATCGACTTTTGGAGAGCCCGAGGGTAGTGAAATATTGTAAACCCATATCTCTGTTGACAACTTGCTGGGACGACAGTTATCTGCGACCATGACCGGTGCAACCCGTGTCGAAACGTCAGAAATAAAGTTAAATAAATATCGCGTTAGACCCGGAAAAAACAGTATTTAAATATAAATACAGACGAATTGAGAACCTCATTTTTTTTGTAAGTCGGTTAAAAAGACAATATATTCACTGCTTTTGACGATCTCTGTAGCCTAGTTGGTAGTGACCCTGCCTACGAAGCCGGAGGTCCCGGGTTCGAATCCCGGTAAGGGCATTTATTTGTGTGATGAGCACGAATATTTGTTCCTGAGTCATGGATGTTTTCTATCTATTTAAGTATGTATATATACTAGCTACTCGCGCGGCTCCGCCGCGTATTCAAAGAATCTAGGCGGAGCGACGGTATAAAATATAGCACATACTTATCCTGTAGGGCCATTCTACATATCCCTTATATTCCCCCCGAGATCCCTTATAGGGATAAGTTCGCCTTTGTACCTACTTTACTTAATCTTACATATCATGTTTATGTTTTAACCTGTTTTGTGTACAATAAAGTGCTTACATACAAACATACATATAACCTACCTACTGAACAAAGGGTTTTTAGAATAGGATGGGTATAGTTTCTGTTTGTATGTTGGGGGTAACCCCAACATACAAACTTACATTTCACAGACATTACACCTGTTTATTATTAGTATCGGCACAGGCTATTTATAGGTAGGTACCGCTAAATAATTTATGTTTTCCAGTATTAAGTCATATCGTTTTGACAAATTACAATTTAGTCCCTGGGCGACCGAGCTCTGCTCGGATGAAAATGGAGAAAATACGGAGAAAACGAATTTTCCCGGACATGAGACCTATCTAGATCGATATCTCGTACCCATAAACCCATCCCATATTCCAAATTTAATCGAAATCGTTAGAGCCGTTTCCGGGAACGTGATTGCAAATATATATATGTACAAATATTGCTCGTTTAGTTACAAAATTTATATAACCAACCTCCTACCTGTAATCAAAATATAATTATCTGAACCTGAAATAATTTGGATGGTATTCAAGTCAGGTCAACAAAGTCGCCAAAAGAAAATTTTGTATTCAAGTTTCGTTTTCTACATCTTTCTTTATACTGGAAATTAGGCGGAGCTTATCGGCGCCTACGGCATTGTACTAAGTAAGGTTAAAAAAGCCGTCTATGGGGTCCGCGACAATTAATGGATTTAATTAAACCTCATTATTCTCCCAACATCTCGAATATGGGAAAATAAGTTTGTATATAAACTTTCTGAAGTAAAAAAGAACATGGCAAGTAATACTGACGTCTCTGTCAATAAAGAAAAACCACATTTGACACAATACGTGACACGTGTGTCAATTTATGTAAATAAACAATATTTACAAAAGGCCGTTTACTTTCTATTTTTCTTACTTTTATTAGTGTTGTATCCATATGCGGCCGACTCAACATTTATAATTTCTCATGCTGAAGAACGTAGTACAGGTTTGAGTTTAATTCTTGTTTATTATTTTACATTGTCATCTCGAGTCAAAACAGAAGTTACGCCACGTGATGTCACGCAGCCAAAGTTACGTGGTCAGCGCACAGTAGTTTCTTTAAATTTATATTTTAGTAACTTCCGATAAAAAATTAAAAAACGAAGACCTTATTGCAAATCTGCAGCATGAGACGAATCCAGTGACATATCATTTATCAAAATCGGACCATAACTGTAGATCTGATGGCATGTACAAAAATCGGGCTCGCGTAATAATAATATAGATAAGTATGTATGTCGTCGTCTAGTACCCATAGTACAGTCGCCATCACATACATAGGTACACTATAGGTGTTCAAAAATATCGGCACATGCACCCTAATGCCTTGAAAATAGAGGTGTGTTCCGATGTTTGTGACGTGCTTGTTTGCTCCGATGTATGTGATGGCGACTGTACAAGCTTTGCTTAGTTTGGGACTAGGTTGATTTGTGTAAGAAACCGTACGCGGATTCCGAACGTTTGCGCCCAGCCTTATTGATTTCAGGATTAACTAGGTCAACAGCTAACTTCAGTTGCCCATATTTCACAAATAATTAAACCGATTCTGGTCTCTAAAAAAAATCGTATTGAGGTTTGTTTTTTAACAAAAAAAAAAAACTAATATTATCGTGAAATATATACGGGATGTTCTACGTATGCACACAGAGACGCATACTTCACGTGTGCCTTGCATGCGCCGCATAGTTCAATTCAGTTTCAGTTCAGTTTTCAATGGAGCGCAGGTCTAAAAAGGGTCTGAGGCCCTAGTTGAGATACCGCTTTAATTAAACTATTAACTGAGTAATAAGATAAACAAGTGTGGATATACATGAAATCTTACCCACCAAAGCAGCGGCGCGTGTAGTGGGCACGCCGAGATAGTACGCCGCCTCAGAAGCGAGCATTTCTCTAATACTCGAGCGGAGGACCGCCCGTCCGTCGCCGAAACGCGAGTACGGCGTCTCGCCGGATCCCTTCAGCTGGGGTTGCCAGCTCTCGCCTTTGCTGAATTACATAGATAGTATTATTAACTTATGCATGCGATTACACATGACATTCTTATATATATTTGCATGTCCTTGTGACCAAACATGTAGTTCTATTGTATTTCTTTGTAAACCACCTACCACATGCAACCACAGCACACATGTCGCATTTTGTTATACTTATACATCTATCAAGGGCTGGTTGCACCAACGTATGATTACAGAGCGATCAAAATTCCATAGAAACTTCACAAACTTTCCGTACATTCAGATTTTAACGACCACAGCTGACCCCTTTTGCTCTTTATAATATAAGTATGTATACAATTCAATGGGGAACTTGCATGGGACTTCAATTTCGAATAAATTGCACTCAATCGATGCAGATATACGTAGAGATATCATACAAAAGGAAAAAAAGGAAAAAAAACCGGCCAAGTGCGAGTTGGACTCGCGCACGAAGGGTTCCGTACCATTATCTATAAAAACGGCAAAAAAATCACGTTTGTTGTATAGGAGCCCCCCTTTAAAAAATATTTTATTTTGTTTTTAGTATTTGATGTTATAGCGGCAACAGAAATACATAATCTGTGAAAATTTCAACTCTCGCTAGAGAGTGATAGCTATATCACGGTTCTTGAGATACAGCCTGGTGACAGACAGACGGACGGACGGACGGACGAACGGACGGACGGACAGCGAAGTCTTAGTAATAGGGTCCCGTTTTACTCTTTGAGTACGGAACCCTAAAAAACGATTGTATTAGTTTTATCTTACGTTAAAATGACGAAAACATTTTTATTTATTTTTTCGATAAAATATCCTAACATATATTATATATTGTATGACAAGTATATATAATTAAACGCAAATTTTGTGGAGATAATTGCAAATTGCGTTTACTATGGAGTAAGTCATTAGACTTACTCCATAGTAAACGCGCCGAGAATATATGCTGTGAAGTCATAGCATAAGCCCGTTTAATATAGAGCGTTTTCGGGGGGTGCCGGCGCGTACAGATTTCAAATGCATATAACATCAGAAAAATAAATCATAAGAAAGTTTTAATGCTACAGTTGTTTTAATGCTGGATTACACTTTTGATTTTCGTAATAAAATAAAAAGATGCAAGTTCCCAATTGAATTCATTTATTGATAAGAACAATATTTTGCATGTCAAGATACACAATTGGTAGAATTAAGATTAAGTTTAACATGATAAAATTATGCATTTAGATATTAGAATATATTTAGATGTCAGTTTACACATAATTTCCAATTTATTTATCATCATGCTAGAAGAATTTGGTCGTGGGTTCGAATCCCGGCTCGTACCAATGAGTTTTTCGGAACTTATGTACGGAATATTTACCGTTAGCTTTTCGGTGAAGGAAAACACCGTGGGGAAACCGGTCTAATCCCAATAAGGTCTAGTTTTCCCTCTGGGTTGGAAGGTCAGATGCCAGAGTTCGTTTTTGTAAAACTAGTGATTCTGCCAAATCTTGGGATTAGGTGTCAAAGCGGACCCCGGGCACAGAATAAGTATTAGTACTACGTACAGAAGGTTCTCTTGTTAACAAATTCCCTGTTTAGGTACGCCAAACGTGCCTAAATGTGGCCATCCCGTTCTATCGCATGCAACGCGCTGCGACCCGTGCGAGCGTCCTGTACCAACACGTGGCAGCCACTGAATAGAGCCCTTCGAAGGGGCGACCGGCATGTACTTGTAGCGATAAACACAAATCGCGAGTGAGCCGCGCCTGGTTCTACGTGCAATGTGCCCCGCCCACTGCCACTTAAGTTTAGCGATTCGGAGATTCGAGTTATTGTACTACTAGTAGTAGTATACAGGGTGATTTGTAATTCGACCTATTCCTTGAAAGGGGTTATACTAGAGCTAATTTGCAACAATTTATGTCCCATCAACCAGGGGTCGAAACTCGCTGATTTCCGAGTTATTCGAGTTTTTAGTTTGTATGAAAAAAACACTTGGCGAGGAGAAACGATGGGAGATGAACAAAACGGGTTACTGAATGGTGGCCAAGGTCATCGAAACGGTCAGCAGGCAGACCACCAGCCCGATGGACCGATGATATCTGCCGAACAGGAAGCAAACAGTGGATGAGATTAGCACAGGATCGGGGAGAGTGGCGTAATAAAGAAGAGGCCTATACTCAACAGTGGGTGGATACGGGCTGAATAGATAGATAGATGAAAAAAATCCGCCTTGCAGCCTTAAACCGGTGATTGTGACAAAAGTACTTCCATTTGGATGGTAAAAAAACATTTTTGTCACAATCAGCACTTTAAGGCTGCAAGGCGATTTTTTTTCAAACAAACTAAAAACTCGAAAAATTAAAAAAAATACGAGATTTGACCCCTGGTTGACTGGACATAAATTGTTGCAAATTAGCTCTAGATTAACCTTTTTCCAGGCTGTGGCGTTATATTGATCACCTACAGACTGTCAAACATGTATCTTAATGATTAATGATGAATAAGACTGACATTTGATTGTCATGTTTCAATTGCCGGCCTGGAAATGGGTTAACACTTTCTGGGCCAGGTACCCCCTAGGTTGGTGTTCTGCTGCAGAAGGAAACTAGAGGCCTAGTTGTTGCATTGGGATTAGGTACTACAGCCATCTGAAAGGTATCAAAATGTGATTGGTATGGAAAAATTACCTGTTAACATATTCACCAAGTATATGAGCCCTGCCATCTCCCAGCTGGTCGGCCCAGAAGCCAAACTGGTAGCCTCCATACCTGAAATGCAACAATAATCATCATCATCATCATATCAGCCGAAAGACGTCCACTGCTGGACATAGGCCTCCCCCAAAGAGTGCCAAACAACAATAATACTATCATTAAATCATTCTACAGATAGACAGTCAACAACAACATTAAAGATATGTTTACACTATTACCCATTACTTCATTGAATTATGGCAAAAATTGTCTGCGTACATTTTGATGATGACTGTACCTTATGTGATACAAAATGACATATTTTAATTTTAACCCTTTCTTGATAATGTATCTTACAAGAAACCACTTATCCATGTTATTGCAGACATTGTTTACTGAAATCCATTTATTCAAGAAACAAGAATGATTGATTACATATTTAATAACGGCCTCCGTAGCCGAGTGGGTAGTGACCCTGCCTACGAAGCTGGAGGTCCCGGGTTCGAATCCCGGTCAGGGCATTTATTTGTGTATTTATCACGAATATTTGTTCCCGAGTTATGGATGTTATATATGTATATAAGTATCTATATGTATGTATATCTATTATATATTATATATCATCGCCTAGTACCCACAACACAAGCCTTACTGAGCTTACCGTGGGCCTAGGTTGATTTGTGTAAGATTGTCCCGTAATATTTATTTATTTATTTAATAACTATAACTTAGAAAAGTTGAAAAACCCCCGACATTTTCATTTCAAAGTTCAATATCTCAAAAACGGCTGAACCGATTTTGTTGAAACGTAGCTAAGAACCACCTCGAACACGTCAGATTTCGGATAAAAAAAATCGGTCCATTCGTTTAGGAGCTACGATACCACAGACAGACACACACACAGACAGACATACACACAGACAGACAGACACGTCAAACTTATAACACCCCTCTTTTTCCGTTGGGGGTTAAAAATAAAAATATCGGCAACGTACGCTTCGTCAAGTGTGTACAAAAACACATCTCCCTAGGCACTTACCTAACAATGATAGAACCCGCAACAGGCTTCGCCAACAATACGTACTAACCTAATCTAACAAAAAGGCCCGAAAGTTCCTATGACAATGGCGGCGTTGCCACGCTGAATGGCCAAAAAAAATCTGTTAAGCCAGGAACGATCCGGAACGAGGATCTCAATCCCTATCCCTATCCCTAAGCTAACAACCCAAATCCCGTATGAAGTCTTTTGCCTCCGTACCCCAAGGTACCGCAGTCTCCACCGCCACTGGCACAAAGTCGTCAATGTACTCCAAGGCAGAGTACTTGGCATGTTTCATCCGAGCCGCTGACATATTTAACCAACTTCAAATCAGTAGCCAAATTGCTTCATGTTTGCCTATAAAATTTGAAGAGTTCCCTTGATTTCTCCAGGATCCCATCATCAGAACTGGATTTTGGTGACATCGGGACCAATCTGGAAGTATATGCTTTCAAACAAAGAAAGAATTTTTCAAATCGGTTCATAAATTACGGAGTAATTATGAGGGGCAAATAACGAGATTGTTGAAGTCAGCTCAAAATTCAGTTTATAAGTTTGGCAATGAGGAACACATCAATTTTTTTACTTTCTCCTCCCTATTCGCCCACTTTCGGTGGAATCTGGGAAGCTGCTGTCAAATCAGCCAATCCACCTGAAGTGCATTATGGGCAATGCTAGTCTGACGTTTGAGGAGTTGAGCACTTTATTTGCACAAATTGAGGCGATTCTTAACTCCAGACCTCTCACTCCTTCCTCGTCAGACCCAACTGATCTTTTTCCTCTGACCCCAGGGCACTTTCTGGTGGGACGGCCCATGACCTCGCTGCCGTCACCACCCATTTGTCTTAAAAACCCTAATAGATATCAGAGGATCGAGCAGCGTCGACAGCACTTCTGGCAGAGGTGGCAGAACGAGTACCTAGCAGAGTTGCAGCAGAAGTGGCGCCAGAGGCAGAAGGAGATCAAGGTTGGAGACTTGGTGTTGTTTAAGGAGGAGAATACCCCACCACTTAAATGGAGGCTTGGAAGATTCCTACAGCTATATCCTGGGGCCTATGGAGTCTGCAGGGTTGCGGATTTTACAACCAAAAGAGCGCTCAACCGAGTGTGCCCCTTACCCTGCAACAAGGGGTGAGGGCGGATGAGATGACGTCACAAGTGCAGAACATTTCCGCGCGCGACGGACTGACAGAGAGACGGTCAGCGGAGTCTTAGTAATAGGGTCCCATTTTACTCTTTGAGTGCGGAACCCTAAAAAATACAGGCGAATTGAGAATCTCCTCCTTTTTAGGGTTCCGTAGCCAAATGGCAAAAAACGGAACCCTTATAGATTCGGCATGTCCGTCCGTCTGTCTGTCTGTCCGTCCGTATGTCACAGCCACTTTTTTCCGAAACTATAAGAGCTATACTGTTGAAACTTGGTAAGTAGATGTATTCTGTGAACCGCATTAAGATTTTCACACAAAAATCGAAAAAAAACATTAAGTTTTAGGGGTCCCCATACTCAAAACTGAAACTCAAAAATTTTTTTTTCATCAAACCCATACGTGTGGGGTATCTATGGATAGGTCTTCAAAAATGATATTGAGGTTTCTAACATAATTTTTTTCTAAACTGAATAGTTTGCGCGAGAGACACTTCCAAAGTGGTAAAATGTGTGTCCCCCCCCCCCTGTAACTTCTAAAATAAGAGAATGATAAAACTAAAAAAAATATATGATGTACATTACCATGTAAACTTCCACCGAAAATTGGTTTGAACGAGATCTAATAAGTAGTTTTTTTTAATACGTCATAAATCGTAAACCGCAATTTATTTCACGGAACCCTTCATGTGCGAGTCCGACTCGCACTTGGCCGCTTTTTTGAAGTTGGTTAAAAAGTCACCAAAAGGGCTAAACTTTTTTTTATTTGCCAAGGAAACTGACAGCAAGCCCCAAGTCAATTCTTGTCAATCAATATTGAACATAAGGGCAGAAATGTGTTAAGTAAAAATGTATTTACCTATGGCTAACAGTCAGTCCTCCCGGAGGCAAATACTTTCCAGCCACAAAGTTGAGGAAGTCCTCAGATTCTGCCACGCTAGGGTCCAGATCAAAGAGGTCTCTCAGGGCATCCTCAGATGCACAGACCAGGTGTATGTTGCCAGATAAAGGCTCTGTGGGCACCTGGAATGATAACAGATAGGTACTATACAAAGTGTTCATGACAATTTCCGTTAATTGCAAGGGAGCATAGTTTAGATCAAATAAAGTTAATTTCTCCAAGACAGTAGTATCTTAACTCTCACTGTTATCAAGATATTCAATGTTTAATTTAATTAGTTTTGCAGATTTAACCAGTGTAAATGGCTCTTAACTGTGACGTCATAGCAGCTTTTTAAATTTTGTAAGGTTCCTATACACTTCAAGAAGGTTTACAAAGTGAGTTTGTTCGATATTACATATTTTTTACATAAATATTTTCTATTTTATGTGTTTCAAGACCCTTTACAATGAGACAATAACCGTTAATGCTACATTAAATTAATTTGTAAAAAATTTTTTTTCAAGAAATAATTATGCTAATATGTTTCTGTGAAAGTCTTCTGTAATAAGCCGAAATTAACGGAAATTCCCGGGATCACCCTGTTTATACATAAACACAGTCAGCTTCATATTAGCTGCATCAACATCATATTAGTCAAAGGTAAGTAGTGTATATTTAAATAAATTTGACAATTATTAAGTCTCCTGGGTCACTCTTTAAAACTATGTTTTTATGGGGTTTAATCCCTCAAATCCGTTGACGTACCACAATGCCTGAAGACTCGTCTCTATAATCAGTGTGTCCTGCCCACAATGACGTATGGTGCTGAGACATGGACGCTCACAAAGGAGACTGTGCATAAAGTACGGGTAGCACAGAGAGCCATGGAGCGCGCCATGCTCGGCATTAAGCTACAAGACCGAGTGAGGAATATTGAGATCCGACGTCGCACTAAGGTGCGTGACGTCGGCGAAGTCATAACCAAACTCAAATGGAGTTGGGCAGGACATATTGCCAGGCAGCGTGATGGTAGGTGGACCAAAACGTTAACGGATTGGTGGCCAATTGCAGGAAAAAGAAGCGTTGGTCGTCCACCAGCTCGATGGGTTGATGACATAAAAAAGACCGCGGGTCATTTCTGGATGAGACTAGCACGGGACCGGGATAAGTGGCGTACGCGAAGAGAGGCTTATGCTCAGCAGTGGGCGATTACAGGCTGAAAATGATGATGATGATGATGATGAATCCCACTAAACACGTTTTTGTTATATTGATATTTCAATTCCATGGTGGGACATCTCCTTAGCATGATAAAAGTCTAATTTATAGTATTTTTTCTAAGAAACCGTGTTGCTGTTGTCTCCTGGCTTACCGGGGCTGAATAACAACAAGAAAAAACGTTGATTGACCCATTTATCAATATTTATACTATGACATGCGCCTGAAGAACAATTGCACATGACCGTGTGCAATTGTTTGCTAAAGGACAGCTAGAAACAAAATTCAAAGTCTGAAATAGTGGAAAGGTACCTAAATCCAAGCTATGCATTTATCTGTAATAAAGGCTTTTACTTAATTATTATTTTACTGAATACTAACAACCTGCCCCGGCTTCGCATGGGTGCAATGCTGATACTAAATATATATGTATTACACATATAAACCTTCCTCTTGAATCACTCTATCTGATAAAAAAACTGCATCAAAATCCGTTGCGTAGTTTTAAAGATCTAATGACTGAATGAAAATATTTATTTCAGAACAAGTTCCATATCGGTTAGTAACATTTTGACTTATCCTATTGTTAAATAAGCATACATAGGGGCAGACAGACAGCGGGAAGCGACTTTGTTTTGTGCTATGTAGTGACTAGCTGCCCGCGCGACTCCGTCCGTCTACAGAGAACCTAGACGCAGCAACGGGATAAGATATAGCCTATGTCCATCCTGAAGCACCATTCTATATACTAGCAAAATATTTTTTGAAATCAGATGACTCGTTCCGGAGATTATCTTATCATCACTTCAACCCAGTAGGATTCCGGAGATTGCAAACAAACTTGCTACCTCACAGACTTTTCCTCTTTATAATATAGAAAAAAGATCTTGCATTCAAGAGAGCTAGAGGAATCGAAATACACACTAAAATCCTTGAAACCGTACCTTAGAAAACACAGCATTTGCAACAGCTACTGGCTCATTATACGCCGGGTTCTCGTCGATAGGAAGCTCCGCGTAGTTCGGCGGACATTTCAACTTCCATTCCATGAAATTATTCACCAATTTCATCTTGGGCATCGCTTGCGCACTGCGATTGTTTAGAAGAGCGGCGAACACGCAAAACGCTCGCTTCATGAGAATGACTGGCTTTAGCAAACAGCTTTTGTAACAGCGATTAAATCATGCAGTATCATAATGATATGATGTTTTAAGATTACGGGATTTGGTACATTTTCGTAAACAAGTTTTTGGTTGAATTATGTTGTGCAATGTCAGCTGACAGATAGACATTGACATTTGACACTGACAGGTAAATGGAAATAGGGATGGACACATTTTTTGGAACTAAATAACTCAAACGTTACATATCCGCTTCGTTTTCGTTAATAGAATTCTATGAACATCAAAAACCGATAAAGCCTGACAATTTATATATAAAAAAATACCACTCTACAAGTTCTTCTTCCATGCGCCATGTTTTCATGGTTTCACGTCAGACAAGTTTTGCCAATCAAAACAATACCCTATTTGTTTGCCGAAACTGACGAAAAACATGTGATGTTTAAAAACATTGAAAACATTGGTGCAGCGGACCCGGCTTTATCCTTACCTTTCAGTAGACATTTTTAAAATGAAATATCATATCGCAATAAACACGATCCTAGAACAATGTGGATGTTTAGTGATGTCCCGAAACTGTTCGTATTCCATAATGGATCTCAAATTGGAACTCATTTTGTACGGTACGAAGCTCACATCCGGCGGCTCCGAATGATCAGCACAGCGAGACGGAGTAGGATTCCCCAGTTATTACGAGTGTGCAGAAATAAAAATTGTCGTTATGAATATAATATTGAAATTCTTTAATGTTTAATAAAATAATGTTGTCTTAGGTAGAGCAACTTATTTTGAGTGCGTACGCCCATTGCGGCGGCTGCGACGAAAACCCACGAACTTCGGCCTCAGGTTGCAATTCGTATGGATGCCGCATGACTTCCAGGAGAAAACGCGCCTGTAACGAAAGGTATCACCTCTTCAGAAATGGTTGTCATGAAAATAAATAATTATGTTCTCTCTAAAAAGACAAGAATGCTCCACTGAGACGATAGTGGCTTAGTGGCAGAAATGTTTGTCATGGAAATAAATAATTATTTTCTCTCTAAGACAAGAATGCACCACTGAGACGATAGTGGCTTAGTGGCAAACAAGTTTTCGACCTGCCGATGGTTTTGTAAACGCTCACCCTAGATTATGGATGCGGAGACGATGCATTTTTGTGGTCAACTGCAGTTGCTTCAAAAGAGCTAATTCTCTGTAAGCAAACATATGCTCAATAGTTGAGTGATGCCTCGGGGACCGACCTAGCACGCTTCAAAGCTCTCACAAAGCCCAAATCCGGTGCATGGCTACATGCCTTGCCTTCCCCTCAACTCGGCACTCTGCTCGACAACGACTCCTTGAGGATAGCAGTTGCTTTAAGGCTGGGGCTTTAAGGTATGCGAAGCGCACAGGTGCGTTTGTGGCGCAATAGTGGAGGAGGATGGCCACCACGGGCTAAGCTGCAAAAGATGTGCGGGTCGGTTCCCTAGACACCATTCTATTAATGAAATCGTGCGTCGTGCTATGGTGTCGGCCAACGTACCGTGCATCCTAGAGCCCCCGGGTCTGTCTCGAACTGACGGGAAAAGACCGGATGGGTTGACGTTGGTTCCTTGGCAGAGAGGGCGTTGTCTTCTATGGGATGCCACCTGTGTTAGCACATTTGCAGCGTCCCATCTAAGATACACCATTAAATCAGCTGGTTCGGCGGCTGAAAATGCCGCCAAGTTCAAACACACCAAGTACTCTGCCTTGGAACCAACCTACGACTTCGTTCCAGTCGCTGTAGAGACAGCTGGGCCCTGGGGCAGCGAAGCTATCGGGCTTTTCAAGGAGTTGGGCAGACGTTTGAGGGAGAGGGGTCTTGACCCCCGCTCTGGGTCATGGCTCGTCCAACAGGTCACAATTGCTGTTCAGCGAGGCAATGCCGCAAGCATTTTGGGGACATTTGGTTCGGGCATGACGCAGAGCTGGATGTAGTTTTACTTTATACTTTTTCGGCTTATTTGTAGGTACCTGTGTATTTTATTGTAATAATTGTTTTGTGATTTATAAAATTGTAATACATTCTTTAAGTATGTCAAAATGTCATCATTTCACAGATGGATTTTTATGAGTGGAAATTGCTCTGAAATCGAATCACGCCCCAACGGTACGATTCAGTACGATTTCATTTCAGATTCCTTTGTTTTTTGCCATGAGGCCCATGAGGGATATTTAACTACAATGCGCAACACAACGCTTAAACTTACGCTTTAAAGAGTTTGTTTTTAACCCCTCACGCAAATGGGGGGTGCTACAAATTTAACTTGTGTATCTGTCTGTGGCAACGTAAGTAGCTCCCAAACTAATGAACCGATTTGAGCGCGTTCAAAAAAAAGTCTTATCTGCCGAGATGTTTTGACGTGTAGGGAGTGTTTTTATTCTACCTTCCGGAAATCATTCTTTTCAGCGTCGAGCACAGCCTCCTGCATCAGCCAGTTCCGCGGCACGTACACCGGGTTTACGCTCAGCATGCGCCTGCGACGCTCATCCTCAAACACGCCCACTGCGTTCGCGTCCACTGACATTCAAAAACACGATAAATTATTTGATAAACTACGAGTACTTAAACCAGTGACCCATTTCACTTCACGAAGCTGCAAGTCACAATACAATACTAATTTAGCAACGCTGAGGAGCTTGAACAATAACGACTGGCCTGTGTTTATTGCTTAGACTTGCAAAATTGGAACTTGTAGCTTCGTGAAACGGATCACATTACATACATACATACATAGCTTCACGCCTTTATTCCCAAAAGGGGTGGGCAGCGCACATGAAACTTATGTTCCAGTGCCACTTTTAGCATAAATATGGATATAAAAGATCGACAAAATGTGATGTCGCAGTGATAGGTTACTAGCCCATCGCCCACAACACATATCAACCTTGTTCCCTTAGTACGACTCTTACGACACCCACGGGAAGAAAGGGGGTGGTGCTATTCTAACCCGACACCACACGGGACCATTAACCTGGTACTTTTCCACATTCCATGATTCCTCTTCTACAGATCTAACCTCAACAAATCATCCTGATTCTAACTGATACCGATTCATCATTTTTGATAATATAACAATATCAACGTTGAAAAACCGGCCAAGTGCGAGTCGGACTCGCACACGAAGGGTTCCGTACCATTATGTATAAAAAACTATTTTATTCTGTGTTTGTAGTATTTGTTGTTATAGCGGCAACAGAAATACATCATCTGTGAAAATTTCAGCTGGAACTATCACGGTATCAGCGAGATACAGCCTGGTGACAGACAGACGGACGGACGGACGGACGGACGGACAGCGGAGTCTTAGTAATAGGGTCCCGTTGTACTCTTTGAGTACGGAACCCTAAAAAGCAAAAATGAAAAAAGGTATGAATAGGAATGGGTAAAAATGTAAACTTTGTGGAATTAGGAGTTTGTAGGCATGATACATATTCTGTAGAATTGAGAATGTGTTAGAATGTTTGGAAGATACCTACTTACATTAGTTGTACAGTACTTACACTGCGCCAAATGAATCAAAGCACACTTGCTCTCCAGTGTACCAATAATTTACTAAGCGATTAGGCTTCAACGATAATTGTATGCGCCGAAAATAACGACTCTACCTGCTTCTTTGTCCAGTCTTTCACGGTATTGGTCCAGCCAGCAACCCCACGAAGCATGTGAGGATAATCGTTTTAAAGACCATTTCTCATCCAGTTTTGTTTCATTGACCATTTCATTAGGTTCCAACTGCAAAACAAAATAAATTAAATTAATGAATAATTCTATTATAAAAAATCTATAGCTTTCAGTTTTCTGACCTCTGCCAGCTGTCTAAATGTAACCGTGAAGTCAGCTCCGGTTTTCTGCATCATGTCGAGTAATTTTTCAATCAGTTGTTCATCTCCCCATCGCTCTTCTTTCAAACCAACTTTCATGAGGAATGTTTCCCTAAAAAGTACTTAAATTATACTAGCAGCTTGAAAAAAGTAAATTGTATGATAACAGCTAAAACTTTTAGTTCTTGCTCTTGTTGGTTTCTTACAGAATTTTATTCTTGCAGTACGTGTCCAATGATTTTAATACATGTGCCATGTGAACTTGCTGAGGCGTTGTCAATAGTGGCTTCAGTGCATTCGCCAGTTGTCCAACATTCCAAACGACTACCTAAGGACAACCACATAACATTTAAGAAAACAAAGTTAAGTAAACATACCCCGTGGTGGTGTTGGGTTAGAATAGCACCGTCCGTTTTCATCCCGTGGGGGCCGTAGCCAACAGGCCGTTTTTCAAAAAAATTGTACCTACATGAACAGTTTTTTCAGAATTTGATTTTGGTTGTTTTTTTTTCAGGATCGTTTATACTATTGCTCATACAAGAAAGAAAGGGTCCAAATATTCTATTCCAGTATGTCACATTCTTGTATGCAGTCTTTTTAAGGTTCCGTACTCAAAGAGTAAAACGGGACCCTATTACTAAGACTCCGCTGTCCGTCCGTCCGTCTGTCTGTCACCAGGCTGTATCTCACTGATACCTTGATAGTTCCAGCTGAAATTTTCACAGATGATGTATTTCTGTTGCTGCTATAACAACAAATACTAAAAACACAGAATAAAATAGCTTTTTATAGATAATGGTACGGAACCCTTCGTGCGCGAGTCCGACTCGCACTTGGCCGGTTTTTTTTTTATTATATGGTCGTGGTCGTGACGCACTAGAAGAAAAAACTTACATAGAAAAACCTGGGACACTATTTTTCTTGTATGAGGATTGATAGTATCAACAATTCTGACTATTCTGAGTAAGAAAAACAAAAAAAAATAACGAATTCTGAAAAAAAAAACTTGTATGTACACTTTTTTTGAAAAACGCGCAACTCCGATATATATCGGATTGAAAAGCATCATGTGGTGGGCGATATATAGCAATTTCTCAGTATTTAAATCTACAATTGCTAGAATTGATACTGAAGATAATATTTAAATATAAATTCAAATTCAAATAAATTTATTGCCAACAAGAACACAAAATACAACTTTTAACATTTCATGTGCTCTGTCTACCCCTTTTGGAAACACAAGAGTAAGAGAACCAATTTAAAGGTAATCAGTAGACTAGTTATAATGTCAAAATAATTAAATACTTAAGGCAGCTTAAAAACATCAAGATTCCTTACATCAGGTTGTTTAGCCAATGAATATCTTCCTTCGCCATCGGAGCAGTTGGCCACGAAACCACCGTCGTACGAATCCACGAAGCCAAACGGACCATAGTCCAAAGTCACGCCCAGGATGCTCATGTTATCCGTGTTCAGGAGACCGTGGGTAAACCCGAATCCTAGGAATGGTATTAATAATAAATTGTGTCTCGATCAAGGGAGCAAAATGATACATTTATTGCAAGGGCCTATCTGGATAACGGAAAATTCTATAAAACAAAAAATACCACAAAGCTTTCTTTTTCCAACCCATAAGCAACTTTATGAACCAGGAAACAATGCTTACCTTGCCACTTTGCAACAAGATCTAGCGTTCGATGAGCGACTTCAGAGAATAATCGTATGAAACGGTTCTCATCGGATAGTAGGATATCCGGGAAATGTTCCTGAAATAAATATAATACTTAAATCAACCGTTATTATAATGCACATGTGACACTCCTCCAAGCTTCCATTGGCTATGGTAACCACTTACCATCAGGCGGGCCATAGGTACAGTTGTTTGCCACCGACGTGGTAAAAATAAATAAATAAAGGATTTTTTAACACACACACATTGCGATCTTGTGAGATCATCTGAACTTCAGTGGAAGTTTTTCTATCTAGGATTCATTATGATGAAAGCACCTTTATGATGAAATCGGTGAGCTGCCGCAGCACAGTCAGCTCCCCGTTCCTCGCCAGTATCTCCAGCGAGCCGAAACGGAACCAGCATTCGGCCAGCCGCAGCAGGACGGCCGCACGCTCGCGCCGAGGGTTACCCGTGAAGTACACGTCCCGGACCACCAGTTCTTCACTCACTGCAAACTACATAGTTACACCTAATCTAGTTTACGGTCTCGCAGGATTCATATATACAGTGTATATAATTTTAAGACCACGCAATGAGCCATTTGAGTAGGAATTTTTCTATTGAGTAGCCATGTAATAGTTGAAGTTGGATGGGAAAAAAATATAATTATTTTCTTGCTGGAAAATCTAGTTAAGGCCATTAACCACAGACAATTGTCACAACAACTTATTATAGTTGGAATGAGACAGCAGTATGTATTGCTGTCTCATTTTACAACGATACCTCACGATGACTCTAGGCGTCCATGGCTTTCAAAAGCTTAACGGTTTATTTGTAAAAGATGTCAGAGAAGAATCTAACCGCAAATTGATAGTATCATACCGACTAGCCCCGCTGCTCTAACAGTGGGAATGCCTAAGAAATAGCACGCTTCACAGGCGATCATCTCCCTCAAGGCAGCTCGGAGGACGGCCCGGCCATCGTGCTCTCGTGAGTACGGCGTTAACCCCGAGCCCTTAAGTTGGAGCTGCCAGCGTTCACCACTTCTATACAAAAAATTTGACAAAATGTATTTTATTATTCAAATTCAAAAAAACAAGCACATTCTATGAACATGAAATAGCATACGCACGTAATAAATGTCACTTGGCAGATTACTAACGTATCGTATCCCTAACTATATAAATTATTTATATCTTACCTATTTATGTATTCTCCAAGAATGTGCGCGCGTCCATCCCCTAACTGGCCGACCCACAGACCATACTGGTGACCGCCATATCTAAAAGTTTAAATAAATGTTCTATAAAATGTATTTTTTCTGTTCCACATTCGCATCCACGTTCTATTAGTGACAGCACTATGGATGGCTGTCTCATACGTTGGTGACGATAGGTACCATGAAAAAATTGCTCATATATTTTATGCCAATGCCTCAAGTACTTCAACAGGCGTTATTAACTTGTGATAGACTAGTACTAGGATCGTGTGCTCCTTTTGGACAACTTTTTCTAGGTCAATAGTCTTGTGTAACTTCCAACATTGATGCTAGTATAATAATTGTCTCGCTGGACATGGACAGTAGACATTAAATAAAAAAACAAAATTGATAATAGCTACTACAACTCGATCAAGCTAAGAATGCACCTCGCATCGAATAAGTTACACTGAGCGAGGTGCATTCTTAGCTTGGTCGGGATATATGAACTAAATAAATATTAACCGGTGAGCGACGGGTAAGGCGCCGTACGGTAATTTACGGCCAGCAATAAATTCAGCGAACTCCTCCCGACTTGCTATTTCCGGATCCATATCCAGGATACTGATAAGTGCTTCATCTGAGAAACACACCAGTTGGATATTGCGCTCAAGAGGACACGGAGTGTTAGAAACGTAGTTATTCCCAGGGTTCCTGTTGTAAATTATACTCACGAAGACTAGTAAATATAAAGTTTATTCATAGACACATTACTACAGAATTAACAGAATATAAATTGTCACACAACTTCTCTATCTGACAGCTAGTCGACGACTGCCCGCACCAGAGGGGTAATCACGTAACGTTCCGAACGCGCGTCGGTACGATTTAACTGTCAATTTTCTATGTAAAAAGTGACATTTAGATCTACCCGACGTTCGTACAATGCGTCACGTGATCGACCTACTGGCCCGCGCTTTTATGAACGATACCCATATGACATTATACATTTTAATAGTATTTGATGAGATGAATAGAACCAAAATTACAGAATGTATTAAATAGCTAACAGACGGCCATTCTGCCGTGGGGATGACCCCATCCCCAACTCCGCTCGGCCATTCACTGTTAGGTATGACCTCATGCCTTGATTTGTTTATACACCATAAATTAAAATATGTTGAGAAGCATTGATTACAAGATTTCTACTTATTTTACATTACATTTTTAACTGTACTTATTTATCTTATTCTAGTATATATAACATAAATCTAACATCATTAATGATAGATATTTTCCAGAGTTCAAGAAATCAGTCCACAGTGTTATGTATATAAATAATTATCTATTTCACATTTTAACTGTACCCATTTATTTATCTCATTCTAGTGTAGCACAGATCTAAATACAAACAATGATTGATATTTTTAAGACTTCAAGAATTATATATCTATAAACTTAATAAAAATTAAAATTATCATTCACAGTTTATAATTACTAAGTGTAATTAATTAGTCCAAACCTGTCCAAACACTAGAGTCACACTAGGGGCACACAATTTATAATCTAAGGACTACACTGGGGGTAGATTTCATTATTGCAGCCATACTTGGGGATTCTCATTAATTTCAGTGGATTATCATCATTAGTGTTCACGCTTGGGAACTTCATTAGGTATCACACTTGGGGTCCATTGTTATCTACTTGTATTGGCCACACTAGGGGCTAACAGTAACACTTGAAGGATTCTCATTAATTTCAGTGGATAATCATCACTAGTGTTCACGATTGGGAACTTCATTAGGTACCACACTAGGGGTCCATTGTTATCTACTTGTATTGGCCACACTAGGGGCTAACAGTCACATTTGGGGATTCTCATTAATTTCAGTAGATAATCATCATTAGTGTTCACGCTTGGGAACTTCTTTTGGTACCACACTTGGGGTCCATTGTTATCTACTTGTATTGGCCACACTAGGGGCTAACAGTCACACTTGGGGATTCTCATTAATTTCAGTAGATAATCATCATTAGTGTTCACGCTTGGGAACGTCATTGGGTACCACAATTGGGGACCATTGTCATCTACTTATATTGGCCACACTAGGGGCTAACAGCAACACTCAGGGTCGTATTTCATCATTCTCTCACTGCTATCTATGCTGTAAGGGTCATAATAGGGAAAATAGTGGTAAGTGTATACGATGTAAGTCAGTTAATTAATAAATATATAAATGACTCAGATAATAGATGTAGTCAATTACCCTGAAAGAGAATCGTCAGTTGTGGAGCTTATTTCATCAGTAACAGCCCAAGTAACACAGAAGCGCTGTATATGATCTGAAAACCTGTCCACAATAGAATCCTAAGCTGTACAAGCCTGCTGAATAAGAGCATTAGAGGCGCCTCTAATGCTGATATAACTCTGATTTGGGCACAAATTAAACAGCTATTAGCTGAATAACTGTAACCAATGACATTATAACAGCATTATTTGAGCATTATTAAAGGTAACAGGCAACCCAAGAGCTGAACATTGACTGATTATGAGAGTATGTGTTAAACATTACACAGTACAATGGCTGAATAGCAGAGTGTGTGTTACCTATTTTTCAGCACAAACTACCAGCCAGGATCTTTTTAACGCTTCTATGGATTTGAGGAATCACAAGTGGCAGCATTGTGAATATTTTTCACTCCTCTACGACTCCATTATTTTCATAAATGTCGTAACCGTTTGCGTGAACCACATTTCGTGACAGTGTTTGTGTGGAGCAATAGTTCGTAAATATAAAACTACTTGATTTTTTTCTCCATGTACGTAAAATTCGAATGGGAAAGAGAGTTTATTGTCAAATAGTATATGAATATAGATGAAAACTTTCACGCGCTCTCAAAATATTACTGTTTACTTAAAAATTAAAGCAAAAAAAATAGGTTGATGATATGATGAAAAATAGGAATATTTTTATTTTGAACTTGTAATTTGGCGGGAGCCAGTTTACTTATCAAATCATTTGATTTTCTTTTCAAATCCAGTTGTTAGTTTCGTTGGCTAAAGAAATATTAATTGTTACTATTATATTACGGTTAAATTAGACCCCACAAAATGGCTGCAATTCAATGTGCACTGTACTAATCACAATTAAATGGTATGGGCTGTTTAAGAATCCACTTGTGAACCACCAATAAACCTTAGAGGCGCTGAGAAAATGAGTCTTCTGATCTTATTAAATTGCATTAGTAGATTTATTGCCGACGCTAGTATAAGTATTCAGCTTTAACGGGGATCATGGGTAACATGTGACCTAATCTATAGCAGTTTACAGTAATTTAGCATCATATTGATCATATTGATTCACTTATAGTGAAGATGTGGGCTATATAAGTGCTATTATAAGATTGCGTGTAACAAGCTGATTACCAGTATTAAAGTTCTACTCTATGCAACTAGACGCATTATATCATTGTTAATTGAAGTCACAGAATAACTTACTGCATTATAGTACTTCACATGTTCTATCTTAGAATGCAAGCATTATAAGGGTACACTTTTGTCATTTAATTCAGAATATAGCTTAGTTTAAATCCATGAAAATGCTTATTTGCTGCTGAAAGTACCATTGATTGCTAAGAGCTGTATAATACTGAACTGTATAACTATATTAATGTTTGCAACATTACAGTGTTGTCTCCGTGACGCTTAATAGCATTACTATACAGGCGAAAGCTTAATTTTCAGCTATTGTCGTTGGATGCTAAAGTTATCGATGTGGACATCTGTTACGTCCTATAATGCAGTATTGTGCTTTTTGGGAGCCATCGTTATCCACGGTTTTAAGTAGTCTGCCGGGAAAATATTGCGCTACGCACGATATACCTGTAATTATCTAGGACGCGTGTTATCTGAAAGGGTCCCCGAAACTTTGAGGCTATCATCTTACTTTGCCTTTTTCTGTTTTATGATTGAGAATCATAACAAGATCGTCCTGCTGAAATACTTTAGTGGATGCTTTATTTTTGTCAAAACGTGGTGGCACCAGTAATGGATACTTTAAAGAGGTCGTGTATTTTCATTAACAATAAAATAATAATGTTTACACTTTAAACAATGATTACGATCGAAAACTATAAAATATATTCGTAAGAAATGAAACATTAGCTTTTTACTAATTGAAGAGACATCTATAGATTTATAGGAAAATTTAGAAAAGCAAAAATATGTCAAATCTCCAGTTATGGACACTTCTGGAGACCCAGTAATGGACCGACGCCTATAATGGATACCCCAATAATGGACAATAGGATTATGCAATGATTTGGTATAGGTCCTTTTTATTCTGGCTTATTTACGGGACAGGAAAATTCGTATATCGTGAAATAAAACGTAAAAAATTCCAAATGAAAGTATTTTAGGTGTATTTTCCTGTAAGGTACCGAGTAATTTATAAACAAACAGTCACAACTTGGATCAGAAACAGAAGCAAATATGTGAAACGCGTTAAAGTTTATATCTCATTTGCATTTTATTATTTTTCAATGTAAGTATAATACTTTTAAGACTGATCGATTTTGATGTTTTTATATGATTTCAATTGAAAGCGGTATAATGAGTCATGCGTTTACTTATAAGGTGGGTGACGACCACGTACCGGAAGGCGCGGCGTTAGTAAGCCTCCCACAAGCTGGACTGATAAAGGTCGCGGGAGTCCGCTGGCTGCGGGTGGCGCAGGACCGTTCACATTGCAACTCT
Organism: Epinotia brunnichana; assembly: GCA_963854355.1. Lineage (NCBI taxonomy): Eukaryota > Metazoa > Arthropoda > Insecta > Lepidoptera > Tortricidae > Epinotia > Epinotia brunnichana. The sequence continues at coordinate 22,868,671 of OY977954.1, forward strand.
TTGGGGGAGGCCTATGTTCAGCAGTGGATGTCTTTCGGCTGATATGATGAGGCGCAATTAATGCATGCTTTTACAGGTACACGCGATATTAGCTTAGTTCCCTTGAATCTAATGTGTTCATTCGACATGTTCATTCTAAGAATTTTTACCTTTACGAACTGGTAAACTCCCTGAAGAATTGAATATTCACTTCCAGGTCTCATACACATATTTCCGGGTACAAAAAGTAGCCCTTGTGTGTCCTTCAAAATATTTAACCCTTCTTCCAATACACGTGGGCGACATGTAAGTTAATCTTTTCTAGCTCGGAGTCATCGCAATATAATATTAAACTAGAACTTGTGTTATAAACAACTACCGTTCAGTCAATGATTGCCCGATTAAAACATCAGTTTCTAATAGATGATCGTCCACAATGTACGCTACAATATTAGCCTCAACTGCGTCGACCACGACATAAACATTGGTTTTACCTATCGGTACTATACTCCCAAAAGCAAATCCTTTAATTAAGGGGAGACCTGACTTTACTATAGTCACAGAATAAGTAATAGTACTACGTACAGAAGGTTCCCTGTTTAGGTACGCCAAACGTGCCTAAACGTGGCCATCCCTTTCTATCGCATGCAACGCGCTGCAACCCGTACGAGCGTCCCGTCCCAACGCGTGGCAGCTACTGAATAGATAGAGCCCTTGTAAGGGGCGACCGGCATGTACTTGTAGCGATAAACACAAATCGCGAGTGAGCCGCGCCTGCTATAGTGAGATGAGTCTCACCTGCCACTGATTTGCGAATAAGGGTGCATTCACTACCAAAATTAATGTATGCGGATAGTTTAACTCCATTTAAAGTAACAGATTTAAAATAGTACCTAAAGTATTTAAAGTATTTTTTATTTTTTTTTATTATTAATAACATCGTTATACGTCGTCACATTATTGTATTATAATTACATTCATGATTTTGTTATTATATTTATTTATTCATTTTACTTACCTATATGTAAGTGTCATGTTTTCATGTTATATTTATTTATTATTAAATAATGCATAGTTCCTGTCATCAGGGAAGGTTCTAATTATTTTCTTTTGCCAATCACGCCAGGTCATGTTTAGCGTACTAAGACCCTGGAACCATTTCTTTGCATGACCTGCTAATTTTGTAATGGCGTAGAAAATAATCTGTTTTTCACTCCATTTATAAATTTTAGCGGTTTCATTATCCTTGCGAATCCAATTTATAGCCGATTGTTCATTAGCATCTGGGTTATATTCGGGAATCACATTTTGCGCCCCTTCAAAGTGGTGATCGGTGTTATGAAACAAACGTGAAAGTTCTCTTATAACGTCGATGTCACGGCGCGGTGTTGCATACGATCTTCTCTTACGCTTTGAGTACTTGCTTAGCCGTGGTTTTGGGCGCGATGATCTTTCGAATGCAGTCGATGAAAGTGAATCATCAAATGATGATGTGTTAGATTGGGAACCACGCCGTCGTTTCGTACTTTTTGAGTGTCAATTTTTAATATACTTGTAGTATAAGTCATCCGAGCGTCGTCTTCGAGATCTGCTACGGTTAATAGTTTGTCGTTTATGACGGCGGCGTTTATTACGCAAACTTGTCACAGACCGAATGGGCAGATCATACCGAATTTTTCTGCGACTGCTGCGAGACTCTTTAGTTCGCCCACGATCACGTAAGAGACGCCGGGGTGGTGGCGTATAGCCTGACGCTTCCGTTTGTTGTATGGGTTCTGACATGACTGACACGTTTCTGGTATGGGTGGAGACTATGTATGCATCCACAAAGTAGCAAAACAAGATAACAGGTAGGAATATACACAAATGAGTGAGTGAATGTGTGTGTGTATGAAGGAAAAGGAAGAAAGTAAAAGGGGTCGGTGAAGGAGAGAGGAAGAGAAGAAAACAATAAAATGTATCATTACGCAATGAGTAGGTAGCTACGTGTAACTGAACGTTGTCATCCTATTTTTCTTAAAGTATTAATTAGTTTATATAAGTTGTATTTGTATTGTTCTAATTATTGTTTTTCTTTATTTTTTTTTTTTTTTTGACGCTTAGAACATAATTATTGTAGGTACTTAATGGAATTTAAGCAGCATCAGCTGCGGTCATAAATACATGAAATAACAAGAAACACACACACAACAAAACAAAGGGTATACAAATAAACCCCAGAGCGGCCAGAACCCAATCATGTATTCAAGTAAATTTTTCTAATACTCGGCCGGGGATCGAACCCGGGCTCTCTTACACACGCACGCCACCAGACGTACTATGTGCATAGTCTTTGTTATCATAAACGTAGAAAGCAAAGAAACCGACACAAGCCCGGTCGGTACCCTACCTACTTCCGGCGGCTGTTGGTAGGTACGCTTTGCGATGACCATATTGACCTACTTACAACTTTTGTTAGTGCACCCTCAGATGTACTATAAAAGTACATAATTACCACACCCCCCGTTAAACATGTTTATAAAATAAAAAGTGAGCTTATCATTTCAAATCAGACACTTTTGTTTAGTTCTAGCCCAGATAGCCATTTTCAGTCGCAGCATTTTCAAAGCAGTAACAAGTCACAATGGTTTCGTAACTGCTACGGCACATTGCAACTGTGTTGTCTTTGGTTTCTACGTGTAGTAACAGTTGATACACAATGCGACCACTAAACCACTAGTAACTGTGTGTGGTCGCTGTTTCCACGCATAACGGAAACATTTGTGTCTACACACTTTTATACACTTTGCGTTTAGTTTGTGACTAGTGTACAAACTAGGGAATAATGTGTAGTAACGGTGTGGTAACTCTGTAACCAATAAAAATAAAGTATACGCGAAGTGTAATAATGTTACGTCAATGTTTCTGAACTTGTTAACAGTAAATGACAACAAAAAGGCTTCAAGAAAACCAAAGCTTCTCAATCATTTCATATTGTTCACATCTTGTGCCGTTGTATCATGTCATAATTAATCGAAAAATTTGCGTTTAATCATGTGTGAGTCAAACGAAATGAATAAAGCAAAACCAAACAGACTCTCATCGGACTTCTACAGAAAAGTTGCAAAATTAAAGAATACACACAACAAAACCCCAAGTAAGTAAATACTTACTTAAATACTAGTAAATTATTTAAATACTTTTCCAAACAAATGATTAAAAATAGAAATATAAAACTAAATGGTGATCACGAACCAAATGAAAAAATATTACGTAATTACACTCAATAGTGGTTTAAAACAGCCCCACCTTTTACCCAGTTACTGGGTACCAGCGATATAAAAAATTTCGAATTTTACTCCGTCAACACAACGGAAAACGGTATTATTTTTTAACTTTGAGAACCTCTGTAAACAAAAAAGAACATGGAACCATTTTGTAAATTTAGTAACTTTGTTACTACCTCAAGTTTAACATCGTCACAATCTAGTAACTGTGTGACCACAGTATTGTTTATATCATAATTAACAATTTTTATAGTTTATTCTTGCTTTTATATATATATTATTGTTATTGTTAAAAGCTTTTATTATTGTTGCAAGCTTTTGAGCTCTTTAAATGTATCGATTTATTTAAATAATGCAATATATTAAGTATCGTGTTTTTTGCTATATTGGCAAAATTATGACTATATGATGGCGCGTTGATAAAATTCATCCAATATGATCAAATGACACGAAGAATTCCTTTTCCCATTGAGATTTAAACACATATTCTTAACTAATTATCACTTTTAAAGCAAACACTGACGTTGTGAATTTTGTTGTAATGGCGTCTCTTCTATTATTTAAAATCACCACAAAATAAAGTTAGTTTCTAACGAGTTCTGTCAAAATGAGTGAATGAATGAATGAATTCTGCGATGACTGGTTTCAAACTGGGAACATTGTTACCACACAGCGACAGAACTGCGAAACCAAAAGTTACTGTGTCGACTCTTCCCCAATTTTAGTAGCGGCGACCGAACAATGACGTAACAGCAACCAAACGTGTTACCAGAATCAGTTTGTTCCTACACATAAGTGTCGTAAAATTTACGTAACTGCTACCAAAAATGGTTATATGGGAGAGGTGATTACGCTTGTTTATAACTCGCCACATTTAACTTTCAAGGCAAGTGACGTATAACCTACACACTTCGTTCTTAATTCTCGATACTAAGATTGTAAAATAATGTAATTGACATCTTTGTAAGTAAATATACAAACCAATTATGTAGTGATTCACATTATAATAAAGAGGTTACATACCAGCAGATTTTCTCTAAGGTTTTTACCACTTCTGAAATGTTAGAAACGTAGTTATTCCCAGGGTTCCTGTTGTAAATTATACTCACGAAGACTAGTAAATATAAAGTTTATTCATAGACACATTACTACAGAATTAACAGAATATAAATTGTCACACAACTTCTCTATCTGACAGCTAGTCGACGACTGCCCGCACCAGAGGGGTAATCACGTAACGTTCCGAACGCGCGTCGGTACGATTTAACTGTCAATTTTCTATGTAAAAAGTGACATTTAGATCTACCCGACGTTCGTACAATGCGTCACGTGATCGACCTACTGGCCCGCGCTTTTATGAACGATACCCATATGACATTATACATTTTAATAGTATTTGATGAGATGAATAGAACCAAAATTACAGAATGTATTAAATAGCTAACAGGAGTAACCTAGAAAAACCAGTTTGTTTACAATTTCAATAAAAACCATCATCATGTGATTATGATTAAATATTTAACTGACCTCAGAAAAAACAACGTTCTTTATATTCGAAAGAATTTCATCGTGGTTCTCGTCAATCGGCAAGAGTATGTATTTTGGATATTGGCTGAATCTCCATTCTGTTAAGTTTTTCTTCAAAATCGTTAGTTCTCCTTCCATCTTCATGATAAAAAGTTTTTTTTCAGAAATAGGATTCAGCCCGAAAGAAAATATGTTCACTTATTTCAAATTGACGCGCTATGCGTGTTTTAATACTCTATTGCGGGTTGCCATGTGCCATCTACATAATCCAAGTGTTTGTTTTGTATTATTTATTTGATTTGTTTATTTTCAGTTTAAATGTGTTATTTAATTCTCGATTAAACAATAAATTACTGTTTACAAAAAAAAACTATTTCAGTTTTTTTTAGGCCCAAGGTCATGGTCATGGCTATTCAACTGAATTACGATAATCCTACGTAATGTGATCTTTGACCGACAACAAAGGCAATTGGAAATAGTCGGATTTTAGCCTACGGAAGTCGTCCGGTGTGAAATTCGTCCGATCCAGTCAATCGTCCGCAATTCAAGTTCACTTTCTCGTGCCACTTTCTCATTTCACTTTCGAAAAAAAACACGAAATATTGTATCAGTTCGAGTTTGGTAACCGTGTTGTATATTCAGGCGTGCGGTGTAAACATATTATTGTGGACAGTGGATGAGTTTCGAGTAATCATTTTTGCGATTTATGGACTGTAATTGACGAATATGGTGTATACGGAAGGATATTTGAAGGAAAAGCTGACCAAGGAATTGGACGCCGTTCACGTCGTAAGTACTGTCAAATTTTCTAGCTGTCGTGTTGTCACGAAAATCACTAAAATTAACAATTAATAATCATAAATGAAACGCTAATAAATTAGTGATAACGTTGAAGCTGACGCGATGGGTAGGAGAGCGGATCCCGATAGGTTTAGCGTGACGAAAGATGCACTGTTACCGGGCGTGTTTTTCGCTCTACTTGTTCGGTGGTGTGTGGCTTCCTATCCTTACTCTGGACACAAGAAACCACCCATGTACGGCGATTACGAAGCTCAGAGACACTGGCAGGAGATAACCGTGCACACGCCGGCGGCAACTTGGTACTTCAACACGACCCAGAATGACCTTCAGTACTGGGGTTTGGATTATCCCCCGTTGACGGCGTACCATAGCCTGTTGATGGGGAAGGTAGCGGACTGGCTGGATCCGGAATCTGTGCGGCTTTTCGCGTCGCGAGGTTATGAGAACGAATCGCATAAAACATTCATGAGATGGACTGTGTTTTTGAGTGATGTGTACTTTTACGTGTCTGCTGTGTTAGTGTTATGTATAGACGCTGAGCGTGTGAAGCCTAAGGAAGTTGTTAATGTATTCAAACGGACTGACTTATCTACCATTATATTCTTGTTGTATCCCGGTTTGATTCTCGTAGATCATGGCCATTTCCAATATAATTGTGTATCTTTAGGGTTATTTTTGTGGGCTACATTCTACATTGTAGCCATAGAGAATGATGTTCTAGCGACTATATTTTTTGTCCTAGCCCTGAACTATAAGCAAATGGAACTGTATCATGCATTGCCTTTTTTCTTCTATTTGTTGCGGAAGATATTCATAGATCTTCCGTACAGGAGTAGAACATCGCATCTTGTGCACCGTTTCAACAAACTAGCAATTTCAGTAATTGCTACTTTTATTATCATCTGGTATCCATTTTTTGGGTCATGGGAAAATGTATTTCAACTAGTCCATAGACTGTTTCCTCTAAGCCGAGGTGTCTTTGAAGACAAAGTATCAAATGTGTGGTGTGTTGTAAATGTCTTTATCAAGCTAAAAACTTACTATTCCAATGAAGAAATGGCTAAAACCTGTCTGATAACAACTGCATCATTTGCCCTGCCATCTTGTGTGGATCTATTCTTCCGAATCAATAGAAAGAAATTCGTCCTTTGCCTAATCAATGTGTCGCTAGCATTCTTTCTCTTCTCATTCCAAGTTCATGAGAAAACTATTTTGCTAGTTGCTATTCCGGTTGCTCTTCATTTCCCCGAAGACCCGTTCATGTGTTTCTGGTTCCTGCTCGTCTCTACATTCAGCATGCTTCCTCTACTTCTGAAAGACGGGTTACTGCTACCATTTATCGCTACAAATATAATTTACATGAGCTTCTACAGTATATCTTTGAAGTTAGCATTGCCAAATGCAGGTTTCTTTACTTTTTTCAATGCTAGCCGAGTTTATAAAGCCATACAGCCAGAAAAGATGGAAAGTTCAGTCCTACTGAAGCTCCTCAGTGTTAACTTTTTGTTCTCCGTTGTAGGAATGATTGTGCTTACCGCAGCCTCAGTTTTGGTAGCCCCACCGCCCCAGTTCCCCGATCTATTCCCATTACTTATTTCCGTATATTCCTGCTCCCATTTCTTATTGTTCTTTTTCTACTTCTATTACACACAGTTCCATTTGCCCACGTGTTTGCCAAATGCTGTTAAGGTTAAGAAATAATGTAATGAAATAATGTAGTATTTAAAAAAAATTAAAACATTCCGTTTTTAACTGTAGAGTAAATGCATCAAGTTCCTATTAGTGTTTCATTGTGTACATCATTAGACCAAAATAAGTTTCAATCAAAATTTTGAAACAAGCTTTTATTGCGAACTGTACTTTTCATTGCACAGTCATTCCATCATGCACCAGTCTCCGCCGCACAAGTAATGTGACTACTTATAATAACCATAATGTTAATCTGTGTAAACTGTGTACTTTGTGGTGGAGTTAAATAAATACTTTTTATTATTATTTATTATTATTATACTTTTCATTGCACAGTCATTAATATTATGAAAATATGTCAAGATGATTCCAATCTACCGTGTTCTGGAGTTTGTAGATGTCAATGTGTTTTGATCACCACCGAATGTTTTGTTTTTTTCGCGTCGTCGACTCTTTATTGATATAAGGATTCCTTGTGCAGACAGCTTGAGACAAATGCTTCCACTCTTAACACAATCCTTACTCACCACCAGGTTTACGTACCTAATACCTACAGACTTAACTTCTACAAGTAAAAAAAAATGCTTAATGTTAGCTAAATCGGTGGTTGAAAAGTAGATTTGGCGTAACTAAACGCTTAAACCCAGATTTCGATCTGGTATGGGAATTCCGGAAGCTTGTAGTCAAAGTAACCTATATTTTTTATTTATTTAGGTTACCTACAATGTTGGTTACAAAATAATTAAAACGGCACCATTGAAACATTGTTTTTTTTTTTTTTTTTTAATCTCATTTATTTTATAAGCCATACATCTTATGATTAAGTCGGCATTGAAACATTGTTGATTCGTCTAAATGCACGATTCCTCAGCTACTATGCTACCTATAAACTTATGTAATTTCGAATTAGGTACCAGTAGCTCTGTGAGATGTAAAACCCTCGAGTCTTTAAAAAAAAAACAATAATTACAACTTAGAAGAGTTGAAAAACCCCCGACATTTTCATTTCAAACTTCAATATCTCAAAAACGGCTGTGTCGATTTTGTTGAAACGTAGCTAAAAACCATCTCGATCACGTCAGCTTTCAGATAAAAATACCGCATTCAAATCGGTCCATTGATTAGGAGCTACAATGCCACAGACAGACAAACACACACAGACAGACAGACACACAGACACTTCAAACTTATAATATAACACCCCTCTTTTTCCTTCGGGGGTTAAAAAATATTGAGTCGACAACAAAAATCTATAAAAAATCACGAGAATCGGTTGAGATATGCGACCTGTAGAGGAGAACAGCCGGACAGCGGGACATCCGGACATACGAAATAATTTTGGTCCAAGCTGAAACGGAGAACTTCGTTCGCTTCGCTCGCTTCGCTCGCTTGTTCAATAATGCATCTAACTTACTTTTAACATTCCTTTATTATGTTATCATTATCACCTCAGTTTGCCTCTGTCAACTTGCAACAACCATTTTTAGGGTTCCGTACCCAAAGGGTTTAAACCCTATTACTAAGACTCCGCTGTCCGTCCGTCGGTCTGTCTGTCTGTCCGTCTGTCACCAGGCTGTATCTCATGAACCGTGATAGTTAGACAGTTGAAATTTTCACAGATTATGTTAATCTGTTGCCGCTATAACAACAAATACAAAAAAAAAATTAAGGGACCTCCAATACAACAAACGTGATTGTTTTGCCGTTTTTATAGATAATGGTAGGGAACCCTTCGTGCGCGACTCCGTCTCGCACTTGGCCGGTTTTTGAATTTCGAGCACACATAGTGGCACCCCGCCACTGCGCACGCGTTCACGTGCTAGCGACGAAATCATGCGTAAAATTATGCAACAGTGAAACCGGCGCGCGCAACCATCTGCCCGAAACTTGATTTATTGCACCGTGCGTTGTCACAAGGTTTTTAGGGCGAGGAGTCTTTGATACTTTTTATTTATGTAATCAGGGTGCGTATGTGACTTGGTGAGGTCGTTTAGCCGCATCCAGAGGCTCTGCGTGAGCGGCCATAGCTATAAGATGCATCTATGTCATTGACTGGACTCATTGATTATGATTAGATTAGGAACCGGCCGACGTGACAGAGACGTCATGACAAGATCGACAATGCCGTCATTATATTATTGTCGAACCCATAACTCGTCAATTTGACGGAGGTCTGATCGTGTAAGATTTTTTAATATTTTGATTATACAGGTTGTCAAGATCGTCTGCCAAAAGATTAGGAGGGTCAATATGTTGCAAGTTACCCTACCTACGTACCCTAGTCTTTCGGCAGACGATCTTCCATACAACCTGTATAGTTCATAAGAAATTACAATTCAAATGAATTCATATAGCATGCTTTGTTTTAAAATGACGTGCCAAACGCCCTCTCAGCATTGATTAAATCTCCAAGGAATTTCTCATTTTAATTTACTGTATGAAATTATATAATATTCATCGTCGCATCGTTACGAGTATTTTGATGACGCAATATGATGGCACCGCCGAGCTGATCTGGTGATGGCGACAGAAGGTGGTCATAGCTAACAAAAATACGTCATGTTTGGGCTCAATGGAGTTCTCGACGAGTAGTTGACTGAGCAAAAAAGTAGGTAGGTACTTAGGTAATAAAAGCTTGTCATCATCATCATCATATCGGCCGAAAGACGTCCACTGCTGGACATAAACCTCCCCCAAAGAGTGCCACAATGACCGGATCGGTTTACCGGTTGATAAAAGCTTGTACCAAAAGTGAAATTACAGAAACTTATTTATCATACTCGTATCTTGTTGAAAAAGGTGCTCAAAGTTTTACAAGTAGGCAGGCCTATCGCGATATCGAATACTATGGACGTTCGCCGCAGGTCTGTTATTCGGAATGCGCCTCACCTTTTTTGTCGTGGAGAAAACCTGCGAACCAGGTACCCAATCGTCGGGGGATGACTGGGTTATGTGGTATTTCTATCCACTGAAAACTCTACGGCTGCCGGCATCGGCGCTCTCATGCGGAGGACTCCAGGATCTCTCGCGCCTTGCCACATTTGGCTCGTCCTAGGGTCGAAAAGATGGTCGCCTTCCCTGGGGTCTTAGGCGAGTGCCCCGGCCCCCGCCAGAAACACAGCGACCCCGATGACTCCCTTTAGTCGCCTTCTGCGAAGGGCGGGGGAGACCGTAGACCTATTCTTGTCGGTCCCTACACTATACACGGTTAAAAAGTAGCTTTGTCCGGGATTCGAACCCTCGCCCATCGGATCGTTAGTCGCTCTTCATACCGTGAGCCATCAAGACATAACCTCTGCCTACTACGCTTAGTTACTACAAATCGGGCCAAGATATATTTGTGGGTGAACAGTGAGGAGACGTTAAAACAAGTCACAGAATAGCGGGGCAGGCCCCGTAGCATGGATGGCCTTATCACGCGACAAGTGACAGGATAGAGCATCCGTCCCTGGCTGACACCGTTCGATAGAACGAGACGACGCGCTTATCCTATCACTTATCGCGTGATAACGCCATCCATGCTACGGGGCCTGGTCGTGTTTCATGAATGAATATACCTACCTGACAAGTTTGGCTATATTGATGTCCACTAGTTGCGTACTTAGGGCACATCCGCACTTTCACGTCGACCGGTCGTCTGTGGGCTACTTACCACAAGAATGTTAACATTGGCAAAGATTAGTGGGTCGATTTCTTATCTAATGACAGGCTTTAGGGAAGAACTGGTTTTTGTCATGATTATCGAAGAGATCTAAATATCGAGTAAAGGGTTCAGTAAACATAAGTATTTTCTGTTAATCGATTCTTGAAACTTGGACTTTTTAACTCTACCAGGGCGGATGGAGGACCTCAAGAATCTTACTGAACTTGCCACAGAGTACTTGAAGAGGACTAATCTTAACCTTTGAATTAATCAATCTTATTATTATTATTTCCTTATATAGCTTTTATATGTAATCCAGTGACCAAAATCTTCTTCTTTGTCCTCGCCTTTTCCCGTTACACGGGGTCGGCTTTCTTTATCATGCGGCACCATGTAGTCCGCTGGATGGTATCCTCTTCTTTAAGCCCGACGCTATTCATGTCTCTGTGGACATTCGTCAACAGGTCATTTGAGGTCTTCCCCTTCCCCTTTTTTTTGGTAGCCAATGAAAGGCATTTCTTCACAACATAATTGTTGGGTCTTCTCATCACGTGACCGTACCATCTGAGCCTTGATTCACATATTTTGTCACTTATGGGTGCAACCTTAAAGCTTCCTCTTATGTGTTCGTTACGTATTCTATCCTTAAGTGTCACTCCACCTGCCCATCTCAGCATACGCATTTCAGTGGTGTGCAGCTTCTGCTCGTGTGTCTTTTTAGCTGCCCAGACTTCGCTGCCGTACAATAGAGCTGGTCTCACTGCCGTTTTGTACACCTTGCCTTTAGTTCTTATGTGCATTTTTGCGTGACACAGCACCCCTGTGAGCGTACGCCACTTCACCCATCCTGATGTTGTTCTCTGAATTACATCTGCGTCTATAGAGCCATCTTCAGACAGAACTGAACCTAGGTACTTAAAGGTTTTAGCTCTCGGGAGGGCGGTGCCGCTTAGCGTAATGCCTGGATTAGCTTGCGAATTGGAGTTGAAGTTGCAAAACATGTATTCGGTCTTTGTCCTACTGATACGCAAACCATTTTGCTCTAACGACCTTCTCCATTCTTCTAGGTCTTCCTGTGACACTTGTACGTTGTCGGATATAAGTACTACGTCGTCAGCGTACAAGAGATTCCATGGGGTTGGTTTTTGAATTTTTGCGGTCAAATAGTCCATGACAACATTAAAAAGCAGAGGGCTCAATGCGCTACCTTGATGTACACCCACTTTTATATCGAAGCTGTAAAATGCCATACGATAAATAACTAACTAACTCCACTAGCTCAGAAGTTCAAATTTACCAGCCGGTCTAACCAGCTGAGCTATAGGAACCGCGCTCGGTCCAACGAATTTTTTTTTTACCGGATAATTCTTATTATGCCTTACGGAGCGGATGATTGGAGGTTCGAATCCGGTCCGGAGCAATAAATGTTTCCCATTTATTTGAAATTTATAATTTTCGTTAACAGACCTTACTGCTATGCGTTGATGGACACTCAAATTGATGGCATCAATGAGTTAATACAAAATTAGTCTATGAATTGTATATACCGCCCGAAACGTGATACTTTGAAGCCTGATTTAACCCACGTAATGACGACATTTCATTGCATGTTTGAGAAAAACACTATAGTTACATGCCTGGCCGTGAAAAGGGCTTGCCGGCTTCGTATCACTATACCTACTCACTAGCCCTTCTTTCCCGGCGTCTGCAGTAATGTAATATTATCTCGCTTCAGATCACCAATTTAGCGTTATTCAGAAAAAAAAACTTATTTATACGGAAGTTAAATCAAAAAATTTAGTTAGAAACCTAACGGCAATTAAAATCCGAACATTTTCGAGTGATGTCAGTTCTCGTTACTTACTTCATTAGCAGCTCATTATTGTAATTCTTAAAGCCATTGTTAAGATAATACATATCTACTCTATTAGGCCTTTATTTATTTATCGTATGACGGTTACACACTGGTACATAAATGTATTCGTATTGATGTCGCTGATAGAGTTCCAGTGTGCGCTGCGAGGTTCAGAAGGAACAGTGCAGCTGCCGAGTTTGTTGTTCTTTTAGCACCACCCGGAGGTCACGTGTAGGGTTTCTAGGGTTATTCCTACGGACGTAGAACAACAACGACCTATTGGGCCTTATATATACAGAATAGTGCACACGTATGGCTGTTAAGGGTGAATATTCACCAGTGACGTTTGAAGCTGTGTTTTCATATATTTGTTGGGGTCATGTCACTTGACCCTAATCCCCAATTTGTTATGATGAACTTTTGCCCTAAGGTTTCACTAGACCTAATGCATTTTTTTCGAAACTGAACTTTCGGGTTTTCTTTGAATATCATCAAATAGAAGTAATTAAGGTTAGGTTTGTTTTGCAATCTTAAATCTATGTGTCACCGTTAGATTGTGATAACCGTCAGTTTATAATCTTACCCGTTCTATTGTTAACTGACGGAATATTGTGAACTGCCAAAATAATTCATAATTTTACGCATTCATTTTCGTTAGTTTATAAACTAAAAATGTCATATCGTCACATTGTGAACTGAATCAAATTTGCCTGTTTCGGAAGGCAACCTGTGCGCTGTTTAGTTGAGCGAATTATTCCACTTGCATCAGTTTCCACTTACGTCAGAGCATGATTGTTTTTTTGTTATTCAGACCTTTTGTTCCATTTATTTCGGCATTTAGCAGTGTCGACGGAGCCCCGCTGCGCGGGGCTCCTATTTCTGGGCGCTTTGCCCTTGGGGCAACTGAAGATACCTGACTAACCATTTTTTTTTTTTTTTTTTTACTTGGGGAAATGCCTTTACGCATCCCACCTAGCCGAGGAACTAGGATGGGTATGACGGGCTCCCGGGAACCCCCCGGACTACCGTCTAAAACCACCAAGGTATGCCCTCTCTGCCGTGTAGTAGGGGCGTCATGGGATCGCGAACATTTCACCACGACGCCCCTCGGCAACAGCCACAGCTGCCCTCACTACTGAGGCAAAAGCCCCCCCCCCCCCTCTCGTCGTCAACGTGCGGGGCGACACCACACGCTTCCCGACCGACCAAAGGACCTCTACGCCGGGAGAGGGTGATAGACCTCGGATTCACCCTCTCAGGTCCCCTTGTAACTTTTTATAGAGGTTTTCTCCCTCGCAGCCACAACTCGGCCCCGGCCTGACAGTCGCAGCCCCCGCGCCTAACATGAATCCTCTGATAGCAGAGGATTTGTCAGGGTTCCGGGTCCGTTATTTATTATAGAGGCAAACGGCAATGGCCTCTCCCTCAAGCCGCACCTGGGGAATCTTGCGATTCCCTGGAACCCCCCGACCCCCCCGTGTCGGGTTATTGGTAACACCAGCAAGCGACAACTTAGGGTTCACTAAATTATCACTTGCCGTTGTCTCCAGAGCGCACCAGCCAATACGCTACCCATTCCTGCGGATCAACCGAATCAAGAGGAATCTGTAGAGTCCAGACACTCGAGGAGGTTACCCGACTTAGCGCCCCTACCTAACTAACCTAACCTACCTAGTCTTTGTGTACGTTCAGTAGCAAGCCGATTTCATCTCAGTTCACAATTTGACGATTCGACTTTGAAAGTTTATAAACTTACGAAAAATATTGCGTTAAATTGTGATCGGTTTTGACAGTTCACAATTTTTCGACAGTTTATAATATCGCGAGTAAGATTATAAACTGACGGTGTTCACAATCTAACGGTGACATATATACATATATAAAACAAAGTCGTGTCAGTTACATCATTTATAAATCAAGAACGGCTGAACCGATTTCTACTGACTACTATGTTTGATTTGTTGAGTTTGTCTTCATTCCGAATTGCAGAATCCTATACTATTATAATGTGAAAGTTTGGATGTCTGGATGTTTGTTACTCAATCACGCTTAAACGGCTGAACCGAGTTGGATGAAATTTTGCACGAAGATAGTTTATAGCCTGGATTAAAATAAAGGATAGTTTTTATCCCGGGTTTACGCAGGCGAAGTCGCGGGTTGAAACTAGTAACTAATACATTGGGGATTTCAAGTTATTTTTTATACTTTTTGTCTGGCGGTAGGTACGAAACGAAGTTCGCGAGGTCAGCTAGTACCTAATGAATCCTATAAAGTTTACTATTTAAGAAAAAAATGCATTAGGTCTAATGAAACATTAGGTCAAATGAATGGTCTAACAAGGGAGAATCATCATTATCACCATCATAGGCCTAGTTTATTACAGAGTATTAAAACAGTGTTAAGGGGAGAGACAACGTCTCTTATGGCTATATAAGCCGATACGGGGGCGGCACGCACGACCGCAAGTCATGCAAATGAAACTTGCTCGCTGGGACTAGGTGGTAGGTGCTATTATGCTGGTGCCTCTGGACTCGCTTATTCGCGAGAATTCTAAAACAGGCTTCGTCATGAGTTGTACGACCTTCCAACGTCAATTTACGCCATTTGTCCCTGTCACCAGCAAGCTCCTCCCAGTTACAGGCCTGGATGTTGAACGCGTGCATGTCTATTAGGATGGTCCTTAAAACCGAAAATTTGAAATGTCAATGTGGCACCCTCTTAATATTGTTCTAAAACGTGAAAAAATAACGTTTGTTTTTAATTTTTATTTTTGGATATGATTCCGGGGTCGCTACCGAATTTTGAAATTCTTAAGGTTTGCATTTCTGCATAGTATGTTTTTTTTTACATTTTACTACTTTCCTGAGCTACATTTGATAAATGAGGAATAAACAATCGAGAAAATCGAGAAAAACTAAATTAGTTCACTAAATGTTAGACGTTTATTTGAAATTAAACTTAAAGTCTTATAATCATCGCCAGAGTTTGCTTTTAGCATGACTGAAAATTAGTGATATTTTTTGATGTTTTCAAGATTATTCATTTCCTATCATTAAATGTAGCTCATTAGAGTAGTAAAATGTAAAAAAATAAAAATAATCTTACTATGGAGAAATGCAAACCTTAAGAATTTCATATAATAATTCGGTAGCGACCCCTAAATCTTATCCAAAAATTTATTTTTTACGTATTAGAACAATATAAGAGGGTGCCACATTGTAATTTCAAATTTTCGGTTTTTAAGGACCACCATAATGTGTTTATTAGTATAAAGTCATGGTAATGGAACACGTCATATCTTAACTGACGTATTACCTTCACCGTTTGCCAATCCTCAAGTGTGAGCTCGTAATTCATACTTCTAGGGCAGTAGTGAATGTGTTAAACCAGATATTAGTTGACTAATCTAATCAACGACGAATGACCGGATGTCTCATGCCATGGGATTACATAACGAAATGAGTTTACACGCTAATTTAATCGTGTCATTAAATCTATCAAATGTTGAAGTTTATAAAAAAAAGTATGCGGTCTGGTTGATAAGTTGATAACGCACGCTGATTAGCTCTGGACCGATGTTGCTCATTAGAGTAAATGGTTGAAATTAATTGAACATGCCAATTATGCCAAACTATAACACTGATGCTTTAAGTAGGACGTGTAAAAACATGCTATCATAGCAGGAAAGATCTGGACAAGGATAATTGGGACAAGTATAGGTTGTTTTTTTACAAGCTTTATGTTAACTTGCACTGTTCGTATGTAAATATGTAAGTATGTAAGTTGTCCGTCAAAATTTGCAATCGATTTTTCAGTCACTACCCGTTATCCAATTGAGCTGAAATTTTGCATGCATATGTATTCATGACAATGCAATATTATGATGACTTGGAGTTGATCTGATGCTGGAGCTGGAAGGTGGCCATAGGAACTCCGCAATAAAACGACACAACCCCATTGAGTTTGGGCTCGTTAGAATCGTCTCAATGAGTAGTTGATGATGGTATGCAGAAAAGTACAGTCGGCAATAAAAGCTTGTACCAAAAATGAATTTTTTGACAGAAACTTATTTGAATTTATGCTGTCTTCGTATGAAGTCAAGTCAACTAAAACCTATATTATTTACGTCGCTAGTGTCAGTGGCTGTTGCGTCAGTAGTTCAATGGATCTGTAACGTAACGTCATTTCGGAGATAATTTAAGACTTGCCGTAGCAGTTTTACTGCGTTAACTTCTAGACGAGAATTTAGGTAGCTCCAAGGCTATTTTTTTAGTTATAAATATTTAGGGACAATCTTACATAAATCGACTGAGTCCAGTGAGTCCCAAACTGATATAGATATTATATACTAACTTATATTGATACAGCCATGACTCTGGAACGCCCTTACCAGGATTTGAACCCAGAAACCTTGGCTAATCTGTGATATTAAGTTATTCGGTGATAGCTACTTTAAGGTCTAATAGCGGAGTTACTCGATATCTTTACGGCTTGTAATAATTTCCTGTAGGTGGCGGCACTGTCATTCAACTTACTTACGTGCAGCAAGTATCCGAACGCATCCCTCAAAATTAAGAAAAAAAAAACTAAAAAATAACTCAAAAAACCTAACTATCACCGATTAGCCAAGGTTTGCTCTACCTCCAGCTTCAAAGGTAGGCTCGTAGGCTCACTAGGTCACTATTAGCTAAAGCACTAGGATAAAGTGATCGTCAATTATAATTGGATGGGGTATACGAGTAGTCTTATATTTTTGACATGAGTCATGCCATTAAGTGCAAAATATAGGTATTTGTTAGGGTACTTTGGTTATGTACAAACGTCGGACTCCAGCAGGCATTTTCGTGGCATGTCAGAATGATAGGTAAGGTTCGCAAATCAATCAATTCAATTTCGAGTATTTGTACTTAGTATTTGGTACCTAGTATTTATAATGTGAAATTCCAAATATCATAGCAACTAACTGCATTATTTATAAACATACATCGTTATCGCGGGGGCAAAATCAAATCGGTTAAAGAACGTGTATAACAGAATGTCTATTTAGTAAAAACAAGATATTCTGCCTACGCATTATTAGCCTCCAAGAAGTTTAGTGTATCTCTCTTTAAATTTAAGAGTTATCCTCTTATCGGTGGAGTATTTTCCACTTCTCTCTGTCGTACGCCAGTCCCTTGACTCACTCGAAGTTTAGTGTAAGAAACGAAATATTTGCTGGAAAACAGTACGAGTATATTCTAAGCCTTCGAGAAGCTTAGTGTAAGACACGATTTTTTTGCTGGAAAAGGTCAATCAACCTTGTCTTCCACTGTACGATTACTTTTAAGTCAACGTGCCAACTAGGTATAATAATAAACCATAAATTCATCACACGTTATTTTCCTTCGAGGCATTTTTAAAAGCACGAGGTTCCTACAAAATCCAGTATTAGTTAATTATGATGCTACAAACCAATCAAGGACTGACAAATGTCTAAAGTAGCAGGAAAAGTGACTGAAGAGGTTGCGTAGGTAATCTATTTAAGTATGTCCTACTAATCAAGTCAAGTACGAAGGTAAGATATTTGAAAGATTTTTTTTAAATTTTGAACTCGTAGGTATAAATGTTTCCCGATGCGAGTGTCACTTCTGTTATTGACTATTTGTCATAGTCATAATCTTTCAGTACTGTCAAATTGTTTTTGCTCCCGCGATAACGATGTATGTTTATAAACGTACTTGGACTACACATAAGTGAAGATAGATGACGATCAACATTATATTTTTTGGGCTACATATTAACTTTACATATTAAGCAATATATGTGACCTTTCTGTGACTTAAGTTCGGAGTGCTGTCGTAGTATTGTATCCATTGCAATGCAAAATATGCAAATTAACAAATAAAGCAAATCTTTGTATTGATTAGACGGCACTCTACCAACAAATATAAGTATGAACAACAGTCATAATGACGCATGTCAGCTATTTATTTGTTTTTTAAGTGGCCACTTCAGTGGGCTACCAGTCATCACTTCAAAGAGTATTTACACATTAAAGATGAATAAATGATAACGGGTAACTAATTTAATTAACTATGTTACAAATAATACATTATAAGACTCGTAAGTTAAGATTATTTTGTAAACCTTACCTTGCCCTCAAACTGCCCCCTATAGTCCGACGTTTGGTTATGTAGGCATGACCCCTTAGTATGAACACGTCATTGTTAAAAAGAAATACTTCATTGCTAATTATTAGAAGAGTATTTTAATTGAGTTAGGTATTACTCTTAACTAGTTATAAAGTGTATACAAACTAGGGATGTAACGATACCGATACCGATATATCGGCCGATATAATCGGTAGGCCGATATATCGGCATCGCCGATATAAATACAGCCGATATAATATTTATCTTACCCAATGAGCTCAGTTGCCTCAGAACGTCTTTTTTCAACTGCAGGTCTCATACAAAATGATTTGCGCAACAGATTATCTGCTAGTAATTTGAATAAACTTTGTTTCCATAAAAAAATCTTCCTAAAGTGAACTTTGATTACTAACATTGATAATTACCTAAATAAATGTGTTATTTGATTTCATTTGGCATTTTTAATTTAGTTTTTTGTTGATAATTAGTAATTATCAACAAACATTTATTTAGGTAATTATTAATTTACTTAAATAAATGTTTTATTTGATTTTGATTTGGCATTTTTAATTAAAAATTTTGTCACACTTTACAAAATCTAGTGTCCATTTAACATCGGTTACATAGACAATCAATATCGGTATCGCCGATTATTTACTTCGAAAATCGGTATCGGTATCGTATCGGCAAAACCAAGTATCGTTACATCCCTAATACAAACGTTTCCTGTAAGTATTTTAAAAAGCGGCCAAGTGCGAGTCGGACTCGCACATGAAGGGTTCCGTTAAATAAATTGCTTTTTACGATTTATGACGTATTAAAAAAAAACTACTTACTAGATCTCGTTCAAACCAATTTTCGTTGAAAGTTTGCATGGTAATGTACATCATATATTTTTTTTAGATTTATCATTCTCTTATTTTAGAAGTTACAGGGGGGGGGGACACATTTCACCACTTTGGAAGTGTCTCTCGCGCAAACTATTCAGTTTAGAAAAAAAAAATGTTAGAAACCTCAATATCGTTTTTGAAGACCTATCCATAGATACCCCACACGTATGGGTATGATGAAAAAAAAAAATTTGAGTTTCAGTTCTTAGTATGGGTGGTATGGGGAACCCCAAAATTTATTGTTTTTTTTATATTTTCGTGTGAAAATATTAATGCGGTTTACAGAATACATCTATCTACTTACCAAGTTTCAACAGTATAGCTCTTATAGTTTCGGAAAAAAGTGGCTGTGACATACGAACGGACAGACAGACAGACGTACATGACGAATCTATAAGGGTTCCGTTTGTTGCCATTTGGCTACGGAACCCTAAAAATTGCATTCTAATGATTGGTGAGAAATAGTCAAATCGATAATAATATCGAATTGGATGATCACATGAGGATCTTCATTGGATTCTCCACGAACTCGTGGCTATCAATTATCAAGAAATGACGTCTGAAGTCAGTTTCTAGTTGCTCCCATTTAGAACAATGTAGGTTTGGGCTTCCCTGGAATTCCGGCGTGTGAGTCATGCGCCATATCTGCGCGTGCGTCGATGTCAGTGCACATATGGCTGATCTCAGATTGAGAAGCGAACGATGGGCGGGTTTTTACAAGGTTTTATTTATGCACTGTTCGTATCTATGTAAGTACCTATATAAAGTAAGTTGTCCTTCTAAATTAGCAAACCATTTTTCAGCCACTTGCATCTACCCAATTGAGCTGAAAATTTTCATACTTAATTTTTCATATTCTGGCAAATAAAGATTTTTTTTTTTAAACTTTGTCGATCAAGCTACACAAGATAAGCCCGTCCCAGAACTATGCGATCCACTCAACGAGTAGTTTATGATTACATGTGCAAAAAGTACAGTCAGCTATAAAAGGTCGTGATAGTGTAATATTTGACAGAAACATTTATTATTTAAATATTTCTGAAAACTAAAGGAATAAAAATAATGTAAATATGTATTTACAGTAGGGGTTATAGTCATTAGGCTAAACAATCAGTCAATTATCACATTTATAACAGGGGTTGGCAAAAGTCGGTTCCAGTTATCCTGTGTAACCGCTCTACTAACGTTAGGATTTATTCATGAGGAGCGTACTTGAAAACTGTAAATCTTTGAAGTAGAGCAATAAAAAATAAGCCATATGATAAATAAATTAATGAGGATGGTTACTTATAGAATATGTTTCACGGGTATGTCAGCGATACTATGATAAAGGAACAGTGGGGAGTTTTGGGCTACCAAGAACTTGACTCATGTAGTGTTCTAAATTTCAATACGCGCGCAAGATTTGCATATATGATGTCATGTGTGCATTACTTGGAAGTACGAAGTGTGTGCCGTACATTTTTTTTCCGTTGGGGGAATGCATTGATGCACCGTCCGCCCGGTCGGAGGGGGAACGGACGGGTGTGTGGGAGCCACATACCACTTAACCTAGTGGTCTGTGGTGGGAGCAGAAGGACCAGACTACCCACTAAACCCCCAACGATTGCCCAGCCATTTCGCTTATAAGGAGAGTCAGGTTCGCTTAAGCAAGCTACTTTGACCGTCGCGACTAGCCCGCTTTACAGGCCTGGTCCCGTAGCATGGATGGCGTTATCACGCGATAAGTGATAGGATAAGCGCGTCGTCTCATTCTATCGAACGGTGTCAGCCAGGGACGGCAGCTCTATCCTATCACTTATCGCGTGATAAGGCCATCCATGCTACGGGGCCTGGCCATGGATAGTACCCCGGGACAATTTCGAGGCGCTTCAATCCCGTGTGCGTACTGCGTACCTAAGTTGTCGGTGAAACAAAGAATCGTAGTTTAAATGATTTGTGCATTTGTAACAAACACGCTACAGTACGAGTATAACCGAGAAGGAGTTGTGATGAGATATTTTAGTTTTTTTTTACGGGCGCTGCCCAGTCTGTCAGTTGGTATATAAATAAATAAATATATTTGGACAATCTTACACAAATCAACCTAGTCCCAAACTAAGCAAAGCTTGTACTATGGGTACTAGACGACGATATATACATACTTATATAGAGAAATAAATACTTAAATACATAGAAAACATCCATGACTCAGGAACAAATATTCGTGCAATTATAACACTACTAAATATACTACTGCAACTAACGATGACGAAACGATACAGATATGCCATTTGCGGGCAAATGCTTTGGGGTGGCTGCCTTCATGAGGGTCATAGAATAGACTTTATGGATGGGTATACTTAGGTTATATCCGTACTGTCGGATTCGCCTACATTATTTTCAATACGCGGGTGAAGCCGTCTTATAAACTCATACTTTATCATCATGCAATTCCAGACTTCCCGGTAGTTTGCTAGTATTGTAGGTCAGTAAGTATAAGTATTATGATTGATTAAAGCAGATACAGGAAATATATGAATCTACGTTGTATTGTAATGAGCTGCTTCCAACGTAATTATATTCAGCCTAATGAACCTACTGAATTCTCCTACTTTAAATGCCTTAGACAGTAAAGAACGCCTTAGTTCTACAGCGGAATCTCTGACTTTATTTGGAGCAGTCCAACAGGGGTCGCACGCACCTCCGCTTTATACAAAAGAGCCCCCAGAAAGTAATATTACAACCTATAATATATGTCATTCAATTTCCTTACCTATATGCACCACTCATTAACCACAGCTAAATTATTTTCATACAGCGGTCTACCGAGCGAGTCATAGGTACTTATTTCAGAACGTTTTTAAATAAGTTTACCTTTTGCATAACACGTGGTGCTCGCGACCACAACATGATGAGAATATAAAATCGGCGCCATTGTGAAGTAAAACATTGTGATTTGTGACGCATTCGACTACTTAGTAAAATAACAACTAGTAGTACTTAATGGGGGAGGGCTCTGTGGTGGAATGACGAAGACGATAGAATTTTAAACTAGCTTTATTCACTGCATATAATAATAATAAACCATTCAAATACCTTAAAGACTAACATGCATAAATACAATACAATTATATTCCTAAAATTGGGAATGGATGAAAATTATAGGAATGCTTGATTAGTTTTTTGGTGATAGGAATAACCTTCCTTAGCACCAGAAAAAAGTTGCAGACTTTTTTGTAGCGTCAATAATTTTTGAAAAATATGAACAGTTTCCTCGCTTACGTTTTTGGTTTAGGACGGCGAATGAGACACTTTGCTTGATCCGTCTCATATTACAAAAAAATAATCTTAAAAATCCGTGGTAAACTGACACTGGCAATTATTATTATTAATATTTTTTAGGGTTACGTACTCAAAGAGTAAAACGGGAACCCTAATATTACTAAGACTTCGCTGTCCGTCCGTCCGTCCGTCTGTCTGTCACCAGGCTGTATCTCAAGAACCGTGATAGCTAGAGAGTTGAAATTTTCACACATTATGTATTTCTGTTGCCGCTATAACAACAAATACTAAAAACAAAATAAAATAATTTGTTAAAGGGGGCTCCCATACAACAAACGTGATTTTTTTTGCCGTTTTTATAGATAATGGTACGGAACCCATTGTGCGCGAGTCCAACTCGCACTTGGCCGGTTTTTTTTATTAATAATTTATTTCGGACATCAACGATCCATAGAGTGTTAGTTACAAATTCCTTGTCACTATATGTGATAATGATATTGACAGCTGCAGCAGCTATATTTGTCATTGCCACGGTCAGATATTTAAGATGTTTTTTTGTAATATGAGACCGATCACGGAAAGCGTCTTATTCCCCGTCCTAAACCCGAAACGTAGTGAGGAAAATGTTTATATTTTTCAAAAATAATTGACGCAGCTGAAAAGTCTGCAACTTTTTTCTGGTGCTAAGGAAGGTTATTCCTATCACCAAAAAAAAAAAATCAGGCACTTCTAAAATTTTCATCCATTCCCCATTATCTACGCGACGAAACAGAGAGAGAGAGGTACAGGAGTTATTTGGCCCTGAGGCCGAAGCCTCGACCAACTCAACGTCTTCGATCTTCTTTTATTTATTTTCAGATAGCTTGATTCTAAATAAGAATAGTGCAGCATTGTAGATATTTATTTCAGTTTACGATTGTTTTCTTGCCGTTAAATAAACTTGGATGTGACAAAACTGTTTGCATGCCGCAAGGATTACTTACGAAGCTACCGTATCGCTCTTATCTCGTGTTGACATTGACACAGATTATCTGTATTATATTAGATGTATACTTTGTTATGTTAGTCGACCTTCGGACATTGGCCATTTTTCAAAGTGGCCCCAGAACACGTGTCAGAATTGTAAAATATTTATAGGTATTACATATTTTTATTACAAGACTTATTTATGCAATCCCATTTGCAGTCAAATTCAACTGTTTAATGTTATAATCTTATAATCGCCCTGGACTATAGGATAAAGTTTAGTACTGGATAATAGAATTCGTTGAATGGATGAGACGAAGCAGATGGTATTTAGTAAGTACGAGTAATTATAAAATATACCTCGTCACGTGCTTGAACAAATTTAAACAGGATCGACTCTTTTTAAAGGCTTTCTATTAACTTGCAATGCTAACTATGTAATTTTGTGGTATGTATGTAACTAAATATGTTAGTTCGGTTGGAACCTTGCAACTCAATTTTGAAGCAGATATCTTCAACCAAATGAGCTGAAATTTTGGGTAAAGGTATAGTTTGGATGACAATTCAATATTATGGTACCATCGAGCTGATCTGATGATGGAGACAGAAGGTGGCCATGGGAATTCAGTACTTAACAGACGTAACCCCGTTGAGTTTGGGCTCGTTAGAATCGTCTCAATTAGTAGTTGATGACGGGATACAGAAAAGTACAGTCGGCAATAAAAGCTTGTACCAAAAATGAAATTTTTGACAGAAACTTATTATAAAGTATATAAGTTATAAAGTAGGTAGGTATCGTTGAGCCATTTAGAGCTCACTTTACGCTTAAGGCTCGACCTTTAAAATTTTCGTAAAAACAAGTTATTTAATAACCATTTTATACATTATGACGTAACATTTGTTCGTAATTATGTAATTAATAAATAATACTACTTATTTTATTATGTACATACCTGACTTGTAAAACATTGACTTTTATGAATAAATATCTTGTATCGTCGGAAAAAATATATCATAATCTGCAAGATATGAGAAGTAACATAGTTTCCGTAGAAATCCCTTTTAACAAAAGAAAGTAGAGAAAAAAAAACCTAAAGTGAACCTTACTATTTCATTTGTAACCATTTTACTGCTCCATTTTTTATCAGAAAAAGATGAAATTTTATAATCTTCTTCATAAAGTAATGAACAATAACTTTATTTTCTTACTTACTTAAATTTCTTCTCGTTTTCTGAAATATTCCGAAAAACATGATATCCGCGCTTTCGAACATGCACTTCCATCTCGCTCACGCGTATGCTCAGTGAGAGGGAGTGAAGACCATAAACGTGCGGAGCCTTAAGCTACACTTCAAAACTTTAGTATTATAAAACCAAAATTAGCTGACACCTATGACTGTACCCTACCTAATAGCTAAAAAGATAGTATTTTTCATAATCGTGTTATAATAGAGAGCTTTTTAGTCGAGTACCGTGTTTAGGCCACGAAGCTTGCTGAGTGGCCTAAGTAAGGTACGAGATTAAAAAGCTTGATTATAACACTATATTGTGAACAATACTTTTTGTACGAGTTCATTAAAATTAATTTTCTACGAGTCAACTGAACTAATTAAACAAACTCGATACTGTTGAAACGAAGTGCAGCTCATCGCTCGTACGCTTGTTGATATCTTAAAAGACATCAACGAGCGTACGACATCAAAGCGATTCTATTGGTCCAATTCATTACAGTTCAGTAAAGCAGCCACGTGATTGGTCGAATTTATTTTAGTTGTCTGGAGCGTATCGAAAAGTAGTTAATTTCGATTGTTTCGACAGTAACATGGACTACAACTATGAAAAGAGTGACGTTGCAGTATTCTCTATGAAATCTTAATACACATATTTTAATCGTCGAGTACAAAAAGAATCATTCGATTCTGAAAAACACGAAAACAACTTCTTAATTAGTCATAGGCTCATAGCTCCTCATTAAAATAAATGTCATACGTTAATTACGTTATGTAACTGACCAGCAAGTCCAAAACCTGTCGCTAGATTACGTGTGTGCACAAATTATGCACATGCACGCTGTTTTAGCTGCATTAGGCAGGACGGGATTCTATGCGTGCCTAATTACAGGTCATATAAACGCAACCACGTGTTCTACATTACGAACGTGTTAGTGAATGGACTGTGCAATAGAGAGAGACTATCGCCTGAAAGCAGGGTTCGAAGTTGTCAAGATAATTATACTCTGTTATAATTCTGGTAAAGGTCGCGGGAGTCCGCTGGATGCGGGTGGCGCATGAGCGGTCATTATGAATCTATGGGGGAGGCCTATGTCCTGGCCCCGTATCATGGATCACGCGATAAGTGATAGGATAAGCGCGTCGTCTCGTTCAATCGAACGGTGTGAGCCAGGGACGGATGCTCTATCCTGTCACGTATCGCGTGATATCCATGCTACGGGGCCTGCAGTGGATGGATACGATAGATAACCCTACATACGGAACCCTTCGTGCGAATCCGACTCGCACTTGGCCGGTTTTTACAAGCTTTATATTAACTTGTATTGTTCGTATGTATGTAAATATATAAGTATGTAAGTGTCTAAGTATGTAAGTTGTCCGTCAAAATTTGCAATCCATTTTTCAGTCACTTTCCGTTTTCTAATTGAGCTGAAATTTTGCAAGCATATTATGTGTATCGCATGACAATGCAATATTATGATGACTTGGAGCTGATCTGATGCTGGAGCTGGAAGGTGGCCATATGAACTCCGCATTAAAACGACACAACCCCATCGAGTTTGGGCTCGTTAGAATCGTCTCAATTTATGAGTATAGTTGATGATGGTATGCAGAAAAGTACAGTCGGCAATAAAAGCTTGTACCAAAAATGAAATTTTTTGACAAACTTTTTTTAATAATACCAAAACTTAAGAGTAACTCGAAAACTTAAACTGAAAACCTAATTTGGAAGTCAAAAATTTATAAATATGTTTTCCAATCAGTATCAAACATCTTGAGGAAACCGGTCTAATCCCAATAAGGTCTAGTTTTCCCTCTGGGTTGGAAGGTCAGATGGCAGTCGCTTTCGTAAAACTAATGCCTATGCCAAATCTTGGGATTAGGTGTCAAAGCGGACCCCGGGCTCCTTTAGGGGCACATCCGGGAATAACTCTAGGAGGATGATGATGAGGGGATGATTTCTGGGATGAAAACTATGTCCACACCTAATTTCATTTCGATTCCGTGGTTTTTAAACGTACAAGTGAAATCAAAAGATTTTTCAAAAAACCCAACTGCTTTTTTGCAAATATCACTCCCACGATTATGAGGAATCCAACGACACCACATATTATGTCGAAATCCGTCAAACGGTTTAGGCTACAGGGCGCGTCAAAGAATAAGATATGCACACATACTTACATACATACATACGCTCGAAAAAACTAACCCTCCTCTCCTTCGGCAGTTGGGTAAAAAAGATAGAAGACAGACAAGAGTTACTTTCGCATTTAAATATTAGTATGGATGTCTTAAATTACATATGGACGTTTACCTAAATACAGTTATATGGATCAAGGTATTATTATGGCATAATTAGGATACATACGAGATCGACAGAACCATCCGTAATGAACATCGTACTTTTTGTTAAATGATTTTATACTCAGCTACAATAATGATAAGGTTCAATTTGAAAATTGGACACGAGTGTGTGTTTATCGACCTCGGTACGGCAATTTACCTAAGTAGAAGCGATTTAGAATCCAAATTTCATCAGTGCTCAGTGGATACAATAAGGGCGGTTGTCCGCGTCGTATTACTAAGCTATACTTTTTTTACCTTACTTAAACTAATCATAGAGAGAAAGACAAACGAAGAAGTTTTAAGGGTGGTAGATGAGATGTTTGCTAGGTTTAGAAGAGGCAAGATGGTGGGCCACCTGATACGGCACGACAGTTTCTTCCTAAACACCCTGGAGGGTAAAATTGAAGGCAAGAGAGGCAGAGGAAGGCCTAGGCTAACATATTTTAGCCAAATAAAACATAAAGCTGATGTCGAGTCATATAAGGAAGTCAAGAGGCTGGCAATGGACAGAGAAAAGTGGCGGTTACTCCACCGACATGAGCAAGGGTCTTAAGTGATGATGATGATGAAACGAATCATATACTTTAACTTATTTCAACTGGGCTCATGAATGGTTCTTTGTTAGCCAGGTATACAACGGTATTGTCTGCTTTTGTTGGCGGACGCGTGCCATTTTTTGCAAGAAAAAGTTTAGCGCCACATAAAATGTTCATTGTATAATGAACTCTATCTTTCAATAGATTCAAAGTGGACTAAACGATAAAAACGCTCCCGGCGAACCAGGTACGCTGTGTGTGGTATTGTATCTCGTAGCTAATTTGGAATCTATTGCAAAATAAGATAGAGTTCATTATTCAATGAACATTGTATGTCGCGCTAAACTTTTTCTAGCAAAAAATGGCACGCGCCCGCAAACAAAAACAGATAATACCTAATACCATTGTATACCTGGCTAACAAAGATCCATTCATGAGTCCAGTTGAAATAAGTTAAAGTAATTATACAGAAAAGTAAAGTTGGCAAAAAAATGACAGAAACTTTTTATTATACTTTTATATATGTTGTAAAAAGCCTAAGAAAACAAACAAAGAATGACAATACTAAAGTAAGTTAATCCATAATGATCGCTTGTGCTGTGTTACCGACTGTGCGGCGTTGGCAAATTGCGCGCGCGCAATCTTGGAGGCCATTGTCCAACGCGATGACAGATTCGAGGATTCGCTGATTGCAACACGCTCCATTTTACGGTACCAATATGTAAAGAAAGACATCGCTCATTCCACACTATCAAATTCACTGTTTATTACAGAGGAATAAAAACTATTCGAGGTAAATTAGATTGAGTCTCAAGCAAAATTATATATTTACGACGAGGGCGGTATATTGGATCCTGAATGGAGCGAAAGATTCTATAATAGACTTAAAGTAGGATCTTGAGCGTTAAGTGTAATGAGCAGTGATCGGATCTAGGATGCAATTTGGGGTGAACGACCTCAAACTTTATGCTTATCGTGGATGTGTCTCGGATTTCCCGGGATTTTGGGAAATAATAATATTTGCGGACAATCTAACACAAATCAACCTAGTCCCAAACTAAGCAAAGCTTGTACTATGGGTACTAGACGACTATATGGATACTTATATAGAGAAATAAATACTTAAATACATAGAAAACATCCATGACTCAGGAACAAATATTCGAGCTCATCACACAAATAAATGCCCTTACCGGGATTCGAACCCAGGACCTCTTGCTTCGTAGGCAGGGTCACTACCAACTAGGCTAAAGCGGTCGTCGGAAATGGGCTATTGTAAATAATAAGTTTTTCGAGGGAACCACCACAATCCAAAAAGGCGTCAAATTAAAAAATACGTCACTTAATAAATATTTGCACACTTAAAGAACACTAGAATGGGCTTGTGACCTTAAATTTGTTAACGATGCCATTCGAACCAGTTTTTGTAGATGAACAAATTTTTGTATGGAAGCAACTACATTTAAAGGACATTAATACCCAAAAAATCGAGTTAAAGACGGACCTCGCTGACAGCAGCCGAAACGCTTCATACTGATTGGCTTTAAAGTATGACGTCACACCGTGCAATTTGTACTAACCGTAGCATGGAAAATGAAGTAAATTGCTGTTTCGGTCGCGAAATACTGCGTTTAGGTCCATAGTTGTCATAAAAATTTGTTTCTATAAAAGCGTAAGGATTCTATTGGTACCTTTAAATTTACTCTTGGACAATAAATAAAAAAACTTTTTTTTCTAAACTTACAAGGGTCATATCTTTTTATGATTTGAATTATATTTTGTAATTTATACTTTATTACAATCAGGTGATGGTTTACTATCTATTTAGTAACACGACGTTATCAATTTTAACACCACGCAACAAGCCTATTGTCTAATAATGGGTACCTATTTATAACTGAAATTATTTTTATTTGTCGATAAGTTGAGAATGTGATAATGATAAGCAGGGCTCGATTTGAATGACAATGTCAGTCAAGAGTGTCAAGACATTATATAATAAAATAAAAATAAAAATAAAAAAGCCTTTTATTTCTTTTAGAATTATGTTTACAAAGTAGTTATATCAAAAGTTGAGTAGTTAGTTATTTTTAATGTTAGTAAGTTTATAAAGAATATTAGGTAGTTTAAAATATTATAATTATTTTTGTTGCACTCATTATTCTGCAAGAACCCCTCTGCAGGTAAAGGCCTCCTCCAAAGTGAGCCAGTCTTCCCTGGACTTTGCTGTTTGTAACCAGTTTGGACCCGCTGTGTGTTTGATTTCATCCTCCCATCTGTTGCAAGGTCTCCCTTTATTTCTTTTACCTACTGGCCCCCTCCATACTGTCACACTTTTTGTCCACCTCTGATCTTGAAGGCGTGCTACATGACATTATATAAATAAAATAAATAAATAAATATTTGCGGACGATTTTACACAAATCGACCTAGTCCCAAACTAAGCAAAGCTTGTACTATGGGTACTAGACGACGATATAGATACTTATATAGAGAAATAAATACTTAAATACATACACTTGTGTATACTGCTCATTTCAAGTGGCCATTTCATTTAATAAAAGAGGTTGATAAGTGGTAATTGTTTACGAAAAGACTATTTGAAGGCATCCTATGCAGTGCAACATCATCGGCACTAAAAGTTCGAGCCTTGGTGATAAGATTAATAAAATAGTGATACTTATAACTAATAACAATTATTACTTTTACTTGTATACCCTGGTAAAATATAAGAATAATAAAAACCGGCCAAGTGCGAGTCGGACTCGCGCACGAAGGGTTCTGTACCATTATCTATAAAAAAACTATTTTATTCTGTGTTTTTAGTATTTGTTGTTATAGCGGCAACAGAAATACATCATCTGTGAAAAATTCAGCTGGCACTATCACGGTATCAGTGAGATACAGCCTGGTGACAGACAGACGGACGGACGGACGGACAGCGGAGTCTTAGTAATAGGGTCACGTTTTACTCTTTGAGAACGGAACCCTAAAAATACATAAAAGATAAGACATACAAGTTACGTTCAGTTCTTCTATGCAGTAGGTACTGTAAACATTTTTGTTGTTATTACATTTTCTGTTAAGTTATTTACCTTTTTGTAATGGTAGGTAACAAAAAAAGTCGCGGGACCGTAAGTCATATCTTAATATTACGGACTTAAACCCCGGGAAATTGCATCCTAGATCCGATCACTGGTAATGAGGGATTCAAGTGTCGAACAAGACGGAAATAACTAAATATAATGGCGGTCTTTCTAATGCATTTCATGATTGAACGACAGGACAATCAGCTAAGAAACATCTCAACAGACAAAACTTTCGATTTAAAAACACCGTACTCTAATCGGTTCATCCGTTTGGTAGCTACGATGTCGCAGACAGACACACAGAATACACAGATACACACGTTAAACTTACTTCGTTTTCGTCGGGGGTTAATAAACGGCAGATAATATACTACATAATCGTTTATAGAATATTTATTATCATTAAAATATACATAAACCCCTACATAGAGAACTAATATAATAGTACATTACTTACCTAGGGCGGTTAAACAAAGAATGTCTCAGATCGCAGGTATTTGACGCCCGAGCCGAAGGCAAGGGCGATAAATATGCGCTCTGAGGCTTTCTTTATTACCGCCCGTGGTGAGTACAACATTTTACGTCTCTATCTGGCCAGGAAGTGGGGTTTTCCGCACGCGTAGCGTGCGGTAATTCCTACTTTATGGCCAGGTATGACGTAAAACAACAAATAAAATAATCTATAGCTACCTAACTTAACAAATTGTAATAGAATTGCACAAATAAGTCAAATCATTTCATTGATTCGAAGTTCGGCCTCTGATAATGTTATCTCTCACGTCACTGTATTCAATGCCAAGAGCACTAAGATACACATTACTAGCCAGTTTCGCAAACACCTTGTGTGTAAAGTTATAATTGAAAATACACGTGGATGAAAAAGGAATAGACACTTGTTAAGAGAACGGATGATTTTTAGGTAAGTGTAAAGATTTTAGTAACACCATTTTACCTTTTTTCAGACGTTCAAAGTTCACCGGATTGACTTTTCTCATTCTCGCTTATCAAAGAATTAGTTATTTATATTGATTAAGAAACCGTTCAGTTCCCTTTCTTTCCCACCAGCATTTGCATTATTCCTTCCTGATTTTCTCTTTACGTCACAATGGTTTAAATAAGTTTCTGTCATAAACAGCTGTGCTTCTGTTGAATGTACATTTATAACTACTCATTAAGACGATTCTAACGACCCCGTACTGCTTTTTTCGCCCCGAATGTACAGTCAAAGAATTTAATTTCCTACCCATTTAGGACTTTGTCAAAGTGACGTAATCAATCAAAACGTAAGAGGCTTCTTATGATTTTATTTACAGTGTCTCTTTGAAATAGTCCTAAATGGGTAGGAAATTAAATTCTTTGACTGTACCTACCTTTAATAAATCCCTAGAATGGACAAAACGCACATGGACGTATAACGTACAATTGAAAGATTCGATGTCTTGCTCGATTGCTTATATATTCTGTTTTAAATATAGATTTTGAGTAACGCAAGAGCTGGTTCACTCAAGGACCACTTGTGCTTAAGGGCGTCGCACTCTGTGGTAAATTATGTTATTATGACAACCTGCATATGTTAGGGACATTACAAACATTTGAAATATTGACTATTTAATTTATTTAAAATTAATCTGACGATTATCGATGAACACACGAGATAATCATTTGAATTAATTTGTTTTATTGCGATAATTTAGACTGCAAAACGAGAAAAACTTGTATTTTTTAGTCGGTGCTCATTGACCAACCTGTCCATAATGCTGCGTCCAAACCGCGCAGACTTACGCTGCGCAGTGCGATACACAACGTAAGTTGGACATACTTGCGTCCGTCACGATGCTCATTTCGCTGCGCAGACTAATATGCAGCGGAACGGGTGACGTGTGGACGACGCATCGTCATGACCACAGTTGTATATTGTGGGCTCTGCGCAAGGACCGGAAAACTCCTTCTCAGGCTTAAGCCTATCAATTTGGTTACCTTATGGAGTTACCCTGTCAGTGTCATGTCACCCCACGCGACTGCTTCAACTATAGACGACAGATCAAGTGCTATATGGTAGAGCGGGATGCCACGCTTTGCGTTTTCTATTAGCTATCTAGCATCAGTCTTGTTAGAGGACGTACGTAAGTACTATTAATTATTCTGCGCTGCCGGCGTCGCCGACTTACACTGCAACATCACGTCGTCGTTAACCAAGTGTCAACTGACTTAATGACAGCCAAACAGGTGTTAAAACCTGCGCGTACGCATCGTGTCTTCCGCGTCCAACGGGGCCGGCGCAGTGATTAGTGGATTGGGTAATGCCATTTCGTTTAATGTTAGCCAGCAGGTTAGGTTTGATTGTTACTTGATTAATCTAGGTTTATAGGTATAGCAGGGTTTAGTTAACCGTTCATAATAGCTATGCATTTTACTTCGACTAATTTGTTTCGGAGACGGCGGCATAACTTAGTCGCATTTCTCGACATTGGCCTGAAGAAGCGTAAATACGGGAGTCATGGCATGTAAAATGTAATATGCAGTCTCCTGCGATAAAGGCAAAGCCTAGTGCAGGGACTGGTACCTGTAATACTAATGTAAACGATTTTGCTAAAATAAATGTCTTATGCCTTAAGGGGAGAGGCCACAGATGTATGAATATAAGGAGATCGGACATGGCGGCCGATTTGTATAGAGTGAGCCTGTCGCAAGTACATTAACCCACACAACGCCCAAGTATTTGACAAGACAAAGCACGCACACATCTAAAACACACACTCTTGTATACCTACACGCTTATTTGACAAAAAACGCGCATCATATCAGGCATTTTGGGAAAAAACGTAATATTCTCTGCGATCAGCACGCGTGCACAGTATGGCAGTGTATGCCCATTGAGCATACAGCTGCGACACGGCCGCCGGCGGCTTGTCCTCTCTCTAGTATTCTATGCTCTGAGGGAGAGGCCTTTGCCCCTAGCAGTGGGATACCGAAATAAGCTAACATAAAGAAATGTTTAGTGGAATCAAGTCGGTAGAGCTCGGCTAGAGGCAGATCCAGGCGGAGATGGCGGGATGACCTCGATGCTTTTCGGGAGGACTAGTAGTCGAGAGACGCGATGAAAGCAAGAGAGGGAGGCCTTTGCCGTGGTCTTTGGTGGTACAGGCTAGAATTGAAACGCGTTTTGCTTAGTCTTCTGCGCCACGATTGGCAAAACGGATTGGACATTTGTGGATTCGCTCCGGTGTCTGCCCGTCCGTTTATCACTGTCTTTGTACAAGCTTTTATTTAACATACTCTGTTTGTGTGTAAGTAAATATCCTATACTATTAAACGAGCAATATTTGTTTATATACGGCTGTAACGATTCCGATGAAATTTGGAATATAGGGGTTTATGGGGGCGAGAAATCGATCTAGCTAGGTCTCATGTCTGGGAAAAATTATTTTCTCCGTATTTTCACCCGAGCTCAGCTCGGTCGCCCAGGGTCTGTTAGTAACATGTCCTTCAAAGTTCGTTAACCATTTTTCAGCCATATGCCAAATACTGAAGTTGGTAATAACTAGTAATAAGGCAATATTATGCGCTATGGAACTGTTGTGATCATTCTGCGCCTTATCTTCGTCAGTCACTGGCAGTTATCTCGAAGACTGTCCCATTGGAATAAGTTTGGAGCGAAACACAAAAGAAAATATCGTCGGGTGACAAGTAAAACTCACTAAGTAACAAATACCTACATAAATCAAAGGTCGTGTCTCGATATCGACTACGTAGCGAGAAACGAGGTTTTGAAGAACAGTGACAGTTTTGGTAGTGACTTTTGCTTGTCACCCGACGATATACAAAAAAGACAAACATAGATTATGCCGTAAGAGGAACATAATACCCATGTTTAGATTCTTCATACACCTGCTGTACATAGCATAACCTATAACCACACATAAGTCAACCTTGCGGCGGACATAGTTGCGCAAGCGACGATATATACTCGTTAATATTTTAGCACGTCGCTGTGTTTGAACACTATTATGTATATGGAATTCCGTCTGTTTGCTCACATCCTAAGAGGTTAAGTACCTAGTACGGTAATAGGTAATTATACCTTGGTTACGAGGTTCTATTGACGGATATCGAATTTTTTATTTATACTTTTATAGCACGACGATAGCAAACTTTGCATGCGGTCATGCTCGGCTAGCACACGAGCGAGCGCGATATAGATTAGTCCGTAATCACAGAATAAGTAATAGTACTACGTACAGAAGGGTCTCTGTTAAGGTGGTTCGATTGCCATACAAAGCGTTATTTGACATTCGCAGGCTAACGGCGTGATATTTTAAGAAACTTATGTAACAAACTTTCATCAATTGGCTTCCCATTTGCGCCAAATTCCCCCTTTCCTAGAATAAACTTGTATAAACTAGATTAATTTGAGAAAAATAGTTTTCCCAAAATATCACGTGACAAACCAATTTCTCAAATTAATCTACTTTATGTAAGTTTATTCTAGGAAAGGGGGAATTTGGCGCAAATGGGAAGCCAATTTATGAAAGTTTGTTACATAAGTTTCTTAAAA
Organism: Epinotia brunnichana; assembly: GCA_963854355.1. Classification (NCBI taxonomy): domain Eukaryota; kingdom Metazoa; phylum Arthropoda; class Insecta; order Lepidoptera; family Tortricidae; genus Epinotia; species Epinotia brunnichana. Next base: position 22,904,440 of record OY977954.1, read on the forward strand.
TATCACGCCGTTAGCCTACGAATGTCAAATAACGTTTTGTATGGCAATCGAACCCCCTTAACAAATTCCGCAAAATACGCCAAACGTGCCTAAATGTGGCCATCCCGTTCTATCGCATGCAACGCGCTGCGACCCGTGCGAGCGTCCTGTACCAACACGTGGCAGCCACTGAATAGAGCCCTTCGAAGGGGCGACCGGCATGTACTTGTAGCGATATACACAAATCGCGAGTGAGCCGCGCCTGCCTTACGCCTACGTCTCATGACAACACGATAAAATGCATGGCAGCAGGTCGAGAAAGTTGTGCTGAGCAAGAATCAGAAGATTATCGCATCAAAAATTGGCCGAAAGTTTGAAAAATCCTTCACTTCCGGTCAAAATTGTAAGGGTAGGTATATGGTATGCGGCAGACGGTGTCAAAGGTGGCCGACTTTGTGGCGCATCCGATGATAGGATCCTGGAGAAATGTGGAAATGTTCATGTATGTGGCTTGGCGGAGTACTGAATTAAATTCGGTTAAAACTTTATTTTTAAATAAAATTATTTCTATCCTTTTTTAGGGTTCCGCACCTCGAAAGGCAAAAGCGGGACCCTTATAGGATCACTTTGTCGTCCGCCCGTCCGTCCGTCTGTCAAGACCCTTTTTCTCAGGAACGCGTGGAGGTATCAAGCTGAAATTTATATTAAATACTTAAGTCTATTGTCCCTTGGAGCTGTGAAAAAATCAAACTTCTAAGCCAACGCAATCAAAAGATACAGCCGTTTATGCCGCAAATTTTCGAAACTCGCAAGTGAATCAAAACCTACAGAGTACTTGCCATGAAATCAGAATCTGGAAATTTTGTACGAATCAAGAAGCAACGTCTAAGCACAGATAAAGGAAAAATCGCGAAAACCGAATAGTTTTAATTACATCACTGAAAATTGTATGTCCAGTATAAACTGACACGCACTAAGTATGTGAATACATACTTAGTGAGTGTCAGTGTATAGTGGACTTGTTTCTATTGTACGGGGTGGTCCGGAACCCTCGGTGCGCGAGTCTGACTCGCAACGTCGCAACCGGTTTTTAGGGTTCCGTACTCAAAGAATAAAACGGGACCCTATTACTAAGACTCCGCTGTCCGTCCGTCCGTCCGTCCGTCCGTCCGTCCGTCCGTCTGTCTGTCTGTCACCAGCCTGTATCTCACTGATACCGTGATAGTTCCAGCTGAAATTTTCACAGATGATGTATTTATGTTGCCGCTATAACAACAAATAATAAAAACAAAATAAAATAAATATTTTTATTTATAATGGTACGGAACCCTTATTAGCACTAGATCGGCTGTCTCTGTGGTCTTTGTGGATGTCACACCTTTACCTTACCGTCATCCTTGGAAAGAAAGTGAAAGTGTGTTCATTATAAGCGACTTGTTGGCAGTGGCAGTTTGTTGACCTTGTCAGTGACCAGGCTCTGTTCTTGATTGTCTATTTATAAAAGTCGGTTTGGGTTATTATTCTACTTTAGCGATTCACTACTTTCCCTCTCTTCTTTAAAATACCTACATATTATTATGTTTCTGGTTTGCTTTCGCAGAAAAACATAATGTTAACTGTACTTACTGCATTTATAGTACTTAATATAATGCATCACTTTTATGTTAATATCTTAGATTTAGTTAATTGAATACACAGAAAAAACCAGCGTCGCGTCGTTGCACTCGGTCACAAACGCGCGTCGACGCCGACGGCGCGCTTAATTAAACGCAGTCTGCATACTTGCATAGGCCCATAGATACTATAGTATCTATAGATGAAGTCTATAGCACGTAAGTAGGCGTCTATCTTAGTAAAGGAAGTATTACAACTAGGAGGGTTAGTTAAGCCCGCCTCTACTTTCTTCGTAAACCGGATACTACGGAGCTCTGAAGCATTTCGCATGATTCAGAGGTTGCACAATTCGACCTTCATTTATTTGGACAAATATTATTTTCTGCACTTCTTGAGACCTTGCCACTAAACTTGGCCGAGGACAACATGAATTGGCACCTAAGAGCCAAGCTATTAAATGATATTGATGGGGGACTATAACGAGTCTATAAACTCTGTGGAATTCCATTGTAATTTTACACTGAGTTCCTGGGCACCATAAGACTCAAAGTACATAGACGTTGAAAATATGAGCCCTATAATGCCGAGAAGTGGGAAAACCTTGGCGCGCATGAATTTAACTATACATACCTACGAGTACATAGTGTAGTATCGATTCGCTACCTCCCATTTATTAGTTTTAATCTTTCAACCAGGTAGGTCAGTCCGTAGAGTATATCTTTGTTGCAAAAGGTGGTGTAGAAGATTTTTTTTTAATATTGTTTACATCGATACAACCGAGCAAATATCAAAAAAGCGGACAAGTGCGAGTCGGACGCGCACATGAAGGGTTCCGTTAAATAAATTGCTTTTTACGATTTATGACGTATTAAAAAAAAAACTACTTACTAGATCTCGTTCAAACCAATTTTCGTTGAAAGTTTGCATGGTAATGTACATCATATATTTTTTTTACATTTATCATTCTCTTATTTTATAAGTTACAGGGAGGGGGCACACATTTTACCACTTTGGAAGTGTCTCTCGCGCAAACTGTTCAGTTTAGAAAAAAATGATGTTAGAAACTTCAAAATCATTTTTGAAGACCTATCCATAGATACCCCACACGTATGGGTTTGATGAAAAAAAAATTTTGAGTTTCAGTTCTTAGTATGGGGAACCCCAAAATTTATTGTTTTTTTTTTAATTTTTGTGTGAAAATCTTAATGCGGTTTACAGAATACATCTACTTACCAAGTTTCAACAGTATAGCTCTTATAGTTTCGGAAAAAAGTGGCTGTGACACACGGACGGACAGACAGACAGACAGACATGACGAATCTATAAGGGTTCCGTTTTTTGCTATTTGGCTACGGAACCCTAAAAATGGTTACACGAGATATCTTGGGACAACTTTTGGCAGCCACAAACCTGGGACTTTTTTTGGTTTCTCACTCGTAGCTTCTATACGGTGCATCCTAGCGAAAAGTTACACACTAGGGAATTCAAGAACATGAAATTATGCGTCTAATGAGTACCAATACATATTAATTCAGTTCAGCGACATAGTAGAAAACCATGGTCGAAAACGAGGCTTTCCTCAAGTTTGTAAGTTATTTATTTCAAGATAGTCGTTTTTAAGCTTCTGCGTTTCAATTTTGAATTTAACTATAGGTCTAAGTCTAGTCTAGGAATTTACAGAATCGAGAGTTATTTCAGCATTAGTATCATCATAACTGGTAATCGAAGGCGGGCGGTTTTCTCGTGCAACGCATCAGCATTGCAGTTCAATGAGGAAATACCGCCAGCATACTCGGTACAATGCGTAGAGGGCCTTTTTAGGGTTCCTTAATATCAATATGGCAAAAACGGAACCCTTATAGTTTCGTCATGTCTGCCCGTCTATCCATCTGTCTGTGTGTCACAGGCATTTTGCTCGAAAAGTATAAGGTGTATTTTTATAAAATTTTAAGGGTAGGTTAGGTGTATTTTGTTAGCCGCTACTTGCCGCTACATAGTTCTGTAATGAAATTACTAAAAAAATATTCTTTTAGTGGTGTACCCCAGACATGTAACTGCAAGTCAAAAAAAAAAAAATTGTTAGTCCACGTGTGTCACATCAATTGATATGCCTTTTAAATTAAATATAAGGTGTCTCAGCAAGTTTTTCGATTAAGTGAAAATAGTCGGAGATAATCGCCCCGAAAGTCACAAAATTTTCAGGATTTGTAGCTGTCAAAAGTATTCGTGTAACCATTTTGGATATTTGCTCGGTTGTATCCATATTACATGACATAAAAAAATTAAATCTTCTAAATCACATTTTCCAAAGTACCCCGTGCTTTGAACCTCTACTGACTGGCGTAGGCGATTATCTCCGACTATTTTTACTTAATCGAAAAACTTGCTGAGAAACCTTATATTTATTTTAAAAGGCCTATCGATTGATGTGCCACACGTGAACTTGCAATTTTTTTTTACTTGCAGTTACATGTATGGAGTGCACCCCTAAAAAAATCTTTTTTTGTCATTTCATTACAGAACTATGTAGCGGCTAACAAAATACACCTATCCTCCAAATTTCATTCAAATACACCTTATAGTTTTCAAGTGAAATGCCTGTGACATGACCAAACTATAATGGTTCCGTTTTTGCCATTTTGGCTACGGAACCCTAAAAAGGCCCTCTAGGCATTGTACCGAGTACGCTGGCAGTATTTCTTCGTTGAACTGCAATGCTGATGCGTTGCACGAGAAAACTGCCAGCTCTTCGATTACCTGTTATGATGATACTAATGCTGAAATGACTGTCGATTCTTTAAATTCCTACAATTGAGGAGCTAAAACCTATAGTTAAATTCAAAATTGAAAAGCAGAAGCCTAAAAACCACTATCTTGAAATAACTAACAAAGTTGAGGAACGCCTAATTTTCGACCATGGTTTTCTACTATGTCGCTGAACCAAATTAATATGTCTTGGTACTCATTCGACGCATAATTTCACGTTCTTTAATTTCCTAGTGTGTAACTTTTCGCTAGGATGCACCGTATAGAAGCTATACGAGTGAGAAACCAAAAAAAGTCCCAAAATTTCGAGAATTTGTGGCTGCCAAAAGTTGTCCCAAGATATGTCGTGTAACCATTTTTGATATTTGATCGGTTGTATCGATGTCAACAATATTTAAAAAAAAAATCTTTTACACCACCACTTGCAACGTACCCCGGGGTGCTTTGAACCTCTACGGACTGGCAGGCCTAAGGCCCCAAACAATCGTTCTGGAGGATTAACAGTAAAGTGTATAAATATATATCGATTTAATCCTCTCATAAATATGTATCGAAACCTTAATCCGCAGACATATGAGCGATGGGACATATTTATGAGTAAGTTGTGTGCACCCATATTTTACACTTGACTTAACAATACTTACTTGATGCGCTAGCAAAAAGATTTTGTGTGACGCCGACGCCCCTGGAGCGTCAATGGCGACAAATAGGTGCACGGTGATTTGAAAAAATAATACCGGGCCAAGTTCGAGTCGGACTCGCGCACGAAGGGCTCCGTACCATTATCTATAAAAAGCGGCCAAGTGCGAGTCGGACTCGCACATGAAGGGTTCCGTGAAATAAATTGCGGTTTACGATTTATGACGTATTAAAAAAAACTACTTACTAGATCTCGTTCAAACCAATTTTCGGTGGAAGTTTACATGGTAATGTACATCACATATTTTTTTTAGTTTTATCATTCTCTTATTTTAGAAGTTACAGGGGGGGGGGGACACATTTTACCACTTTGGAAGTGTCTCTCGCGCAAACTCTTCAGTTTAGAAAAAAATGATATTAGAAACCTCAATATCATTTTTGAAGACCTATCCATAGATACTCCACACGTATGGGTTTGATAAAAAAAAAATTAGAGTTTCAGTTCTGAGTATGGGGACCCTTAAAACTTAATGTTTTTTTTCGATTTTTGTGTGAAAATCTTAATGCGGTTCACAGAATACATCTACTAACCAAATTTCAACAGTATAGCTCTTATAGTTTCGGAAAAAAGTGGCTGTGACATACGGACGGACAGACAGACGGACGGACATGACGAATCTATAAGGGTTCCGTTTTTTGCCATTTGGCTACGGAACCCTAAAAACGGCAATAAAATCACGTATGTTGTTTGGGAGCCCCTTAAATATTTATTTTATTCTGTTGTTCTGTTGATGTTATTTGTTTGTTTGTTCTGTTGTTATAGCGGCAACAGAAATACATTATCTGTGAAATTTTCAACTGGGTATCTATCACGGTTCATGAGATACAGCCTGGTGATGGTGACAGACGGACAGACGGACGGACAGCGGAGTCTTAGAATTTAGGGTCCCGTTTTACCCTTTGGGTGCGGAACCCTAAAAAGAAGTGATACACGTCACTAATTTACATGGCATTTGATATTGAATACCTACTTTTAAACCGTCTTCAAAAAAGGAGGAGGTTATCAATTCGACTGTATTTTTTATTTTATTTTGCATATGCAATTGACCATGTATGATTGTGCAATTTGACCTCAGCGGTCGCTAAAAGACGATTTGGCCAACTTCAATTAGAGCTTGTACGCAACAAATCACAACTTCGTAATGCGTTTTCTGTACTCATCAGAAAAACAATAATTTGAGCTGATTTTGTTATTAACTTTTCCTTTAATAAGCATGGTTGATTAGCCGTGCCTAATGACTAAAATTGCGCAGTTTCACGGTAGACACTATTTAGTTTAGCTCAGGCCCCTATTGAGTCAATAGTATTGACAATTGCAATCTGACAATGACAATCCACCGTATATTTTTGTGATCAGAGTCAATACGTAAAGAAAGTTTCAGCCGTCATCCCTGCTGTAACGGAATGGGCATGCTCGCTAGCGGATTTCTGATATTTTATATTATAATACATTTATTAAATTATGAAAACGAACTTTTATTTCATACCCAAAGTTAGAAAATATACTTATTAATTATAGGGGAGAAGGAAATCAATTAAGCTAGCATTCGCTAGTGTAAATCGGCAGTCATCATCATCATTATATCAGCCAGGGAGCGTCCGCTGCTTGACGTAGGGCCTTCCTCAAATTACATCTAAGAATAACTAATTTCATCTAAGAATGTTAATGTACGAATTAATTCAACATAATATTAGCGGGTTCACAAATAACATTTAATCTAGAATTATAGTAATCAATGAAAATATGGATACCTAAATAATACTTCTACTCGGGCAATCCGCCATGTAAGGAAACATAGAAGGCGAACGAACTTCAATCTTAATAGCTAAAGCATAAGAAACTAAATAAAAGGAGCGTAACGACCTTTTTGTCATGACACAAACCACGTGACTACAGCGCTCGCTGCCCTAGTTGCCCCCGTTGCTCTCGTAGCTCCCGTTGCTCTCGTAGCTCTCGTTGCTCTCGTTGCCCCAATAGCCCCAGTTGCCCCCGTCGCTCTATAGCGATCGTAAAATAGTATAAAAGCCCGTGTCGCATTAGTATTTGGATCATTCAATTCTCGTCGTTCAGACTGTCAGTGTCTCTGGTTTTTCGTGTTACAAATTCTTGGTGGGTGTTTTCTTTGCTTTAAATAAGTAGCCCGTCATTATGAAGAAATTCTCCTCATAATGAGGGGTTACTCTTGTTCATTTTCATAGTACTTTTGAGAGGTTATTTTATTTATTTCATATTTAAAAACCAGGAATACTGTCCAGGTTTTAGTATACCTGAGGAGTCACTCCCGCCTACCGGTGCCAAATGGGCGTGACTCAGAGTCTTTTGCTACCAGACTTGAGGGTGGTCTGGCGTCTTCCTCTTTACCAACATAGGAGACGAAAGCCTCTTTAAGGGGCCCCTCACGCGCCTCAGAATCGGCTGACGACGTAGACGAGGCGTAGTCATTCATGTGATCCGCACTGAGGGTTACCTCACTCGTTGAAATCGTGTGGCTCTCTGAGGAGCGGTCCTATTAAATATATTTAATATCTTATACCTTATATTTACACAATAGGGCCCGTCTTACTCACTGTTTCCGGCTTCGGCCTCAGTGGGGGGAGGCATCGACACAAGCTGATAGGTTACTGTCTCAGTTTCGCTGGCTGAACGACTTACAGATATAAGTAATAGGGATACATTCTTATTTCTTGAACTAAAGGTATGGTTCGGGAAATAAGCAGGACAGGGTTTGACGGGGTAGACGTAGGAGTAAATTCATACACTGTATTAAGGGCATTGGGAAATATATACTGTAGGTATAAATAGCTGAAATATAGGTCTACTATTCCAATAAAATCAAATGGAGGGTTAAATTACTATTGTGGGTAACTGAGTTCGCGTTGGGAATAGGGTTGGGCAAGGTGGTGCTGAGTTCCGCATTTTATTATATGTGAAACATTAAGGTGTAACGATCAAATACTTATTATCATCAAAGGGTTATAATTCTATTTATGATATATGGATATCCTGGCAGGGTTGTTTCAGAAAGATGAAATGATTCTGGGCTTTAGGGCAGGCGAAGCAGTCCCTCAAGTCCGATTGGGTGTCTTGTTGTCATGAGTAGAATAGAACTCTACATTTGGGGTACGATTTGAGACAAATGTTTCACATGTAATGAACGGGTTGCTTTGGCATTACCTGTAGGTTCTCGCTATAGAATTATCAACCGGATGTTTAAATAACTTAGTTAAGTTCGCATTGAGAGTAGGGTTGGGCAAGGTGATGCTGAGTTCCGCGTTTGATTATATGTGAAACATTAAGGTGTAACGATCAAATACTTATTATCATCAAAGGGTTATAATTCTATTTATGATATATGGATATCCTGGCAGGGTTGTTTCAGAAAGATGAAATGATTCTGGGCTTTAGGGCAGGCGAAGCAGTCCCTCAAGTCCGATTGGGTGTCTTGTTGTCATGAGTGGAATGGTACTCTACATTTGGGGTACGATTTGGGTTAAATGTTTCACATGTAATGAACGGATTGTTTTGGCATTACCTACAGGTTCTCGCTATAGGATGGTCGTAGGAGTTTGACCATATAAGTTAAGAACATGATATGTTCCAATAAATTATTACTAAAAGATGTCTGTCGAGTTTGTTTGGCGTTTCTTCTCGAAACAGACCGTTAGGTTGGAAACGCTGGTAACTTCATTCTCTGGGTCATAAATCCATAGGTTAGTTAGGAAGGTAAAGTGGCAAGGACGCTCTATCCCCATCCGCAACAAGAGAGTAGCCTGTGTGAGTAATAAAAGATTACTACACAACCCGTCGATAGAACTTTTGTACAAAAAACCCAAGTATCTAGTGCAGATTTCTAGCTCAATGAAGGGTAAAATAAATAATGTTGTTTATATGAATTCTAATGGCTACTCCTTGTTTAACAGGAGCGTCTAATAGGCGGTAGGGGATTTTTACAAAAAAACATAAAAATGTTTTAACCATAATGCCATTCACAATATAAGATTCCA